>JASDQU010102453.1:63908-143762 GCA_032191745.1 Picea mariana
TACTGAGCTTCCAACTTGACAGTTGTGATGTAAATCCAGTCTTGTATTATGATGAGACAACCTTGTGCTGTGATGATGATGATGTATCCGTTTTTTCTACTAATACATATTGATGCAGATGATGCTGGCATTCCTTTGAGAATGATGATGCTGCTGATGAAGAAAACTTCTGATGATTTATAGATACGCCAACCAAGATGATATTGATGATGCTATCCTCCCATTTGATGTTGTTGATGATGATGTCCTCTCTCTCTCGCATGATGCTGCTGAAGAATACCCTTCTTGTTAAGGGGGAGTGTTGAAATATTGTAACTGCAAAGAGTATTCTTATTATTATTGATATATTATTCATAGGATCAATCCCCATTGTGGATTGATCATGTTGGGTATTGTAATAGGACCAAATCACCTTTTGCGGATTGGTCAAAAGACAATTGTAATAGGCAAAATAAGAAGTCAGCCCCAACAGTTATTAAAGAGACCCATAAATATAATAAAGGTGGGTTTACCCACCCAGGTTGAGAAGTCGGCCCTTCCAGTGAAGAGACACTTCACACATGCTAGACTTGTATAAATATAGGAGGCTAGCGCCTCACTTAGATACAACTCACTTGCTCATTTTGAGAGACAAGTTCTGATCTGTTACCGGCAAAGGAGAGAGAGAGTGGCGCATATCTAGGAGAGGAATTTATGTATTAGCATAAGAGATCTCTTGGCATTGTATTAACTATCTATATTAAGGAAGTTTTGTTGGGTTTTCTTCCCCTAGAGGGTTTCCCAGGATAAATGCTGTGTCTCTTGTGATTGTGTATTTCTCAGTGATCTTGGATTATGCTATTGTTATCTAATGAAATGCAAACATCTATAATAATGTCTTAAACATTAACAAGAATCATAGTGGATGCTACAATAGAGTCTTTAGATACCTCAAACTCAAGGTTTCCCACCTTAGTCTTAATGCCATCAAAATGTAATGCAAATTGCCTTGCTACTTCAAGGTGTCCCGTTTTCATATTTTGGAAAAAAAAGAGGCATCCAACCCTTTGAAAAACCTCCCTGACCATTGGCTCAACATCAAACAGGGGCATGTCAGAGGGTTCAGTCCTGACCACACTTCCTCCCTTGTGAGATTTCTTATTTTGAGGTGTCTCCATGGATAAAGACAGGGGATCAAAGGTAGTGGTGTAGTGAGGGGTAAGGAAACAAGCAGAGGCAAAGATCAATGAGAAATGAAAGTGGATAATGGTTTCTCTCTCTCATGATTTTCCTCTAGCTCACCTTGAATTAACAATAGAATGTTTTGATGGATTTTTATTTAAAAATGAGAGAAAGAAACTCTGAGTTAAGGGAGGTAGGGATGGACTGTTTAGTTTTATGTCACCACACCATGGTCATCAAAGATTTGGAAGGGTAGGGACTTCATCCAATCACTACTAGTAGATCTTGATATGAATGAATGATGATATAGTGAAAGGAAGAGGCTAATGCGTGGGTCTTTGAATACAAAAGATAGCACTGAACAATCCAAGCAAACACATCTCATGAAACAGGGATATGTAGCATAGTTTTAGCAACGAATTTCAGTAGCGTAGTTTGCACACAAGGGCCAAGTGACTGAATGGGTACTCAATATTCAAAAGCACCATGTCTTGACCTCTAGAATGGGTGAAATTTAGGTGAAAAATGATTCAAATTCTGTGGGTTAAAATCTACAGACGCAAATGGATGAGAGAGGAAGTATTCTACAACATTGGGTGCTACCAAAAACTGAGTAGGGGTGTCTCAAGAATTTCCATGCAATTTGAGAGGACTCACGGAATACCCGGAGATGGTGAATGATCATGGAGGATTTGCAACAAGTTAGGAAACTTCCACATCCACCTCAGGCTCCAATTTACCTTTGGCAGTTGATCCCATAACGCAACCTGCAAGTGGTTTGAACTAGTGATTTCAGCGATGCTAATCTTGAGAGAAAATTCAAATGCTCAAACCGTTAACAAAATCATTAATGACCAGATCTTAATATTCTCTTTTAATCGACAAGGGCATTGAAAACAAGTTAAATCATGACCTCAACTGATTATGATGAAATATGACAAGGATCAAAGGACAAAGGGTGCGCTACAGAAAATCCTAGTGAGTTGGCAATGCCTTTTTCAAAATTTGATTTGATCCCCTTTAACGGACATAGGGACAACATGGAAAGGATAAAGGGTATGAGTGGATGGAGTGATATGTCAAGTCATTAAGATCATTGGATAGGTTATGCTTGATGTCAAGTCAAGAGGTGAGTCAAAACGATAAACCATAGAATGAACCTAGGCTTCAAATCTATGTGTGGGCCAAAAATGAGCCAAAACCACAAGCCTTTATTTGTTCAGGCTAACCTAAGCAAATCACACAAAGAGAAATAAAGCAAACCTAAAGTATAAAGGCTAAAAAAATTAAACCCAAGGGATAAAATACCCAAGGCAACTTTATGTGATAACAACTTGCATTTGAAGAGAAGAGAGTAGAGCGGCCTCACCTTCTCGTTGGGTTTTCTGTTGTATTGGGTTTTGTTGGACAAGTAATCCGTGTGATTGCATTTATTATAACATTAATGTAAATATGAACAGTCATAGGTGATAGAAAGAATCATCCATTATGGAATACCAACCACCTTTTTACCTATATTTATGCACCTATCTGGTTAAGGGAAAACACATCAAAGTGTGGAGTTACTTTTGTACCCACTCCTAGCCTGACAGTTGTATCAGAGCCTGGATAACTCCATCTGTAGATTCCCTGGAGTTCTCCTAGCCTACTGAAATGCCTCTATTGGCCTACCTACCTCTCTACCCTCTACGCTATGGTTTATTCTTTGTCTATTTGTCTACTTGACACACTCTCAGTGGTTGATTCTCGACACACCTCTACAAGCCATCTTTTCCTCACCTTTATGGTGTTCCATGCATACAACGAACAACCTCTTCCTTTCACTAGCCTATTACTGGATCCATATGAAACCATAAACCTAATTTATGTTGCACTCATTCCTAAACCTTAACTGTTGCGCCACTCTTTCTCACCACAATTTTTTTCCTCTTTTAGTTTTGAACCAGAGATCCTCGACTCCAACTACCTCTCACGCGTGTTGGTATCTATTCACAATACCTCTCTATTCATTTAATCTATGGGTCGCATGCAAAAATACTCAAAATACTCCATACTTTGCCCGACGACCTCACTATCAAGCGGTTTTCCATGTACCACATGTTGTCCTTCGAGGGATATGCACATATTCCAGGGGCTGACTCGCTGAGTAAGCACTGAGTTTCCTTGATGATTATGCAAGGTAGATTGGAATTTTTCATTGCTAGTGAGGGTATGCACAAGAGAGATACAAAGATAAAACCCCCACTCGTTCTTGAATCTCCACCTCCTCTGGTGGAATGAATGGATGAAGAGATAAATTGGACTACCTAGAAACCATGGATAAAATCATACAAATCAACAAGAAGAGAAGAGAACATGGCTACTTGAGCTTCAACCAGTACTTGTGATAGATACCTATATAGAAGTCATTTCCTTTGCATACAACCTTACCCATTCCTTTGTTGTTTCCACACCCGTTACTTCATTGTTCTTTGTACAAAATGTAATGGACATATGATTATGCAAAGAATCATATATATATTCTTGGATTCCCATGAAAACATGAGGAGATTACTAGTGTTTTTGAGTTTGAGGAGTTGGTGTTTTTTCCCACAACACTCATTTTTAATTAGTATGTTGGTCATTTTAATTGGTATGATGGTATAACTATCAAAATTTTAGTATGCTCATGGTCTTAAAACAAGTGGTTGACCCCTCTAAGTAAAGTCACTCATGAAGAAACCCTAATTGAAGCGAGTATAAATACCCGACTCAAGCAAATTTATTGCTATCAAGTAAGAAATGAAAGGACACAGAAAGAAGCTCAAGGGTAGGGGGTTGGAATAATCCCCATGAGGTATTTGACTTGCATTGTGTCCACTGCATAAAGAATAGACATGAATCTAAGACATGCACAATGAATATCAATGACAAGCAAGGCCTAATAGAAAACAAAGACCCGACGAAAGGTAAAACACGTGTTCATTATATTGTTTCCCATTGCAATATAAGAGTAATTGAATATCTTTTTAATACTTCATTTACTTCTTGGGGAGATGCACGACTCCTTGACATATGTCCAACCTCTCATATGCCATTTCGAAGAGGTTTCTTTGAAGATTTCAATGACAATATATATGGTGCAATGTATTTTGTATATAGATAAAGCCTCAAATCTTCAGGAATGGGCACCATCAGGCCTAAGTTGCTTGGACTCCCGAATTTTCTTCTGCATAATGTACTCTATCTTCTTGATCTGCAATGAAGCTTGTTTTCCCTTGTGCACATCAGACAACAAGGCCACTCTGTTCATATGTTTCATGGTAAAGTTGAGATAAGGAAGGATTTTGACAACATGGTTGTCATGACCAGAATAGAAGATGGAAGACTGTTGAAGATGAATGGGACATCTGCCCACACAAACACTATTGCATACCTCTCTCATCATGACTCAGGTATAATTCCATCTAGTATTTTGTGGCATGCTAGATTTGGCCATATTAATTATGACAGTCTTTGTTTGTTCAGAAAGAATGGTGTTTCTGGTTTACCTACTATTCTTAGGAAATTGAAGCAATGTGATGCTTGCATCCTTGGAAAACACAACAAAAAACCCTTTCATGATTCTACTTCTAGAGCATGTAGAAAACTTGAACTGATTCATTCTTATTTGTGTGTCCCTATGCCTGTTCCTTCTGCAAATGGAAACAAATATATCACGGATTTTATTGATTATTACACCAGGATTTTTTTGGTGTACTTGCCGAAATATAAATCACAAGCTTTTGAAACTTTAAAATTTTTCCATGTATGGATTCAAAATCAAACTCAGTCTCATATTGGCTCTCTTCGCATTGATAATGGAAGAGAATATACATCTAATTAATTTGAAATCTACCTTTGACAACATGGGATCAAACATCAAACTACAATTCCATACAATCCCCAATAGAATGGTGTGGCTGAACGACTGAACATGACACTCCAAAATATGGTTCGTTCCATGATGTTTTTGAAGAATGTTAAATCGATGTTTTGGGCTGATGCAGTTCTATGTGCAGTTTATGTCAAAATCATATGTCCATATCATGCTCTTAAAAATAAGACTCCATATGAAATGTGGCATGGCCACATTCCTTCGATGAGGCATATTCTTCGAGTACTTAAATACCACCAAGGGGTATCATCTTTACAATGATACAAACAAGAAATTCATCTTTTCTAGAGATGTGATCTTTCTTGAATCCACCAAGAAAGAAGAAATTGTTGAGAGGCATCATGATCCTCTGGATATATTCACTCATAAAAAGACATATCATGAATTTGATGATGAGATTCCACATCTTGAAGGGGAGATTCTTATCTTGGATCAATCTTTGGAATCTACTTTAGAAGCACCATATTCCCCACATGAAGAAGTTCCTGCCACTTCATCATAACCCGAAGATTAGTTGGATAATGTGATCAAGAAGATTGAAAAGTTGAGGATTGATGAGAAGCCAACACCATCTCAATCAATTGAGCAACTTGGACCATCTCAGAAAGGTCCACCAAAATGGTTCACTAAAACACTTAAAGTGTTCATCCCGATGAGGTTGGAAAGATAGGAACCAAAATGTCCTCAAGACAAGATGAAGGCAATGTAAATAATTCAAACTCAGATGATGTAGATGACATGGATGTTTCATATACTAACCATGGAGAAACTTCCTTTAAATAATCCACTTCTCATGATGAATGAAAAGAAGCCATGCATAAGGAATATGATGCTCTCATCAAGAATGGGACATGGAAGTTGGTGGATCCTCCCTTTGGAACCAAACCAATCAACTGCAAGTGGGTATTCAAAAAAAAGTACAGATCATATGGCTCACTTGAAAATCACAAATCAAGGCTCATGGAAAAAGTATCTACACAAAAAGAAGGTGTTTATTACGAGGAGACGTTTTCCCCCACAACAAAATGGGATACCATATGCATTCTATTTTCTCTGGCAACACAAAATGGATGCAAAATTCATCAAATTTATGTGAAGACTGCTTTCTTGAATGGAGACTTGAAAGAGAATGTGTTCATGTCTCAACCAGAAGGATTTGTTGTGAAGGGACAAGAACATAAGGTATGCAAGCTCATCAAATCCTTATATGGCTAGAAACAAGCACCGTGAGCATGCTATGAAAAGTTAACTGAGCATCTTTTGAAATTAAATTTCAATCATTTCAATCTTGACATTGCAACTTTGTTTGTCAAGAAAGTTGGAAAAATGGTTGTATATCTTCTAGTATATGTAGATGATCTATTGATAAGAAGGAGCAATGAGAACTACATTTCATCCATAAATAAAGGGTTGAAGAAAGGCTTCAAGATGACAGATTTGGGACGTCTTCACTACTATTTAGGCATTGAAGTGATTCAAAATCCAAAATACATATTCATCTCCCAGAATAAGTACATTGGATAATTGTTGAACAAGTTTGGCATGGCTGAGTGCATTCATATTTCTACTCCAATGGAACAAAATTTGAAACTCACATCAAAATAAGGGAATGGATTTGAGGATGCAATCGAATATAGACAAATTTTGGGAAGTCTTATCTATATTACTACCACCAGACCATACATTTCATTTGTCATTGGGATTCTTTCCAGGTTCATGCAAAATCTTTGTGAAGGACATTGGTTTGTTGCAAAAAGAGTTCTAAAATACTTGAAAGGAAAACAAGATTTTGGAATCAAGTAATCTAAGGTAGATGACTTCAACCTGATCAGATATTTTGATTCTTACTTTGATGGGGATAAGGAAAGTGGAGTACCAACCTCAGGCTATCTCATGAGTATTAGATCAACATTTGTCTTCTGGAGATCACACAATCTCCTGCAAATCTTCAAAAGAGACGAAGGAGATTGTGTGGCTCATGAAAATACTTGAATATTTGCAGGAGAAACAAGTGAACTCTACTCCTCTTCTAGTTGACAATACTTCTGCAATCAAGTTGGCTAAGAATCCTAGATTCCATGATAAAAAAATCATATCAACACAAAGTATCACTTGATTCGATATCATGTAGAGGCCAAGACTATTCCCTTGAGACATTGTTCCATAAATAAACAAATTGCAGACCACATGTTCCCCAAATCACTTGGAAGAGAAAAAATTGAGAAGTTCAGAATGATTCTTGGACTCACACCCAACCCTTCAGATTAAGGGGGGGAATGTTGGACACATAATCCTTATGATTATGTTTATTGTAACATTAATGTAAATATGAAAAATCACAGGTGATAGAAAGCATCATCCGTTATGGAAGACCATCAACCATTTTACTTGTATTTATGCACCTATCTGGTTAATGCAAAACACATCAAAGTGTGGAGTTACTTTTTTGCCCACTTATGGTCTCACAGGTTTCCTAGGTTATATCTTGAGTTTATTTGTGGATGGTATGTGAGTATTTATTTCCGTTCTCTATTTTTCTCATTTAAGCAATTTCATACATTTTAAGCTAAAAACCAGTAATTAAAGAATACGAGATCTAAAGGAAATTGACCTTCATAATAAATATTTCAATATTTTATTAGATATTTTGTGACAAACCGTCTAGTGGAATATCCACAATAGTTTACAAATCAGTCTCATCCTAAACCCTAGAATTCACCTTAATTTGGAATTGTTGGATGTTATGGGCTGACCTAGGTTCTACATTATTTCTCCAACAAAACTCTAGAAACCATTGGCCCCTTTGGTAAACTAGAAGGAAACACTGCGCACATAATGCACAACGTAGTCTCACTCGATATGGATTATGGGTGATTGCATGACCCAAGTGTCTACAATCATGGAAGGGATGGAACTCATGGGAATGTGCTCAACTAACTCCACCTTAGCTCCTCAAATAGCTCCACCCTATCTTCATCTAACTCCACCATAGCTCCTCAACTATTAAAAAAAAAAAGATACTTCGAATCAAAACTCAAAAAGGTGCTCAAAGTACTTCTCCCATACAAAAGTGATAATGATGATCCCATAGCTACCTCATACATCCTCTATTTATACTCAAAAGTGGGTAAAAACCCTTACATTATAATCCAAAACCCTAATTCTAAGTGGACTCAAATTGTCCACATTATAACTACCTTCACGTGCTAATACACAATTCCATTGTGTTGATTTTCCTTTATTCCTCTCGCGTGTTGCTTCCATGGTCCATTATCCCTCTGTTGATACTGAGAGGGGGGTGAATCAGTATCAAGTACAATTTAAAACCTTTTTCACCTTATACTTAAACCATTCAACTATATCCAATGAGCAATGAACAATAGTATACGAGTTACACCAATACACCATAATACATCATGCACAATATATGAGAAATAATCAATAGTTTATTGTTCAAGGGAAGTAATGACTTCCAAAGGTAGCTACAAATTCCAGATGTAGAGGGAGGTATAAAACTCCAAGAGGAAGATACAATCCTCCAATATCAAGAGAGATTTGAACTCTCCATCCTTGCCCCTTCCTTCCACCCAATAATATATGAGAGATAATAAAACTTTACATTAAATCATCACCATCAACCAATCATCACATAGAACCTGATAATGCTTCCCGAGACTTCTTCAATTTCTACAATTCTTCAATTCTTGGAGTACTCTGATCCTGTAGATAATATTACTCAATGTATTCTTTGAAAATCCTCCAATTTTTACTCTTTGAATCCTCCCCAAAAAGAGGTTATAGAAAGAATGGTAGACTTTATTCAATTCTAGTCTGTTTAGAAGACCCAACTTGTATAGCATGCCTTGCGCTCAATATTTAACATCCAATTCTGAAACTCACACAAAAGAAAATAAAGTCTGTACTCTTTCCAATGGAAGTGGTCCCACTTCATTTGGATTATGTATGAAAACGTTATGACTTTTTTACCCGGAACACCTGTTTATTGACTAGCTTCAGGACTGGTCACAAACGCTATCTTCCATAGATTGTATATCCATAATTATAGTGAATCAAGAGCTGAAATTTTTACCAGAGGTACCTTGATATGTCTTCTCAATACCATATCGATTTCACCATCTGAATCATTATAGAAAAAAAGTTATAGCAACAATGGTAATATGACCTGAAAATAACATACCTTAGAACACATCACCAAAAGACTTCATCCTCCCTTGAAATCCGGCCTTCTTATCTTCTTATTACCTATGAAATTAGACCTATATAAAATGAATGTATAATGATGTTTATTTATACCATTTATGTCACTTCATTTTAACATTAGGGCTGACCTGACACTTTCTTATTTTGTAATTCTTTTCTTTAATTATTTTCAGGGCCTACATGTACTTCCTTCTTCAATTCACTTTGTCATCTTCAAAAATTCATTTCTTCTCAACCATGAGGATCCACGTGACATGCCACATACGACTAGAAATAGCATGATGTATACTATCCATTCATAGGTGTTTTATATGCATGTGCATTGTACTTCATGTCCAAATACCTTTATCAATCTTGCGGTCCAAAACTCATGACTAGGGTTGACATCAACGACAACAACCAATCTTCCAACACCCTCATTTGCTGTGTTTTATCTCAAACTTTTTCCCAAAATTGCCTGCTCCAACATGCCCCCAATACTAACATGTGGATCTTCCTGAGCCACTCAGGTCATGTGTGCCTCCTGTATCAATTTATATAGCGCCTAAAACTTCTTTGTTGGTTCATCCACTTGAGTCTTCGCCTGTGCACTATTTTCTGTCAGGGCCTCCACCACTTGCATTGTTATGTGATCCTTCAATACTTCTATACTTTCCAAGTGCACATGTTCCAGTATTCCTTTCACTCTTTCCAATTCTTCTATCATCTTCTTTTCTTTCTCCTAAAGTGGCTCTAACTCAACATGTCTTGTCTGTCTTTCTCCTTGGATTGTCTTCAACTCTGCTTGCAGATTTTTCATTTCTAGTATGGCTTTCATCCTCTCTGATATAAGCATTGTCTTCTGTCTTTGCTTTAGATATTGAACTGCAATATTTACTATCGCTTCCCTATCATCCAACTGTTGGATCCCTATGTCTTCTTCCAAGCTCATCCATATCCACACGGTCCTTTCATAGAGTTCTACTACTTATTTTACTTCCAACACGATGATATCTGTGTGCTTTATTTCTTGTTGCCACCTTTATGATCTGACTTCTTGCGACATGTTCGGGTTCAAGTGTGCCATCAATTCTGTTATATGACTCTTGTAATCTTCCATCGCCTGCACGATCTTCCCAATTTTTTCCTCGGTCTGTAGGTGTGTCCCTTCTTGTGCGTTGTCTGGAATTGACTTAAAGAGTTCTTCAATGCGCTCCTCTATCTGGCCAATGCACTAATTTTCTTGGTCCTTTTTAATCTGTACTTCCTTGAGATTTGTATTCAATGTGTCATTTATATCCTTTAGCTGTTTGTAACTCCATTACATCTACGCATGCTTTATATTGGACTTCCCATGCAACACTAACTTTCAATTTGTACAACATTTTCATGGGGATCTTGGCCAAAGCCAAGTCCAAGTGATACATCTCCTTTAGCTGTTTCTACACCATCTCCTCTTCCAAATGCAACATATCTTGAGCGATAGGAAAAATTTCACTCCTTGAGGTTATGATCTGTATTTTCTCTTGCGTTGGGACTGCCTTCTCTTGAATAGTCTGTTGTGGCAATGCCTTTTCTTTCTACTATACTTCGCTTAGTTACAGTTGCACCCACATTTCCTTTATTTATGATAATATCTTTATGATTTCTTCTCTTTACTTCTTTGCATCGTCCCATGACTCTGCTACTCGGTCTTGGACTTTTTCTACCATCATCTTAGCATCATATTCTATAATGGTGAATTACGGGCCACCTTTATGTGCCTTCATCTTTTTCCTCTATCCCCCTGTCTGTAACATAGTTCTCTTATGTGGCAGAGTCTCTGTCTGCATGAAATTTTTGGTATCTATGTATATGGGATATCTCCTCCTTCCTGTTCCTCTCGTGTGGGAACATTTGTGTCCTGTTGTGTGCTTCCATTAGTTTTATTCTTTGGTTGTGTTCCTTCGTTGGTGGATCCAGTGTGATATTTCTCCTGTGCAAGTAGCTTTGGAATGTTTTTCTGCTGTCTTGGTTTCCTGACTGTCGCGATTCCTGCACTCTCCTTTGCACGCTCTGTAAATTTCCTAGTGTTTGCTACCAGACTGCTGGTTTTCTGCAATGTGCCAACTTCTACTAGATATTTTCCTTTATGTCCCTTCTTTGATGTCATTAGTACTTTCCACTCATCTAGCCAGTCTTTCATGTCCCATTGAAATTCCTCTCCAGTGACGCAGTACCTCATCTGCAACCAATTTGTCTCCGGGTCCCTTTTTGCGTGTATCCATACATTGTGCCGTGATACCTAAAAATTGGCTATGTCCTTGTGTTCCTCCACCATTTCTGGTGGGATTATCCATGTTTCTGCTACCTTCTCTTGTATTTCCACCAAATACATTGAAAATACGCTTGAGTTGGCCTTCATGTCCTTTGCAATTGTAGTGTGCCACAATGTTGCATATTGTGCTGCACGACACTTTCTAATTTTTTGACATAATGCATTGTATTTAGGGTGTCTCCATCCAACCAATGCTATAAGTATGACCAACCACGAGTAATGGAACTCTGGCCCTAAGTCTTGGGTGTCTTTTCAATCCTCCAGAAACAAGTTTAATAGGTATGGACTCCATCTCAGTAGAGTCCCCTTCACACACTGCGTGACTATTGCTATCACCCTTGCTGATGCCTCTTCCTTGAGACGCTTCCTTAATAATTTACATGCCATTAGCTTGGTTTCTAGCCTTGTCGTAGGTTCACTGATCCTATTTATTACATTTCCCCTGGACTCTCTCACTGTTCCATAAGTCTTCTTCATTTCTTCTTCCAAGGTCTTCTCCTTAGTTTTATCATCTAAGTATTTCTTAGGATTTTCCCCATTAGTTGGAAGACCTATGATCTGTGCAATTAGATCAACATCAATTGATACTGGCTTGTCCAACCATAGAATTCCCCCATGTACTAATGCTAACAACTTCTTGATGCAATTATTCACATCCTTACCGCTTCCAAAGTGAGGGATCTCCAGTAAATTCATTATCCCTATGTTGTATAAACTTGTTATCCACTTCTCTGGTTCCAATATGGGTACTCCTGTCACACTGACCCTTTTGCTTTCCATGTATACCTGTGGTTCAAATTTTGGCAACTTTGTTCGCTACATCATGATATTCATACCTCAATTTTTCTACGCATCCTATAATGATGGGAAGAATAGTCACTTRTTTTGGTACGTGCGGTAGTACTATCGTGAGTTTGTCCTATTTGTGCGATGACCTATGCAAATGTTATTTCCCCTTTCTCTTATCTATCGTAGTTTATTGGCCTACTTCTTGATGYGCTTCTTCTTCTTCCTCTATGTCTATGTCTAGTTCGATTGTAATATATTCTACATGTACTTGTTCCTTTGTTTGCAACCGCTTCTTGTACTGGTTCGACCTCTACCCTAGGCTCATTAGAATTTGTTCTTTCCACATACTCCCTGTTTGTTTGCTACAGTGCCGCAAGACACAGCTGCTGCATAGTGGGGTTCTACTCTTCCATTCTTATATCCATCTGCTCTAGCCTCTATTCTTCGATTGGCGTTGGGATAACGGGTTACGATGATAGAATTGTGTCCACGACTCCTGCCTGTACACTAGGTCTTTCTACTTCTGGTTCTGGTTCTTGTGGTGATATGGTGTTTATGTGGGTTCTCCTTGACATCTGACTGGGTGCTGGAACCTTAGGTGGCTCCATACTGCAAATTCTTGATCCTACTGCTTTGAATTGTTGTTGAAACCTTTAGGGATAACTGGTCACTCTATGTGTTTACTTGGTTTCTTCTTAGCTCACTTCTGTTCTAAGTCACAATGAAGCTTTCCCTTCACATTTACTTCTTTTATAATACTGATCATTAATGCTCTATCGTATCTCATTTTACCACCTTTTTTTCTTTTTCTGGCCATTATTTTCCCCGTCACGTTGTGTTTTTTTTTTCTTTTCTTTTCTGTCGCAGAGTGTCTTGAATGCTATCGCACCAATTTACTGTCTACTGTGCAATCGCTTCAGGTTCTGTCATACCTCATTCTGTCTTCTGCTCCATGCTGTATTCTTCAACTATTTGTCTATCACTTATTCCTCTACCTTCTTCCTTTTTATTTTTTATTCTTATTTTTCTAATTTTTTCTTCCTTTTTTTCTTTTACTTACTACTATATACAATATGTACAAGTCTACTTGTTGTGCTGCCTCTTATGAGGGTTAGTAGGTTGAATGTCCCTATACAATTTTAGTCAACTACCATTCACCATTCCTATAAGTTCCTTTCCTGTTAAATCCTGTAGTTGTACAACACCTCCATTTGTGACAAACTTTATCTGATATAGTCCTAGCCAATGGATTCTAAGCTTCCCTGGGTGCTGCAAGTATTTACTGTCATAGAGGATAACTATATCTCCCACCTTGAAGTTCTTCTTCTTGATATGTCTGTCATGCCAAGATTTATCCTTTTATTTATGTACCTCCTAATGGAAACCAACTATGATCATGTCTTCATTCAATTCCATGAGTTGAGCCAATCTTTCCCGTTCTACGCCTCTTTTTTTCATGTCTGTAATTGCTGCAATGCACATACTTGGTATCGAATAATCTAAGGGAACTACTTCTTCTTATCTATACACCAATATAAAAGGTTTCTACCCTGTTAGCTTCTTTCATGTAGTTCTATAAGCCCATGAAACTGCTGGTACGTTCAAGTCCCAGTCATCCCTGTTTACATTGCAAATCTTGGTTAAAGAATTCTCCAATATCTTGTTAAACAATTCAACTGTTCCATTTGCATGAGGATGATATGGAGTGCTCTTCTCAGGATGTATCTCAAACTCTTCCATCATTGCTTGTTTTTTACTGTTAATAAAATGAGTCGCCTAATCACTCATCAATATTCTTGGGCATCCAAACCTTGTAACTACATGTTCAAATAAAAAGTGTGTTGCAGTCTTTGTGCTGCAATCCTTCATTGGTAATACCTCAACCCATTTGGTTAGGTATTCTGTCGCTATAATAATATATCTATCCCCTGATATTCTTGTTGGTGGATTAATTGGACCTACAAAATATGCTTCCCACCTATCAAACACTTGCAAAGTTACTTGAGGTCTCAATGGAATCTCATCCCTCCTGGATGGATTTCCAACTCTCTGATAGACATCACAATTTTGATAGTATTCCTTTGCATCTTTGTGAACTGTTTTCTACCATAATCCTGCATGCAATACCTTTTGTGCAATATCTTTCCTTGCATAGTGTCATCCAACAACTCCTTCATGTGATTCTGCTAAAATGATGGGCCTTTGATTTCCCATAACACATCTCCTCAAAATGTTGTCTTCTCCAAGTTTGCACAAGTGACCTACAATCAATTGGTAGTCTGCATCTTTGACTGCTAGATTTTTCTTCTACGCAATATTAAATTCCTTTGGTGCAAATCGTGTACTCAAAACCTCAATAATGTCAACAAAATACTCATCGACTATATGTACTGAAAACAATTGTGCATCTGGGAGGTTGTATTCCAAGTTACTAGGTTATTCTCCATTAGTTATCCCAGATAAATGATCTGGTCTTGCATTCAATCTTCTAGTATTCACCACAACTTAAAATTCAAACTCCTGAAACAATAGTAGCCATCTGCATATTCTTCCCCCCAACACTGACTTATTAACTAAATACCTAAGAGAAGAATGATCTGTAAACATCTTGAATTGTTTCCCTAACAAATAATGTATGAATTTCTACAATGCATACACCATGGCCAATCCTTCCATTTTTGTAATATTGTAGTTTTGTTCCGAATCTCACAACTTCATGCTTGCAAATTCTATAGGGTGATCTATATCACCTTCTCCTGGATGTGTCAATACTGCTCCTAATTCTATTGCAGATGCATCCAAATTGTTGACCTAAATTTATGTACTATTAATTCCCAACATTAAATTATCAACAAGGGAGTCATAGACTTAGAGTTGCAAGCACAAGAAATGAATGATTAGAGTGTAGTCTAGCCTAATCTAAACTATTGCCGACAAACACACTATAATGTGATAAATAAAATGGAAATTAATTCAATTGACTGGAAATAAATTAACACCTTGGGATGAAGCCCATCACGAGGAGGCCATATCTCATGAGTTAGACCCTTAATCTGTCCTTTGGTTATTGAAACTATGTGAAATTAAAGTGCAAGGCACCAAAGTACAGGAAATAAAATCAAGTGTAGGAAATAAAAGGGAATTAAACTACTAGAAAACAAAATTAAAGCAAACTACCTAAAGAAAAACATAATCAAACAATTAGGAAATGAAATCTAAATTCAAACTATACAAATGAATTATCCTAAACAAGATACACCTAAGAATGGAAAGTGAAGTTATGGATCCGGGTCGTGAAGTGTAGGAAACAAAACTCATAAATCAAACGTGGAGTACAAGAACAAAATGCAGTGCAAGAACATAATGTAGAGTGCGTTGGTGCAACAATGCTGAGTTTGTTAGTGCAGGAATGCTGAGCGTGTTGGTGCAAGAATGTTGAGTGCATGAACATAATGCAATTTGAAGAAATACATGGATTTTGAAAATTATGATGAGATGTTTTAAACATAGGTGTACCAATATGAGCGTAATTTACTGAATTAAACACGTCACAATAGGAAAACTAATCTACATAAATAAAATTCCAATTATATGAAATGAAATCAAAACAAAAACTAGAATTGAAATCTACAAACAAAAATGTAAAATACTAATTTAATGGAAAACTTAAACAATGCATACCAAAGGATGGGGTCCTCCAAACTTGGCTTGCACTGTAGAAGATATCTACAATACTAAAGAATGAACTACGCCATGTACATGAACACCAACTCTTTTATTTCATCAAATTCAAAAAATTACAAGTCTCTTACAATCTTGGCATTGTCATGATAACACTATTACAAAAAAATTCCCATAATGATAATGACTCTCTCTCATATCCCTATGAGGCTTATTTATACATGAAATCCATGGAGGACTGGATAAAACCAAACCCCCAAACTCAAAAAAGCGAATTTGATAATTTAGGCAAAAATCACAAAATCTGAGTTTTACAGTGATTTGGGCAAATTCGAGTTAGATATTGTAATACCCTTGTTTCCCCCAGTTTGTAAATATAACTATAACTGGCCAAGAGACTATAGCAGGCTAAATATGTGTGAATGTTTGATTTGATGAACCTTTTTACAAAAGGGTTAATGTATGAATTTTCTGTTATTAATAGAAGTTGGATATGTGTTGTTGTAGTATACCTAGGGAGGTACCCAATGGGAATGTGGTTATGTATTATTAGTGGAAGTCATTTAATATATGAAAATGTGTTCGTTCAATGTAAGGTGGACTAGGTCCACTATATTAATAAAGGCCCACTATGGTAGTTAAATGTAATAAATGTGAGAAGACTCTCTAGAAGATTCCTAGGATATATAGAGAGTTATATAAAGAAGTGTAATATATGTAATGAGACACAGTGAAAATATTGTGATTGTATAAGCAAGGGTTGCTTGAGGAGTTTTATCCTTCCATAAGGATTAATATATGGTGTTACCCTACCTTAAGGGTTTTGACTATTTCTTGTGTTCAGTATTTTGGTGAATGGTTTGGAATATTCTTGTTGATATTGTGGATCAATTTTGAGATTTATATTCAGATCTATTTAGAAACTTAACAAGTGGTATCATAACACTTTCCTTGGCCAAAAAAGGGAATATTTTTTTGCTCTTTCTTTTCAGATTTTTTCTAGGGGAAAAGAAGGCGGCACACTTTAGATTCATATATGAAACTTTCTATGTATAATTTGGCCAAACCAATTGTATATTTGAATTCCTCTCGAAAAAATACCCAATTTCAAAAACTAATCGGCCAAAACGGAGTCCGGGAAGTGAAGTTATGAGCATTTTAAATTCAACAGTTTTTCAGGGTTTTTTCGGAAAAAGCCACGATTTTCTGTCGTAAGTTATTTCTACACCCTAGTTTTTGTTGAAGATTTATTCTAAGGATGATGTTTTTTACTGGAAGAGATGTTGGCCCTCGTATTGAAGAATTTGTACAATCTCACAAGTCATTATGGAAAGAGAGGTGGAAATATTTTGTAGACTGGGGTTTCAAAGGTGATGCTCTCATATGGTGGAAATCCTTTCACCATTCCAAGTGTATGTAACTTTCTAAGGAAGCACTTGAAAAATTAATTTTAGAGAAGTGGTCTCATACAAAGAGTAAGGATAAAGACATCACCAAGAGTTTATTTTCATGTGGAAAATCTATATTACAAGTTCATGGTTGTATTCATAAAGAAAATGCCATTGTTTCTATTAACCCTAGTTGCAGACAAAATTTTATCAATATTGAGTTGGCTAATATATTGCAAGTTCCGACAAAGAATATTCAAAGCACACAAGTTGCAGGTGAAAATGTTAAAATTTTTAAAGATTTGAAGCTCAGTATGGATAAATATGTGTTGCATTCAGATTTTGAGGTTGTATATATGGGTGATGAAGTCATTGTTTTGGGATATCCTTGGATAGAATCAGTGGGTATGATTAATATTAATGTGCAAAGAAGTTTCTAAAGCTTTGGTACAAGAAAAAGAAAATTACATTGCAGGATGTGTCTCTTAGTAACAAAGATGGGCCCATGGAAGCTAGCAAAGAAGTTGTTGTCGAGTATGAATTTGAATCAATGGCAGATTCTACAAAAGGAGATGAAGCAAAACTACATGAAGGAAATAATAAGGAAGCTAAGGAGGTCATTGACTCAAAGGCACAAAGTGTTGCAGATTTGAAGAAAAAAGAACAGATTTCTATAGTTGTTGTATATTTCCATCTACATCATATAGAGACACAACAATCATCAAGGAAAGGGTGTGTGTATCAACACATTTATGCACCAACAGGGCACTCGACAGGAAACCGATCAATAGGTGCATGGAGGACTACCGAAACTACGAGAAGAGCTCAGTCTACAGAAAAACTCCCATGGCAACCTCGACATGATGCAAAGCAAGATCAGGGTGGCAAGGCAGAAAATGTACATCATGTTCGACTTCCATTGGGATGGATGGATGTTCGTACTTGGTACCGGTTGGATACATTGCTTAGCCGATCATATTGTATGGTTTCTTATCATGTTTCGAGGATGAAACATGTGAAGGGGATGGGATGTAGTATACCTAGGGAGGTACCCAATGAGAATGTGGTTATGTATTAATAGTGGAAGTCATTTAATAATGATAATGTGGTAATTCAATGTAGGGTGGACTAGTTCCACTATATTAATAAAGGTCCACTATGGTAGTTAAATGTAATAAATGTGAGAAAAATCTCTAGAAGGTTCCTAGGAGATAGATAGAGCTATATAAAGAAGTGTAAGCAATGTAATGAGACATAGTGAGGAATATTTTGATTGTACAAGAAAGGATTGCTTGAGGAGTTTTATCCTTCCATAAGGATTAATATATGGTGTTACCCTACCTCAAGGCTTTTAACTATTTCTTGTGTTCAATATTTTGGTGAATGGTTTGGAATATTCTTGTTGATATTATGGATCTATTTTGAGATTTATCTTCAGATCTATTTAGGCACTTAACAAAAATTGTATTTAATCCATTAATATTTATTGGACAACTTATGAAATCCTCATTGATCCTTCTTTTGGTTCCAGTGGCTAGCTGAACCAAACTTGACTTTTCTAGCTTACTTTCCTCCAAATGTAATCTATCCACTATTTTAGGATCAATGTAAGAATGACTTGCTCCTGAATAAATTAAAATAGAAATAGACTGATTAATGATCTTACCTTCCACTTCGATCATATTAGATTGGTAATTTTCTTGTCGATATTCTAAGGATTCATATATCTTTCCCATGTCCTCCAATGTTGTAGCCTCTTGGATGTTGTGCATGGTCTTTGCTTTATATCCTCTATGAAGGAAATCCTTGTATAGGTGATTTTCCTTGCACCCCCAACATTGGATTGGTGGTCTTCCTCTTTTCTCCAAGGAATCCTCTTTATTATATTAATCATTAGCATACTGATCTTGTTGATTTTTATTAGGGATGTTTCTATTGAAAGGAGGTTTGAACCCCTTCCTCCTCTGATAATATTTCTCCTTCTTCTTATCCTTCCAAGTTTTCTGCATGGATTCTCTACCCTTGCCTTGCTCATACAGGTACTTAGCCTTATTTATATTCTCAATAAATGTCCTCGACTCATCATATTTAATCTTGTCTTTATAAAAGGATGGCAATCCACTTGAAAACCTTTGTATCTTCACTTTTTCATGTTTGATAAATCCTACATACGTCATCAATCCCAAGAACCTCTTCTCATATTCTATCATGGTCATGCTTCCAAACCTTAGCTCAAATAACTCTTGCATGCTTCTCTCATATAAGGGCTCTAAAAGGTACTTCTTTTGAAAATATTTCTTGAACTGCTTCCAAGTGATCCATCTCTCATTAATGTGCTCAACTTGCTTAAGTTTATCCCACCACATAGCAACTTTCCTAGGTTTGAGGAGTAGTTGTGAAATTGAAAATACCTCCCGAGTCCAAGCAACCATGCTTCAAAATCATCTTCCCTTTCTTTTTCACCATCAAAATATTGTGGCTTAAGTTTCCTCAAATCTCCTTGCAAACTGTCCAAGTCATGCCTTCTTCTTTGGTACCTAACATGAGAAACTTCTAGACTTCTTATGGAGTCTTCAGATGCATAAAAGTTCCTTACTGATTAAGGTGGTGAGTGATGTCTATGAGTTCTGTTGGCACTTCTTAAATGATCAACTCTTTTGTAGTTACCTCTTCTTTCCTGATATCTTTCTTCTTCCTCTCTCCTTAAGTTTGATCCATTCCTTGCTTTCTTATGCAACTGATTTAGGCTTTGTAGTACTTGAGCATTTATCTGATTTTGTTCTCTCATCAACCTCTCATTGTTTGCTTTGTAACTTTGCACTTCTATTTTCAGGCTTCTCACAATCTCTATTAAGGTTTCTTGTTCCCCTCTACTCCTGTGCCATATGATTATGTATTTGCATTACCAACACTGATATTTTGACCTTTGACTTATTTATCATGAATGAAGAATCCCTCTGCTTCCTCCATTTCTTGAATATGCATTCTTATCTTGAACCGATATGGTTATACTCCCTAATCTTGCAAAATGTGCAAGTAACCATTTTGTTAGGATTATGCATATTATAAAAAATTTGAAAAACAATGCTACAGGTCCTTTTTCTGCTTAATTGATGAAGAAATATATATCATCATTCTCCAAATTATACAACTAAATGTTATTCTCTTTTGAATTATATTTCTAATGACTATTCCCATGCCCCAATCCGATCTCCAAGATGAAAGTTATGGCTTCCTGAAAAAGTCACTTTCACCTTTTTTTGTGCACACAGGATCTTGTAGCGGCAATGTAATGGTTATGTGTCGATCTTGTCAAATTATTCCACATGCTCTTTAAAATGGCATGGAATTCGAATTCTACATAGAAACTTCCGTCAATCCACTTTCCTTGTGACTGCGGGCTCGAAACCACTGACTTATTCACTCTAAGCGATGTTGCTTTAGCGCTTTTCTCTTTATTCTTATACACAGGACCTTGTTTGAAAATATTTGCATCTTGTTTACTTCTAGGCCCTTCACACCTATAATCATCCCCTTTAGCTTATCATGAGACTAGTGCTAGAACCGGGTCCTCTGGACTTCAACATTCTTTCATTCTTTCGGAGTAATACTTCTTGAAGTACATTTCATCGATGTACACTTTTCCAAAGTACTTATATTATCTCCACTAGTAGATCGAACGATTGATATTTAATTTCCAATCGATTAGATGATTCTGGCTCATCTAGAGGATATGATGAAATCAACGATAACGACTTAATCAAGTGTTGAGATGAATGGTACTTATTTATTTTGGGGGTTTGAAACTCCAAGACTTCGAGATATTACAACTCTCAAGTTTCTCAACTCCCCCAAAGTTATACCTGTCGAAGTTCTTACGCCATCCTTCCACTTCTTGATCTAATGGTTGAGAAAAATCCTGAAGGGATGTTAGATCGACGGTCTGTGTGATTTCGTTACTCTAGGATAATGTGGCTTACCCTTTCCTTCCACTATACTCAATCGAAAGGTTGAGAATTCACCCAAATTTCCTCCTTGATCCGACAGTCTATGTTAATTCATGGTTTCAACCTTCAGGGACTCCACCCATTTCTAATTCATTTATCCTCGGAACGGTCGACACCGAATGACCACAGAACTCATCAACCAAGTTGAATGGATGATGTTTTAATGGTTTGATCTGATGGCTTTGGTTATACATGAAATTTCTCAACTAGATCTGATGACTCTTGTTTATCCACCTTCTCCTGAAGATTTTTTGACCTGGGATCAATGTCCTTCATAGGTTCAATTTCTTTGAGACTCCTTTAGCCTTACACTTGGATTCCAACCGAACCATGATCGTTGATTCGGGGCTTCGGTCAATGATTAATGATTGTCATATCTTTCAACTGTAACAAATTTTTCTCAGAGTTCTGAAGGTGTTTTGTTGGCCCTTGGTTATGGAAGGAAGTGAAGATTAAGGAAAAGGAGCGAAGCATGAACTGCGCGGAAGGCACATTAATCGAGAATGGGTCGAAGTGGTAAAAGAAGAAGAAAAGAAGGAGCGAAGTAAGAGAAAGCAAGCCGTTGGAAGAGAATATCAAGGAAGACAAATCAACAAAGAAGATGGATCGTGGACAACTTAGCAAGCGAAAAAATCCACCAATAGATACTTTGGAACACCTTGCAGAAAAGAAGGAAGAACATGCTCGTGAATCCCTTAAGATATGGGTTGCATG
Source organism: Picea mariana (assembly GCA_032191745.1). NCBI lineage: Eukaryota > Viridiplantae > Streptophyta > Pinopsida > Pinales > Pinaceae > Picea > Picea mariana. The sequence continues at coordinate 86,082 of JASDQU010102453.1, forward strand.
GGACCTAGGGTTTTGGTATTTAGGGTTTTGACAATTAGGCTTCTGTCTAAGGTTGTCTGAGAGTCATTGTAATGTATAAATAAAGGCCAAAAAGAGTCAGGAGGGTTGGTGAAGGTTAAGGTTGTTGTTGTTGATGTTAATTGATTATTGTTGTCACGTGAGAGAAATATTGTGTTGTGAGAGCATTATTGTATTGAAGATCTTTAGCTAGGTGTGAAGATCAACCCTACAGTTGGGTGTGCAGAGAGGGGAGAAAGAGAGAAGGAGAGAGAGATCTGAAAGTTAAGTGCGCAGATAGAACTGCATGTTTTCATATAATATATCAAGAAACATAGTTCTGTGGACGTATCCCTAGGGAGAGGGTGAACTACATATATATTGTTGTTCTATGTGATTGATGCTATGTTAGTTTGCATTTGATATACTGTTATTGCATTGTTATGTTAGATCAGAGATATAACTTGTGAAGTAGGCTTAAGCATGGTAAAGAATATCTAGATTGATTGGTGTTGTGTTTTGGATTCACTTTGCATTTCCTTTGGTTGTAGACACCTATGTCCTGCAACCCCCCTATTGCTACTTTGGGTGAGACTGCATCTGCTTCGCAGGTGTTTCCGAAAGGGCCAGTAGTTAGGGCTTGTTGGTGCACTATTGAAGAGTTGAACCCTGGGTCTGCCCCTATGGCAACAAATGGTTCCGTTGCTGAGATTGGGATCTTCTTGAGGGAATGTCAAGGTGGTTCCCATCAAAGAAAAAAATTCATAAGTGGATAGAAGAACAAGATAAGGACTTTACTGAAGCTCAGAACAAGAAACCTAGAATTAGTACAGAAGACTGGTTGGGAAGGTACATCTTCACTGACATACACAATATTTTCTTTGGAGGAATTCATAAAGAGCTACATGAGTGGTTATCCAGATTAGTAGATACTCAGTTTGAAATTAGATCTAGACCATCTGTGGTTTGGGCGTTGGCGCTGATCAAGAAGGTCAAGAGAGTTGATAACCCCGTGTCAAGAGAAATATATCACTGGTTTGATAACACTATTGGAGGGTACATTACTGAGTTTGCTATTGACATAGTAGAGTCATATTTCCAAGCAGAGAGATATTTATTTAAAGGACCTAGAGAAAATTTTTTACACTTTTTGAATTTGAATATCAAGATGCTATTGCATGAGAAGAACATCTTGAAGATACAATAATCGGTCTGGTTGAAAAGATAATGTTCAAGAACTAAGACAACTACAATGACATAGAGGTTGGACACACACACACACACACACAGTGGGAGATCATTCAGAGAGGTCCCTCTAGTGAACCTGTTTGAGCAGAATCATGGACCACTAGAACAGGACAAAGGGTCCTACGGTGGAGAAGGAAGAATCAATAACTTCAGGGACTTCGCCTACCGTCGATGTAAGTACTACTCCTCCTCCTGTTGTTTTAGCAACATTAAGTAGCCAGAGTAGTCAGAGTTATCAGAGCACTCAGAGCACTGTTACCAGCAGTTCAGTACATACCCAGTCAAGAAACCTAGGAAAATCTATGGCATATGAAATGAGATTACCTATATTTAGAGGAGATGGATCTGAAAATCTTGATTAGCACTGGTTCTTATGCAAAGCTGTATGGAGTATCAAGAAAGTCAACGACGAAGCTGTTAAGAGAGATCAATTTAGTACCACCTTGAGAAACCATGCACTGAGCTAGTACATGAAGTTTGTTAAAGGAGTTGCACAACCTAAATCGTTGAACGATATCAAGACTGCGTTGAGTGAATAATTCAAGAAACCCAAGTCGGAGTCACAGTGCATTACAAAACTGAAAGAAATCAAGCAGAGAGTAGCTGAACCTGTTTGAGAGTTTGATCAGAGGTTTAATACCTTGACAGGCCGATTGAGTTTTCAGATTCCGGATGAGTAGTATAAGGAATGGTTCATTGCTGCCCTATTGCCACACATCAGAGTTTTGATGATGCAACATAAGGTTTCTTCACAAACTGAGGCACTAGAGATCACCATGAAACTAGAATCAACCCCTATGGGATAATCCAGCTCAAGTATGAGTCAAATTTTGAGTCAGCTAACTATCTTATCTTTGCAGGTAGAAGATATGAAGAAAGAAAAGGGGAAAGATAAAAGAGAAGAAAACTAGTGTATCATATGTAAATCAGAGGGCCATGATAAGGAGCACTGTCCCCTATTTAATGAGAACTTATCCTCTAGATCTATGATCCCTTTGAAGCAGGTTACTGTATCTTGGTGCGAGGTATGTAGAAATAGACATCGTCCTGGTGAATGTTATTACATGCAAAAATATGTCCAGACACCTACCAATATTTACTGCACATTCTGTAAATATGTGGGGCATGATGAGAAGCACTGTAGGGATTATGACCTCTTGCATGAAAGGTCAAGAGATACATATAGGATTCAAGGAAAATTACAAAATGAGTGAAATGMTACGTCATTTAATTCCCCAGGAAGAGGAAAATTCAACCCTCGTGGTGGATTCAGAGGAAGAGGACGAGGAGGAGGCATGGGTCGAGGTCGAGGTCATATCATTTTTTATAACTGCACCCAACCWGGTCACTTGGCAAGGGACTTTCATAACCCTTGTACCACTTGAAGCTACTGCAACTCATTTGAACATGTTATTGAATAATGTCTAGTATTGCTGACAAAACTTCAGGAAAGACGGGGTGGAAACCAACAAGTGCAATTGATATCAGTTGAACCTTGTGGAGTGGATCCCAGAGACACTGTTATCACTAGGGGAGGCGCTGTTACAAGAGAATACATGGTGAATCTAAAAAAGACTACAGGGGGATCAAGGATCAAAAGAGTTGCAGAGAAGACACAGTTGTTTGATCGAAGAAAGGAAAAGAAAACATTCGAAGAGGCAAGAAGAGAATTTGGAAGAGAACACGATTCTTCATCTAAGGCACAACCAGAAGTGAGAGAATGTGGAATGCCTCTAGAATTAGATCAGTCTGCCTCACCCAGAGATGGAAAAGAGGTAAGCAATCTTATGAATTTCCTATACACTTGCATTAATTTGATTAAGGATGAAAGAGCTGTGCAAGAAATACAACACTTGATTAGACAGTATGAGATAGGAAGGGTAGATCCTCTGCTGAATAAAATAGTACATCAAGTATTTATAAAGAGAAGGAAAAACAAGGAACTACACCTTAATGCTCAGATTGGAGGCTATGGCATAGATTATGTGGTCCTCGACTTGAGATCAAAAGTCAATGTTATGACAAAGCAGACCTGGGCACTGATGGGAAAACCTAAGTTGATTTACTCTCCTATCAGGCTCATGATGGCTAATCAAAAGGCAGTAATCCCCTTTGGGTGACTGGAGCATGTTCCTGTGGACATCGACGGGGTAAGGACATTTGCAGACTTCGAAGTGATTGAGATAATTGATGATAATTGTTCTTATCCTGCACTATTGGGCATTGATTGGGCTTTCAACAACTCGACTGTTGTTGACCTAAAGAAAATAAGAATGAAATTTGAAGGTGATGGCCTTAGGGTCATTGCACCTCTTGATCCTGATGAAGGTCGCATATACACATAACCTATCAGAGAGAAGATCGTGCTTATGAACTAGAGAATATATATAAATTGACAACAAGACAACATAATTACATTAATCCTAGGATAGATGGAAATTTAAGCTCGCGAATTGAAAGTGCATGCTCATCAGATTTAGAAGAAGCATTGGAGAACTGACAAAACAAAATGTATGAAGTTTCTACGCGGAGGTGTGCTAGATCGACCAGTGAGGTTCACTGGATTGACACAGAAGTAAGTAACCTGCCCACATTTGATGGTTTAAATCATTTAGAAACATTCTTATTGGAATTTGAAGAAATTGCACTAGTGCAAAAAAGGTTGTTCGCACTGGATGAAGCGTTGAAAGCAACGCCAACAATATGGTGGGGAACACATAAGAGTAACATCGCACAGTGGGTACAATGTTGCACTTTGATGACAGTGCGCTTTTCAGACCAAGTTCAAGGGTGCAAAGTTTGATACACAGGTCAGAGCTGTCTGAAGGACCATGTGCGGAGTTGTAAGGAGGCCTGGAGAAACATTCCTAAAGAACAATGGGTGCATAAGTTCATTAACACGTTGGGCACAATGCCTATCAATTGGTATCTTCAAGCAGAACTGCGCCTTACCACTTCAGATTGGTATGGTATGACCTAGAAATTTATAGCTACATTTTTATTTGAAATTCAATACCCCACAATAGATCAGGATTTACAAGTGGCAAGACATAAAGTCTTTGAGGAGGCACCTAACCTCCCTCTCGAGCAATAAGAAGATGAATTTATTGCACCTCTTCAAAAATTACAGGGTTACAATATCAATGTTGATGAAGATAAGGATCCTAAGAATGTGAACATCGCAGAAATTGAAGGATAGAGAGACATAGAAGGGCCATGGATTGAACTACCTTTCATTGGACAACCAATTAAAATCAAGAAAGTTAATATTGGAACTGAGAAAGCACCTAAGTTGGCCAATGTTGGAGATTATTGGGATGGTGCCACTATTGATAAGATTACAAAATTACTGCATGAATGTCAGGGCTTGTTTCCAACCAAGTTCACAGACATGAAGGGCATTAAAGGGCCCATGGGAGAAATGAAGATCCCTTTGAAACCAGATGCAAGGCCAGTCAAGCAGAGATCCTATAGACTGAATCCCAAGTATAAGCAAAAAGTTAGGATTGAGTTAGACAAAATGCTGGAAGGAGGAATCATAGAACCTGTTGAATAATCTGAATGGATCATCCCTATGGTGGTCCAAGATAAAAAGATAGGAGAAATCATAATCTGTGTAGATTTAATGAAACTGAATGATGCATGTTTACATGATCCATTCCCTACACCATTTACTAATAAATTGTTAGATAATCTAGGAGATCAAGAAGTTTACTCCTTCACAAATGGATTTTTAGGTTATCACCATATCATGATTGCTAAGGAAGACAGACATAAGACCACATTTGCAAAAAAATGGGGTTCTTTCCAGTACACTGTGATTCCTTTTGGATTGAAGAATGCACCAACCATGTTTTCTAGGGTGGCGGTCAAAGCATTCAAGGATTTTTTACATAAATGTTTGGAAGCATATTTTGATGATTGGAATGTTTTTAGCTTATTGAAAAATCATATTGAATGTTTGAGACTAATGTTGGATAAGTGAAGACAATGTTAGATTGCCCTAAACCTAAATAAGTGCATATTACTTTCACCTTTTGGAGTATTACTAGGACACATTGTATATAAGCAAGGGTTGTTGGTAGATCCTTCCAAGATTGCCATCATTGTTGATGTACCTCCCCCTACTTCAGTTAGATAGTTGTGCACTGCGTTGGAACATACTGGGTACTACAGAAAGTTTATCAAGGGATATGCACAGATAACAACACCCATGGAAAATATTTTAAAGAAAGATCGTTAGAGGAATGCCAGAAGAGCTTCGACAAACTAAAGCAAAAAATGGTTACCGCGCCTATTATGGTTTTCCCAGATTGGAGTAAGGAATTTCATGTTCATGTCGATGCTTCATCTATTGCATTAGGAGCAATGTTAGCACAACTAGGAGCAGTAGATATTGACCACCCACTAAACTTTGCTAGCAGGAATCTCTCTACAACTGAGATAAATTACACTACCACCGAAAGAGAAGGATTAGCTATGGTGTATGTGCTACAGAAGTTTCGACACTACTTGTTGGGAGGACATTTTAAGATGTTCACTGATCACTCTGCATTGAAATATTTAGTCAAAAATCCAATGTTGGGGGGAAGAATATGCAGATGGCTACTGTTATTCTAGGAATATGATTTTGAGATTTTGGTCAAGCCAGGGATAATGAACAAGGGACTTGACCACTTGTCTAAGTTAGAACATGGAGAGGAACCCACCAGTTTGGAGGATACACTACTAGATGCACAACTGTTGGCCATAAAAAAAGTTGATGATCACTTCACCGAGATAGTTCAATTCCTATCCACAGGAATGGCACCTCGCGAGTACACATTCATTCATAGGAAACAACTGGTAGTTTGCGCTGTTGATTTTTCACTTATAGCTGGACAACTATATAAGATGGGACTTGATGAGATTTTGAGGAGATACATTATGGAGGCAGAAAGATCACTGATTCTGGTAGAAGCACATGAAGGTATCGCAGGAGGACATTATCTAGGGAAAGAAACAACACAGAAGGAAAGAAACAACACAGAAGGTTCTCAGAACCGACCTCTGGTGGCCCACTTTACACAAAGATGCTAAAGAATACTACATAGCCTGCGATGTATGCCAAAGAGTGGGGAAACCTTCCAGAAGAGATGAGAAGCCTTTAGCACCTCAACTAACTTTGCAGGCATTTGAGAAATGGGACATTGATTTTGTGGGACCTATCAACCCACCAGGAAAGTGCACAAGAGCCCGATACATCCTCGCTGCGACAAAGTATTTGACCATATGGAAGAAGAAAGAGTAGTTAAGGAATGTAATGAAACTACAACTGCACAATTCATATTTGATGATATCATAGCCATATTTTAATGCCCAAAAATCCTTATGAGTGATCAAGGAACACATTTTATTAATAAGACTATTGAAGCCTTGAATCAGGAATTTAAAGTTCACCATCAGAAGAGCACACCATGCCACCCACAAATGAATGGTATAGTCAAAACTTTCAATAAGATCTTGGAGATAGTGCCGACGAAGATTTGCAGTGTGAACAAAGATGATTGGGATTTGAGAGTGCCAATAGTGTTATGGGATTATCGAACCAATTACAAAAAGATGACAATGAAGACTCCTTTTAAGTTAGTTTATGGCCTGGAAGCAGTGGTTCCTATGGAATACTTGGTTCCCAGCTTAAGAATTGCATCATTTATAGGTATGGATGACATAGGCGCTGTACAAGATAGGCTTGCGCAGTTGGTGGAACTAGAGGAAGACAAGTTTATTGCATGATTTCATCAGAAGGTACATAAAGAACGAGAAAAGGCCTACCATGACATACATATCAAGAAGAAATCATTTACGCAAGGAGATATAGTATTGGTATATGACAACAGGTTCATGAAGCATCTAGGGAATTTCAGGACACATTGGCTTGGGCCATATCAGGTTGCCTATGTTACAGAAGGAGGAGCTACGAAATTGAAGACCCTGAATGGAGAATGGAAGGAAGGTTTAGTAAATGGGAGCCGGTTGAAATTGAATTATGACAACCAACTGCCTCACAGTTCCCAGTAAAAGAAAAGGGAGAAGGGTCTAGGTACCAGGTGCAGTTGAAATTGGGTACCAGACATAGAAAATATAGTCTACAAACAACAAGGAGGGATAGAGCAGAAATCATAGGCTTCTCTGCGTAGTCTACAGTCAAAGTAAAAAAAAAGGTTCAATCTTACAGTGACTCAGGACGAGTCACATGTGAGTGTTGGGGGCCTGTTGGCCCTTGGTTATGGAAGGAAGCAAAGATTAAGGAAGAGGAGCGAAGCATGAACTACACAGAAGGCACATTAACCAAGAATGGGTCGAAGTGGTCAAAGAAGCACAAAAGAAGGAGTGAAGTAAGAGAAAGAAAGCCATTGGAAGAGAAGATCAAGGAAGACAGATCAACAAAGAAGATGGATTGTGGACAACTCAGCAAGCGGAAAAAGACACCAACGAATGCTTTGGAGCACCTCACAAAAAATAAGGAAGAATAGGCTGGCGAAGCCCTTAATATGCAGATTGCATGGGATCTAGGGTTTTGACACCTAGGGTTTTGGTATTTAGGGTTTTGGAAATTAGGCTTCGGTCTAAGGTGTTAACATGTTTTACAGGTAGCATATTCTTGTCATTGATGGAAAGTACAACAACGACGATGGATTAAGTAAATGAAGAATGTGCCAGGCGGGCACCAAAAGTATTTTGGGAAGACACAATAGAGCAAACTCGATAAGATTAGAAGAGATAGTGCAGAATATGCGTGTTTTTCATTGATGGCAAAGATCACGACCAACAACACAGGGATAATGGCATGGAAATGGCAAGTTCAACAAGTGATCGTTGGATCCCATTTAGAAGCATAAACTCCAGGAGTCAAGGAAGCAACTCACGGCAGAAAATCACGAAATGTGAAACCACGACTTAATCTCCATTTCAGAGTTTCGGATATCAGGAGTTGGAGGTGTCTAGGACACTCACGACAAGAATGTCAAAATCGCAAAATGTGAAACCACGACTTAATCTGAGTTGTTGATCAAAGGGATATTGTGGATCGTTGATCTGACTCCATTTTGGAGTTTCAGATACCGAGAGTTGGAGGTGTCAAGAACACTCATGACAAGAATGACGAAATCGTGAAATGCGAAACCATGACTTAATCTGAGTCATTGATCAAAGGGTGATTGTGGACCCTTGATCTGACTCCATTTCAGAGTTTCAGATATCGGGAGTTGGAGGAGTGAAGGAAGCAACTCACGGTAGGAACTCGCGATATGCAAAATCATGAAAAGATCTGGACCGTCGAACCATCAAGATTGTGGACCGTTGATTTGACTCGATTTCGAAGTTTCAATGATCGCAACATGAAGAGTCGAGACTCTTAATCACAGGAGTCTCGAAGTTGCGAAATGCGAAACGCCGAAAATTTCAGGGTTCGTGACTTGGAGTGTTGAAACACTTCAACACAAAAATGATGAAACGCCGAAATGCGAAACGCCAAAAATTCCAGGGTTTGTGACTTAGAGTGTCGAAACACTTCAACAAAGAAATGTCGAAACACCAAAATGTGAAGCGCTGAAAATTTCAGGGTTCATGACTTGGAGTGTCAAAACACTTCACCATAGAAATGACGAAATGCCGAAATGTGAAATGCTGAAATACCTTTTGGTGTAGTTTGTGTTCACCATCAGTGGTCATGTGCGAGGGAGGAGCTAGCACCAAGCTAAGATCCTTTTCGAAGATTGTAACATGAAGAGTCGAGACTCTTCACCACAGGAATGCCGAAATGCCAAAATGTGAAATGCGTGTTCAGAATTGGCCCCTGGTGATAACCTATAGTCACATCGATAAAGGCTGAAGGGAGGAACTAGCACGAAGCTAATCTCCATTTTGGAGATCACGACTTGGAGAGTCGAGATGCCTCACAATAGGAATTGTCAAAATGAAAATCGTGAAAGCACCTTCTGAATAGGTGTGTGGTCACCGCCTGAGGCCACATGTGAAAGGAAAGGTGAAAGGTGCCAAAGGCATAAGGCTCAAGAGGTTCACAATGTAACTGCCAGAAACCACTGATTGTTTCTGCACAGAAAAATCAAAGAGGCCTTAGTGTGATTGCCAGAGGAGCTGAAGAGTCTCAAGGCATCTGCCAGTGGAATGAATACTGTTCATAGAGGTGATTGACAGATGGAAGAGCGTTGAAGCCTGTAACTACAATAGAGAGGATGAGCTTGACTATGATAGAGAAGACGAAGAGTCTCAACTGCTAAACAGGCTAAGGAATCTCAACATAACACCCAGTGATGATGAACGCATGGTAATAACTGCCAGAAAACCTGAGGAATTTCCATTATGATCAGGAAGAGGACTCGATACGAGGAGAACATGCAGAATAGAGAGAGTGTGTTGATGCTCGAGGGAGTGAAGCGGTGGCAATGTGGAGTGGCAATGTATATCCCGATGTGAAGAACAATGGGGCGGGGTAGAGAATGAAGAAGTATTGCACACATGGCATGCACAAGTTGCACAGAGACTATGAGAACGTAGAACAAAGAAGAGATGAGGGTTGTTGTTGAGAGTGATTCAGGCGTGTAGAAGGAGGCAGTGTGCAACAGCTGAAATACACAGAAGAAGAATGGTGCATTGAATGGATAGGGCGCACAGAGCATAAAAGGAAAAAGAACAGAAAGCGCAAGGCATGTGTGCAGGAAGACAGTGAGGCAGACAGAGAAGGGTAGTGTAGTAGAATAGTGATGAGACTGGTAAGCCATTGATGAAAATTATATCACTGTAATAAGTTTACGTATTAAAGATTGATATTTCAGGGTGGTAGGGAGGTTCTAGGGAGGACTTTTTTCCTTAGAGGTTCAAGTGGGTGCTTGAACACAGGGAGTTATAGCTTCCATTTGGTTGCAGCTAGAGAAACTAGGGTGGCAGGGTGGTGCAAGGGAGAACATTGGTTCTTTGATATATAGGTCGGTGCCCGTGTAACTGGAAGTTGGTGCTTCCATCCAGTTGGTGCTGGAACTCTTAGGAAGTTGGTGCTTCCATCCAGTTGGTGCTGGAACTCTTAGAGAGTTGGTGCTTCCTTCTAGTGGGTGCTAGAGAAACCAAGGAGTTGGTGCTTCCTTCTAGTGGGTTCTAGAGAAACCAGGGAGTCGGTGCTTCCTTCTAGTGGGTGCTAGGCAATCCAGAGAGTTGGTGCTCTCAGCAAGTAGTAGCTTGCAAAACAGAGGTTGTAGCCTCATTATGAGTTGGTGCTCATAAGTATGATAATGTACAGAATGTAAATANGCAAGTAGTAGCTTGCAAAATAGAGGTTGTAGCCTCATTATGAGTTGGTGCTCATAAGTATGATAATGTACAGAATGTAAATATTACTTATCATATAAAGAAGAAGAGGTTTTTACCCTTTATGGGTTTCCTCAGGAAATATTTGTCTCTGTGTATCTCATATGTGTGAATGATGTTGAATGTTCTATTGCTTACTTCCCTGCATTATTTTGATTGTCATTGAGTGCTCTGTAAAGAGTTTAAAATAATCATAATTGTTTAAGCACGGTAACAATTGATTCACCCCCCCTTCTCAGTTGTCCAACAATTGGTACCAACGCCAACCCCTTTTATCTAAGGGTAGATCCTAGAGCTTAAACATGTCAAGCCATGAAGGAAATTCAACCAATAAGGCCCCTCTGTTCAATGGAACAAACTTTGCCTTCTGGAAGGTTAGAATGAGAACATATCTAATGGCCTTAGGTGCTGATGTTTGGGATGTAGTAGAGACTGGATACATAAAGCTTGTTGTGCTAGCTTCCAAGGATGATAAGTTAGTATTTAGCTTTAATGCTAAGGGAATGGATGCTATCTTGAATGGACTTGCAAAAGCCGAGTTTGTAAAGGTGATGCATCTTCAAACTGCAAAAGAAATGTGGGACAAACTCATTAGCAATTATGAAGGTAATGAGAAGGTAAAAGATGCCAAGCTTCAAACCTACAAAGTAAAGTTTGAAAATATACAGATGAAAGAAGATGAAACTATTGGGAAGTATTTTCTGAGAGTTGAAGAACTAGTAAATGCAATGAAAACACTTGGTGAAAAAATTGAGGAACCCTCTTTAGTTCAGAAAATTTTGAGATCTCTACCATATAGGTTCAACCCAAAGGTCTCAGCTATAGAAGAACTTAATGATATAAAAGATTTGGCTTTTGATCAACTTCTAGGAACATTGACTGCATATGAAATGATCATAGTTACAGATAAACCCACCTATAGAGAAGCATCATTTAAAGCAGATAAGAATGAAGATTCTGAGCCTGATGAAATTGAAGAAAAATTCGTGAGAAGACTAAAGAAAGGATTAGGCAAGTACCAAGGTAAGATACCCTTCAAATGTTTTAACTGTGGTAAGATAGGTCATTTTGGAAATAAATGTCCACACAAGAAACATGATCAGAACTCTGAAGGTGAAAAGAAGTTCAAACCTAAGAGATTTGGTAGAAAGAAAAGTTTATGTGTAAACGATGTTAACTCCTCATAAGACACAGATAGCGACTCCTCGCGTGAAGATAAGGACAATGACTTCATGCTTATGGATCAATATGATTATGATAATAAAATCACAGGAAGTGAGGCTAATGAAGAAGAAGCTATGGTTGATATGGAAGGAGAACTGATCAGTGCACTGGAAGAGATTAACAGACTCAGAATTAAGAACAGAAAGCAAAAACAATTGCTGATACAGTTCGAGAAAGATAGTAAACAACCCGATGAAGACTTTGCCCTGCTAAAAGTGGAATTAGAATAGGCAAAGAAAATTGAGGACATTTTGAAACAACAATTATCAGAAAAGAAGGCAAGATGTAAAGCTCTGGAGGAAGAAGTAGTGAAAACTAGGAAATAGTTGGAGAAGTTTCAAGACTTGTATCATCAGAATTTGTCAAGTATCAAAGCCTCAGAAGGATTAGCCACCATTCTAAATCAACAAAGGAATCCAAAGTTGAAAATAGGGTTGGGTTATGAAGAGGGATCAAGTAGTGGTCATCCAAGCAACAAAGACTTCATCAAGTTTGTCAAATCTACAACCAATGATGACAACAAACCTGCAGAAACAAGGGAAGATAATCAACCGCCCAGGAGGAGTAAAGAAAAAGGTTGTAGAACTGAATCTATAGAATAAGAAAATAATACACTTCGTGCTCAAGGAAATCATCAGCATGGAAGAAATCGATTTGCTCAAAGAAGACAACCATTTTCCAGGTACAAATAATTTTTCTATGGATATTGTTTCTATTGTTCTGACTTTGGTCACAAAGCTGTAAATTGTTCCTTAAGACTTAGACATGAGCAATTAAGATTTCCAAGGAACAAATATATTCCACAACAAAGAATGATACAACCAAGTAACAAATCATCACAGATTGCAAATTGCCAAATTAAGTCTAGAGACATGCAACTGAGGAGGTCAAGAAATAATAAATAGTCAATGAGTAGACAATGCTGCAACAATAAATTTGACCTATTGAACGATTAGATTGAATGATATAACTGTCACAACAATGGCCACAAAGCTGCAAACTGCCATCTGAAGAATTACAAAGCAGATTCAAGGATAAAGTTATTAGATAGAAAGGCCAACACATGGAAAAGGAAATATAGTGAAAAAGGTGGTCTAGCACTTTCAACTCAAAAAGAAAAGGCCTCTGGAAAAATAGACAGTGGATGTTCCAAGCACATGACTGGAGACAAGGATAAGCTTCTGCCAATAAGTAAAAGAAAAATAGGAAATGTGATCCTTGAAAATGATGAACCAGGTAAAATCAAGGATAGAGGGATGGTCAGTTTGAGTAATGTCAAAGGAGATGCCCAGTACGTTCTTCTTGTGGATGGTCTGAAACATAATTTTCTCAGTACAAGTCAAAAGTGTGACAGAGGCAGTGAAGAGGTGTTCATGTCCAAAAAGTGTAAGGTAAATGTAAACTCAGGACAAGTGGTGAATAAAGGCATAAGAATAATTAATGATGTTGATATTGAATCCTCCCCTACAAGTAAAGAAGAAGACACAGATACAATAAAAGAATGTTCAGTTAGCATCTATCCCATGGAAGAAGTAGAAGAAGAATCATGTCATAAGATGGAAGCTGAAGTTTTGAAGGTTGAGAAGTCAAACACCCAAAGCAAGTTCTTAAACAACTCCATGACCCTGGATAAGCTCTTGGATAGTCATAGATCACCAAATGAAAAATTTGGTATTGGATACAACAAGGAAGAAATCAGTACTCCTAAGAAACATGATATAGGTCCTTCGTCTGTGAAAAAGAAAAGCAAGTATGAGAGTGGTTGTAGCGGTTTTTTCTTGTGATTGAATATGGTCATAAAATCCTTGGATTGTATGCATCATGGAAGAAAAATGAAATTGCAGTAATATAGATTGATGAGAATCAATGGGGAGATCCAAGGGTTATTTAAAAAGTACAAGCTACAATTACGTAGTGTTTCAGTAGGACAACAACATATTCAACAACAAAATTTTGTTTTACAAAATGATATACATGACATCTTGTAGAGATACAAGAGGAAAGACCTTGTCAAGGAAAGCTAACCTTTTAGGAACAAAGGGGGAAAATAGTCAGAAGTAGAGAGAACAGTGATAGGGGGAGTCATCCAGTTATGATAAGAAAAGGTTGATGAAGGAGTCCCAGTAAGAGAGGTGAGCAATATTGAGTATTCTACAGAGGATACAGCGGAAGCTGAAGATGAACAGGTCCAAGAATCAGAAGGAGAAGACTCTGGTTTAGATACAAATATTTTGCAGGCCTCAAATAAGAGAGTCCATCCTGTCAGGGGGAGTTTGTGTTGGTTTAATATCTGATACCTCCTAAAAATTCCGCAACAGCTCAGGGGGAGCATGTTTTTTTTGACATTGATGTCAAAGGGGGAGAAAAGAGTCTGGGTGCCTTTGTTGACATCAATGCCAAAGGGGGAGATTGTTGGCATGTTTTATAGGTAGCGTATTCTTTTCATTGATGATAAGTGCAACAACGACGATGGCTTAAGTACAGGAAGAATGTGCCAGGCGGGCACTAGAAGTATTTTGGGAAGATGCAGCAAAGCAAGCTCGATAAAATTAGAAGAGATAGTGTAGAGTATGCGTGTTTGTCATTGATGGCAAAGATCACGACCAACAACGCAGGGATAATGGCATGGAAATGACAAGTTCAACAAGTGATCATTGGATCCCATTCAGAAGCATAAACTCCAGGAGTCAAGGAAGTAACTCACGACAGAAAATCGCGAAATGTGAAACCACGACTTAATCTCCATTTCGGAGTTTCGGATACCGGGAGTTGGAGGTGTCTAGGACACTCACGACAAGAATGCCGAAATTGTGAAATGTGAAACCATGACTTAATCTGAGTTGTTGATCAAAGGGAGATCATGGACCGTTGATCTGACTCCATTTCGGAGTTTCAGATACCGGGAGTTGAAGGTGTCAAGAACAGTCACGAAAAGAATGACGAAATCGCAAAATGTGAAACCATGACTCAATCTGATTCATTGATCAAAGGGTGATTGTGGACCGTTGATCTGACTCCATTTCAGAGTTTTAGATACTGGGAGTTGGAGGAGTCAAGGAAGAAACTCACGGCAGGAACTCGCGATATGCAAAATCACGAAAAGATCTGGACCGTCGAATGATCAAGATTGTGGACCATTGATCTGACTCGATTTTAGAGTTTCGATGATCGTAACATGAAGAGTTGAGACTCTTCATCACAGGAGTCCCGAAGTTGCGAAATGAGAAATGCCAAAAATTTTGGGGTTCGACTTGGAGTGTTGAAACACTTCAACAGAGAAATGCCGAAACACCAAAAATTTCGGGGTTCATGACTTGGAGTGTCGAAACACTTCAACAAAAAAGTGTCGAAACGTCGAAATGCGAAACGCCAAAAATTTCAGGGTTCGTGACTTGGAGTGTCGAAACACTTCACCACAAAAATGACGAAACGCCGAAATGCGAAACATTGAAATACCTTTTGGTGTAGGTTGTGGTCACCGTCAGTGGTCATGTGAGAGGGAGGAGCTAGCACCAATATAATCTCCTTTCCGATGATTGTAACATGAAGAGTCGAGACTCTTCACCACAGGAATGCCGAAATGCCGAAATGCCGAAATGCTGAAATGTCGAAATGTGAAATGCATGTTCAGAATTGGCCCCTGGTCATAACCTATGGTCACATCAATGAAGGCTCAAGGGAGGAGATAGCACGAAGCTAATCTCCATTTTAGAGATTGCGACTTGGAGAGTCGAGATGCCTCACAATAGGAATTGTCGAAATGCGAATCACGAAAGCACCTTCTGAACAGGCGTATGGTCATCACCTGAGGCCACATGTGAAAGGAAAGGTGAAAGGTACCAAAAGTAGAAGTTTCAAGAGGTTCACAGTGTAACTGCCAGAAACCACTGATTGTTTCTGCACAAAAAAATCAAAGAGGCCTCAGTGTGATTGCCAGAGGAGCTGAAGAGTTTCAAGGCATCTGCCAGTGGAATGAAGACTGTTGATAGAGGTGATTGACAGATGGAAGAGCATTGAAGCCTATAACTGCAATAGAGAGAATGAGATCGACTATGATAGAGAAGACGAAGAGTCTCGATTGCTAGACATGCTAAGGAATCTTAGCATAACACCCAATGATGATGAACGCATGGGAATAACTACCAGAAAAGCTGAGGAATTGCCATTATGATCAGGAAGAGGACTCGACATGAGGAGAACATGAAAAACAAAGAGAGTGTGTTGATGCTCAAGGGAGTGAAGCCGTGGAAATGTGGAGTGGCAGTGTATATACCGATGTGAATAACAATGGCACAGGGTAGAGAATGAAGAAGTATTGCGCATATGGCATGCACAAGGTGCACAGAGACTATGAGAACATAGAACAAAGAAGAGATGAGGTATGTTGTTGAGAGTGATTCAGGCATGTAGAAGGAGGCAGTGTGCAACAAATGAAATACACAGAAGAGGAATGGTGCATTGAATGGACATGGTGCACAKAGCATAAAAGGAAAAAGAACAGAAAGCACAAGGCATGTGTGCAGGAAGACAGTGAGGCAGATAGAGTAGGCCAGTGTAGCAGAACAATGATGAGACTGGTAAGCCATTGATGAACATTATATCACTATAATAAGTTTCAGTAGCAAAGCTTGATATTTCAGGGTGGTAGGGAGGTGCTAGGGAGGACTGTTGTTCTCATAGGTTTAAGTGGGTGCTTGAACACAGGGAGTTGTAGCTTCCATATGGTTGTAGCCAGAGAAGCCAGGGTGGCAGTGTGGTGCAAGGGAGAACATTGGTTCTCTGATATATAGGTCAGTGCCTGTGTAACTGGAAGTTGGTGCTGGAACTCTTAGGAAGTTGGTGCTTCCATCTAGTTGGTGCTGGAACTCTTAGGGAGTTGGTGCTTCCTTCTAGTGGGTGCTAGAGAAACCAGGGAGTTGGTGCTTCCTTCCAGTGGGTGCTAGAGAAACCAGGGGGTTGGTGCTTCCTTCTAGTGGGTGCTAGAGAAACCAGGGAGTCGGTGCTTCCCTCTAGTGGGTGCTAGAGAATCCAGAGAGTTGGTGCTCTCAACAAGTAGCATATTGCAAAATAGAGGTTGTAGCCTCATTATGAGTTGGTGCTCATAAGTATGATAATGTACAGAATGTAAAGATTACTTATCATATAAATAAGAAGAGGTTTTTACCCTTTATGGGTTTCCTCAGGAAATATTTGTCTCTGTGTATCTCATATGTGTGAATGATGCTGAATGTTCTATTGCTTACTTCCCTACATTATTGTGATTGTCATTGATTTCTCTGTAAAGAGTTTAAAATAAGCATAATTTTTTAAGCATGATAACAAATGATTCACCCCCCCCTCTTAGTTGTCCAAAATAAGGTTGCCTAAGAGTCATTGTAATGTATAAATAAAGGCCATAAAGAGTCAGGAGGGTTGGTGAATTTTAAGGTTATTGTTGTTGATGTTAATTGATTATTGTTGTTGTGTGAGAGAAGTATTGTGTTGTGAGAGAATTCTTGTATTGCGGATCTTCAGTTGGGTGCGAAGATCAAGCCTGCAGCTGGGTGCTCAGGGAGGGGAGAAAGAGAGAAGGAGAGAGAGATCTGCAAGCTAAGTCCACATATAGAACTGTATGTTTTCATATAATATATCAAGAAACACAGTTCGGTGGACGTATCCCTAGGGAGAGGGTGAACCACGTATATATTTTTGTGCTATGTTATTGATGCTGTGTTAGTTGCCATTTGATATACTATTATTGCATTGTTGTGTTAGCTCAGAAATATAACTTGTGAAGTAGGCTTAAGCATGGTAAAGAATATCTAGATTGATTGGTGTTGTGTTTTGGATTCACTTTTAATTTCCTTTGGTTGTAGACACCTATGTCCTACAACCCCTCTATTGCTACTTCAGGTGAGATTGCATTTGCTTCACAGGTGTTTCCGAAAGGGCCAGTAGTTAGGGCTTGTTGGTGCACTGTTGAAGAGTTGAACCCTGGGTCTGCCCCTGTGCCAACATGTTTCTACAGTTTATTTGTTGGGAATTTGATCCCAATAGCACTTCCTTAAGGCACTCCTTTTCCTGAGCTTTCCTTCGACCTTTCCAAAGGTCTTAACTCTGCATGATTTGATTCTGTGCAATCTAATACAACATCTCTTCTGAGATTTAGGATTTTAAAGACACATTCTTTCTTAATGCCAATACCATGTCCGATAGTTAAGGTCCATACCAGTGCGATGTTTCAATCATAAGATCTTATACCAATCTGTAACTTACCCAACCATTCCCAGCTTGGGCACGCTACCTCTAAAACTTTGTTCAAAAATGATTTCGAATTCTGATACCATTTAATTATTAAAGAAACATGAAATACAAATGATAACAACACATGAAATAATAAATATTCATGCTACAGTAAAAATAATGTTTAAACATGCCATGCATATCAATAACCAACAAGCATGCATGTTATAACATACAAATCTAAGAGACAATAATTCATACACAATGGAAATAAATATACAACATTGAAACACATGACAAAGAGAGTGCTTATTTTAATCAAAATGGTTCACAACTCACTGCAGACCAAGGACGTTCCACCCAAACGTAGACATTGTTGTTCCAAGTCTCAACAAAAATGTAACCCTTGAGACAAGGCTATAAATCCACAAGGATAGTTCCATGGTGTTACTCAGATTCCCCAAACCAGTCAACACTCAACCTCTCATAGGTTCCTCGACACACAACAATCTGAAGTACACCAACTCTCTTCTCTCCATCCTACACAACCTAAGATAATGGATCCCTTTCTCTTCCATGCAGTCCCTCAGGCTATCCACCTCCTTTCAGGGCTCCAATGCATTTGCTCAAGAATCTCCATGCTGGGACTCTCAGGATTCGCACCTATGAATAAAATTTAGTACATGCTAATGTATCTCAGGAATGAAGGCATTAATTCATGGCTGGAATACACCAGCAGTCACTACCACTAGCCAATAATGGCTTCTGTTGGCCCTTGGTTATGGAAGAAACTGAAGATTAAGGAAGAAATACAAAGTATGAATTGCACGGAAGGCACATTGATTGATATTGGGTCGAAGTGGTCAAAGAAGCAGAAAAGAAGGGTCGAAATAAGGGAAAACAAACCATTGAATGAGAAGATCAAGGAAGATAGATCAACAAGGAGGATGGATTGTGGACAAATCAGCAAGTAGAAAAATCCACCAACGATTGCTTTGGAGCACCTCATGGGAAAGAAGGAAAGACAAGCTGGCAAAGCCTTGAAAACATGGGTCAATTTGACCTACAGATTAATACCTAGGGTTTTGGGATCTAGGGTTTTGAAACCTAGATGTTTGTCATTATAATGTATAAATAAAGGTCTAGAGGACCTGGGAGGGGGTCGTTCCGAGTTCGAAGAGGATTGTATTGTTGATATTGAGTGATTATTGTTGTCTTGTGAGGAGAGTATTGTATTGTGAGAATACTGTTGTATTGTAAGATCTTCAGCTGGGTGCGAAAATCAACCCTGTAGCTGGGTGCACAGGGAGGGGAGAAAGAAGAGAAAGAGAGAGAGATCTGCAAGCTAAGTGAGAAGATAGAACTATATGTTTTCATATAATATCAAGAAACATAGTTCTGTGGACGTAGCCCTAGGGAGAGGGTGAACCACGTATATCTTGTTGTTCTGTGTCATTGATGCTATGTTCTTTTTCTTTCTGATATTCTGTTATTACATCAGTGTGTTATATCTGAGATATAGCTCACACAATAGGCTTAAAGGGGATAAATAATAACTAGGTTGTTGTGTGTTGTTCCTTTGAATCCACTTGCATTTCCTCTAGTTGTAGACACTTGTGTCCTGCAACCCCCTATTGCTACTTTGGGTGAGACTACATATGCTTCGCAGGTGATGGCCTTAGGGTCATTGCACCTCTTGATCCTGATGAAGGTCACAGATACACATAACCCATAAGAGAAGAAGATCGTGCTTATGAATTAGAGTACATATATAAATTGACATCAATACAACATGATTATATTAATCCTACATCAGATGGGAATTTAAGCCAGCGAAGTGATAACGCATGCTTATCAGATTCGAAAGAAGCACTAGAGAATTGGCAGAACAAAATTTATGAAGTTTCTACGAGAAGGTGTGCTAGATTGACCAGGGAAGTTCATTGGATTGGCACAGAAGTAAGTAATTTACCCACATTTGATGGTTTAAATCATTTAAACACATTCTTGTTAGAATTTGAAGAAATTGTACCAGTACAACAACGACTGTTGGCACTGGATGAAGCTTTAAAAGCAATGCCAGCAAGATGGTGGGGAACACAAAAGAATAACATTGCGGAATGGGTGCAATGTTGCACTTTGATGACAATGCAATTTTCAGAACAAGCCGAAGGGTGTGAAGTTCGATACACAGGTCATAGATGTCCGAAGGACCATGTGCAAAGTTGTGAGGAGGCCTGGTGCAACATTTCTCAAGATCAGTGGGTGCATAATTTCATTAACACCTTGGACACAATGCCTATCAATTGGTATCTTCAAGTAGAAATGCACCTCACCACTGCAGATTGGTACGGTATGACTCAGAACTTTGTAGCTACATTTTTATTTGAAAGTTAGTGCCCCACAATAGATCAAGCTTTGCAAGTTGTAAGACATAAAGTCTTTGAGGAGGCACCTAACCTCCTTGTTGAGCAAGAAGAGGATGAATGGGTTGTACCTATTCATAACTTGCAAGGCTATTACAATATCAATGTTGATGAAGACGATGATCCTAGGAATGTGAACATCACAAAAACATAAGGACAAAGAGACATAGAAGGCCTAGGAGTTGAATTACCTTTTATTGGACAACCAATCGAAATCAAGAAAGTTAATATTGGGACAGAGAAAGCACCTAAGATTGCAAACGTTGGAGATTATTGGGATGATGCCACTATTGATAAGATCACAAAATTATTGCATGAATATCAAGATTTGTTTCCAACCAAGTTTACTGACATGAAGGGCGTTAAAGGGCCCATGGGAGAAATGCAAATCCCCTTGAAACCAGATGCAAGACCAGTCAAGTAGCGACCCTACATAATGAATCCCAAATATAAATAGAAAGTCCAAGTTGAATTAGACAGAATACTGAAAGCACGAATCATAGAACCTGTTGAAGAGTCAGAATGGATTAGGCCTATGGTGGCCCAAGATAAGAAGTCAGGAGAGATCAATAATTGTGTATGTCTTAGGAAGTTGAACGATGCATGCTTACATGATCCATTCCCTACACCTTTTACAGATGAGGTTCTAGATAATGTGGGAAGCCATGAGGTATATTCCTTCACAAATGGATTTTTAGGTTATCACTAGATTAGGATTGCTAAGGAAGATCGCCATAAGACCATATTTGCAAAAGAATCAGGTTCTTTCCAGTACACAGTGATGCCTTTCGGACTGAAGAATGCACCAACCATATTTTCTAGGGTGGTGGTCGAAGCATTCAAGGAATTTTTACATAAATTTTTGGAAGCATATTTTGATGATTGGACTGTTTTTAGCTTAGTGAAAAATCATATTGAATGCTTAAGACTAATGTTGGATAAGTGCAGAAAATGTCAGATTGCCTTGAACCCGAAGAAGTGTATCTTCTTTTCACCCTTTGGGGTGCTGCTGGGCCATATTATGTGTAAGTAGGGGTTGCTGGTAGATCCTTCCAAGATTGCTATCATTGTTGATCTACCCCCTCCTACTTCAGTTAGATAGCTGCGCATTGCGCTGGGACATACTGGATACTAAAGAAAGTTCATCAAGGGCTATGCACAGATAAAAATACCCATGGAGAATATTTTAAATAAATATTGTCAGTTCCAATGGTCAGAGGAATGTTAGTAGAGCTTCGACACACTGAAATAGAAAATGGTAACTGTACCTATTCTGGTTTTCCCAGATTGGAGTAAGGAATTCCATGTGCATGTCGATGCTTCATCTATTGCATTAGGAGCAGTGTTAACACAACCAGGAGCAAGAGATATTTAGCATTCATTAGCCTTCACTAGCAGAAAGCTCTCTACATATGAGATAAATTACACTACCACTCAGAGAGAAGGTTTAGCCATGGTGTACGCACTGCAAAAGTGTTGACACTACTTGTTGGGAGGAGATTTTAAGATGTTCACTAATCACTCCACATTGAAATACATAGTCAACAAGCCAATGTTGGGGGGAAGAATATGCAGATGGTTAGTGTTATTCCAGGAATATGATTTTGAGATTATGGTCAAGCCAGAAAGAATGAACAAGGATCCTGACCACTTGTCTAGGTTAGAACATGGAGAGGAACCTACCAATTTGGAGGATACACTACCAGATGCACAATTGCTGGCCATAAGAAATGTTGATGATCAATTCCCTGAGATAGTTCAGTTCATGTCAATAGGAATGACACATCGCGAATATACAATCATTCAAAAGAAACAACTAATAGTTCGTGCTGCAGTTTTTTTACTTATAGCTGGACAACTTTATAAGATGGGACCTGATGAGATCCTGAGGAGATGTGTTATGGAGGCAGAAATACCACTAATTATGGTAGAAGCACATGAAGGCATAACAGGAGGACATTATGTAGGGAAAGAAACAACCTATAAGGTTCTTAGAGCTGGCCTCTGGTGGCCCACTTTACACAAAGATGCTAAGGAATACTACAAAGCCTGTGATGTATGTCAAAGAGTTGGGAAACCTTCCAGAAGAGGTGAGATGCCTTTAGCACCTCAACTAACTTTACATGCATTTGAGAATTGGGCAATTGATTTCGTGGGACCTATCAACCCACCATGAAAGCGCACAGAAGTGAGATACATTATCACTTCCACAAAGTATTTGACTAGATGGGCAAAAGCAAGAGCAGTCAAGGATTGTAGTGCAACTACAGTTGCGTGATTCATATTTGATGATATCATAACCAGATTTGGATGCTCGAAGATCCTTATGAGTGATCAAGGTACACATTTTATTAATAAGACTATTGAAGCCTTGACTCAGGAATTTCAAGTTCACCATCAGAAGAGCACACCTTACCACACAAAAGCGAATGGTACAGTCGAAGCTTTCAATAAGATCCTGGAGACAACGCTGACAAAGATTTGCAGTGTAAACATGGATGATTTGGATTTGAGAGTACCAACAATGTTATGGGACTATAGAACCACTTTCAAGAAGCGAACAATGCAGACTCCCTTTAAGTTGGCTTATGGTCTAGAAGCAGTGGTACCTATGGAATATTTGGTTCCTAGATTAAGAATTGCAGCATTCACAGATATGGATGACACGGGCGTTGTGCAAGATAGACTTGCGCAATTGGTAGAACTAGAGGAAGACATATTCATTGCAGGATTTCACCAGCAGGTACAAAAGGAACGAGAAAAGGCCTATCATGACATACATATCAAGAAGAAAGCCTTTAAGTAAGGAGATATGGTATTGGTATATGACAACAAGTTCATGAAGCATCCAGGGAAGTTCAGGACACATTGGCTTGGGCCATATGAGGTTGCCTATGTTACAGAAAGAGGAGTTGCACAGTTGAAGAATTTGAAGGGAGAATGGAAGGAAGACTTAGCGAATGGGAGCCGACTAAAATTGTACTACGACAACCAGCTACCTCGCAGCTCTCAGTAAAAGTATAAGAAGAAGGGTCTAGGTACCAGGTGCAGTTGAAATTGGGTACCAAACACATAAAATATAGTCTGCGCACAATGGGGAGGGATAGAGCAGAAAACAATTCGAAGTGACACAGAAAGGTCCAGTCCTGCAGTGCCTTGAGACAAGTCACAGGTGAGTGTTGGGGGCTTGTTGTCCCTTGGTTATGGAAGAGAGAAAAGATTAAGGAAGAAAGACGAAGTACAAACTGCGCGGAAGGCACATTGACTGATATTGAGTCGAAGTGGTCAAAGAAGAAGAAAAGAAGGAGTAAAGTAAGGGAAAATGAGTCGTTGAATGAGAAGATCGAGGAAGATAGATCAACAAGGAATATGGATCGTGGACAACCCAGTAAGCAAAAAAATCCACCAATGGTTGCTTTGGAGAACCTCACGAGAAAGAAGGAAAGATAGGCTAGCGAAGCCCTAAAAACGCATGTCAAGTTGACCTAGGGCTTAAGGCCTAGGGTTTTGGGATCTAGGGTTCTAAAACCTAAACATTTGTCATTGTAATGTATAAATAAAGTTCTAGAGGACTTGGGAGGGGGTCATTCCGAGTTCGAAGAGGATTGTATTGTTGATATCGAGTGATTATTGTTGTTGTGTGAGGAGAGTATTGTATTGTGATAATACTGTTGTATTGTAAGATCTTCAGCTGGGTGCAAAGATGAGCCCTACAGTTGGGTGTGCAGGGAGGGGTGAAAAAAGAGAAAGAGAGAGTGATCTGCAAGCTAAGTGCACAGATATAACTGTATGTTTATGTTTTCATATAATATCAAGAAACAGAGTTCTATGGACGTAGCCCTAGGGAGAGGGTGAACCACGTATATCTTGTTGTTCTGTGTGATTGATGCTGTGTTCTTTTGCTTTCTAATATTTTGTTATTACATCATTGTGTTAGATATGAGATATAGCTCACCCAGTAGGATTAAATGGGATAAAGAATAACTAAGTTGTTGTATGTTGTTCCTTTGAATCCACTTGCATTTCCTATGGTTGTAGACACTTGTGTCTTGCAACCCCCTATTGCTACTTCGGGTGAGACTCCATCTTCTTCACAGGTGTTGTTGAAGGGGCCAATAGTTAGGGCTTGTTGGTGCGTTGTTATATTTGAACCCTGAGTCTGCCCCTGTGCCAACAATTTCTCTCCTAGCAATTCATTTTTACTTCCCCCCAACAAGATCAAGAATGAATGAGAAATAAAAAAAATGAAAGTGTGGAATTGTGTATGGATAAGAATCCCCAAATAACCCGCAAGATGGGTTTATATATTTACTTGGGAATCAAGAACCACATGACCTTCCCCCAAGAAGCTCATGTAACCCCTTCTCTCAATTAAACAATTATGGGTAAATAAAATATGATAAAATGACTTATCCCCTTAAGCCCCCTCTCTCATGGAATCATAGCTCCCCCCCTATAACTCTTTTCCTTGTCTTTCTTGCAGCTAGTGATGAATTTTATTATTAATAATGATCATAACATTACATTTCCTAGGCATGATGGCCTCTTTAATTGTTTGGGCACTCCGACCTTTCATCAAATAAATAGAATACATTATTTCATATGGGGACTCAAAACCGAGGTATTACATGAATGAACCTTTACATGAACTCTTTTAATATACGTCAATGAATTTCAATAACAAGAAGTACCAATGGACAAAAATCCCCAAAAGAGAAGAAATGAAGCATATACAAGAATCCCCACATTGATGTACACAACATATTGCAAAGAAGACATGGGGAGAGAAATTGCTAGGGGGAGTTACCCTTTGCCATTAATATCAAAGGGGGAGAGAAAGAACAAAAACATGAATACATGGGGAGTGAATGAAGACAGGTGGAGTAATGGTCATAGGGGGAGTATGAGTGTCTCCATCAATGCCAAAGGGGATATTGTTAGAAAATTGGTTGTCATTGATGTCAACCCTAGAAGAAGTACATAGGTCCCTGTAAGTGATGGGTTTATTTGAAGGAGTCTCCAAAGTGGTCCCTTTATGGCATAGATTTAAGCATGGCCCTCATAGGAAGATGCTTTGAAGAAGTCTACAAGAATCCCTAGAAATATAGTTAAGTGGTTAAGAATCCCCAGAGGTGTGGTCATGAAGCCTGAAGTTGAATGAAGAAAAAGAGTATGAAGGACATTGCAAATGCATGCCAACCATCCATTGATTGATAGTCCTTGTCAAGCCATCTCCAATGGTAAGTGGCATGCCATGTGGTTCCTCATAGTTGGGGAGTTATTCCATCTTAAATATGAAGCCCCAAAATATGGTCAAGAAGCACCAGATCTAAGTTCAAGAAGTAATAAGTTGGCCCTAAAGTCATGAAAAGGAGAAAAAAATGTTGCAAACAAGAAGTTACAAGTCAGCCGTAAAGTCAAGTAAAGGAGGTACTTGGAAAAGTACAAATACACATTAATAACCTCTCATTTTCATAATTCAATCTTGTGATCTCTTAGGACAAGCTTGGTAGCGAATTTCATAGGGAAGATGAAGTGAAGAAGGGACAAATTCTAAGGGAAGATGAAGTCTTGTGATGATGTGTTCTAAGGTATGTTTTTGAAAGGCCATATTTCCATTTTCTCTATAACATTATTTCTAGAATGATTTAGATAGGGAAAATTGGAGGATATTGAGAAGACATATCAAGGTACCTTTGGTATGAATTTCAGCATTTGGGTCATTTAAATTTTGGAGATACACTATGTGGAAGATAAGGTTTTTGACTAGTCCTATAACTAGTCTCAAACATGTGTTCCAGGTAAAATTTTCATAACATATTCATAAAGAATCTAAATTCTATGATACCAATTTCATTGGAAATAGTATAGTCTTTAGTATTTTTTCTATGATTTTCAAAATCCGATATCAAATATTGAGCGCATGACATGATGTACACATTTTCTCTCTAGAATAGGCCATAATTCAGGAAAGTCTGCCATATTTGATATATCTCCCTTTTTTTCAGTGACGATTCAAGGAGAAAAATTTGGAGGAATTTTAGAGACGATATAGAATAATACTGGGTACACGTTTCATATTTTGATTCATTACAAGTACGAAGTTAAACTTGTTGGAAGTTAGGGTTTGTGACTAATCCAAAAACTAGTCCCAAAATGTTGTTCAAGATAAATTTAAGAAGTGATGTGGACCTAGATTCTAAGTGAATCCGTGTTGATGATGTTGATATATCAGTTATGGTGTATCCAGATTTGATGATGATGATATATCAGTTGTGGTGGATCTATCTTTTGATGATGATGATGATGTATCAATTATGTTGTATCGAGTTTTTGTGATTTTGATATATCAATTGTGGTGAGTCTAGTTTTGATGATGACGATGTATCAATATCTTTGAAATTTACAGTGAGAGTTACAGTGACAAGTTGATTTTGGTTTTGATGATGATGATGTATCAATATCAGTGATAATTACAGTGATAGGTTGAGTTTATTTTTGATGATGATTATGTATCAGTGACAACAACAGTGACATGTTGAGTCTCACACTTATATTTCAGGGAGGAAGGAAGGGGAAATGAAAGGGGGTTGGAGCTTCCTTTCGGTTAGAGTCGAAGAATATAGGGAGTTGTAGCTTCCTTCAGTTTGGATATTGTAAATCGAGGGGTAGGAGCCTCCTTCCAGTTGGAGATGGAGAATATAGGGAGTTGTAGCTTCCTTCAGGTTGGAGCCTGTAAACTAAGGGGTTGGTGCCTCCTTCCAGTTGGAGATAGAGAACCTAGGGAGTTGTATCTTCCTTCAGGTTGGATCCTATAAACAAGGTGTTGGTGCCTCCCTCCAGTTGGCGCTGGAGAATATTGGAAGTTGGTACTTCCTATGAATGTAATATTCAAGACATATATTAAAAATTATTTCATGGTTTTATCCCATTTGGTTTTCCATGTAAAATTCTTATGTATTGTGTATTTGTGGTTATATGTTTATGATATCTTGAATGCAATCATAAGTCATACATTGTTGATAAGTTAATGTTTGCATGTTGTGGTTAAAAATGGTAAAAAGTGCTCAATACAGATTCACCCCCTCTTAGTATTGGTGAATATTCCGACACACACATATACACAAACTACTTAACAATAATTATATAAAATTTTATCACATCTTTAATAACCCACTTTTTAGAATAACTAGTGAACTATTAGTTAAGAGTACATCTAAGAACAATACTTTAAATTTTGACTTTTCTATTATATTTATGTAATAACAAGGATCTTGTAATTAATTCCACATCTATGACAATTTATACACAAATTCATAATAGAGAATCATTGAAAGGTAACATAAATGTTCCTCAGATCGAGTGCCAAGTGCTTGAAAAGACTGCAAGGGATTTAGCACGTGGAAGGGGGATCAACACCACATTTTCAGTGGTACACTCTATGGAGAACATCCCCTCTCATATGGATTTTTAAATCCATTATCATACAAGGGACATTCCCCTGTGTGTTGAGGATGAAAATGTCCAAGGGGTACTTGATGAGCAAGTGGCACCGTTCGTTCAAGACTTGGGCTCCAACCACTGTAGGGATACCAAATTTATTCACACTGTCGAAATATACTGTCACACTAAATATTTCATGGCCCAGGCCATATTAGCTAAAGATCTAGACTGTAATGAATTCAGGTTGCAGTTAGATGCGCTAAAAAGGAAAAATTGGTTATTTCTTGCTCTTGTCTCATGGTTGGTGAAGAATCATGAAGGAGCCATTCACCTGAATCCAAAAGGAAGCTTGATGGATTCTCAGGATAATATTCCAGCGGTGATGGGAGATGTGCCACCTCTAGCCTCACTAAGGTTCCTCCAGCATGAAGGTTATTTCTAATTTTTATTTAGGTTTAAACAATTTTTAATCTTGTTATCACAATGTTCTAGTCAAGTCTAGTTGTATTCCCCTCACTGTCAGTAATCAATTGTGTTTTGGAAATTTTATGTTTTCCTAATCTTACTATCTCCATCTAGCCTAGTTTTCCCCCTGGGCAGGCCAATAGTTTTGTGGTATTATTTATTTTTTCATGGAAAGGTGGGGCTGAAGTCCTAGGCTACTAAATTTTCCCATGTATATATTGTTTATAGTGCAGTAGATTACATTGTGTACTTACAAAAAAAGGTAAAATATATGTATTCTATTACTAAAGTTGGGATGTGGTAATATTTCAAATATTGCAATCACAAGAGCGTAAATATAAAGTTGTAGATATATATTGGGAATTGTATTAAATGATTACATTAATTTAGGGTTTGAATCACTTAGAACAACCTATAACTACTAAGATCATGGATGATCTTGGGATCTATCCAAATATTATTATTACTATATACTTGATTGTCTAGATTTTAATTGTGGCTTAGTGAGGAAGAATTTATCACTAAGTCTGTATGCATGAATAATAAGTCTCAACAACTATGACACTATTTTTTTTTAGTTTAAGAATTTATGAGATCTTGAAGTAATTCGTAATTGTTTTTAAGTTTAAGAATTTATGAGATCTTGAAGTAATTCCTAATTGAAAGTATAGCCAGAATTTTTTTTTCATTCAAGGAAATGGATCTTTGTCAAAACAAAAATGTAGGATATAGAGGAAAAAGTACCATCTCGATATATATTTCAAACCCCTAGCTTTTGTATTCTAGAAGTTCATAAATGGTGTAATTTGTTGCAATACTTGGTCACAAATTTGATGCAGTGGCATAAATTTAAGGAATGAGGAAGAGATTGGTCACAAATTTGATGCAGTGGCATAAATTTAAGGAATGAGGAAGAGAGAATCAAACCCGTGACCTCTTTTATGATTGGGAATAATACAAATATATAGGAATGGTAGGCTTGGAGGATGACTTCACTAGTGTTTCAACCTTATTCACCTACTTTTTAGTGTTTAGGAGATGTTGAACCATGAATGAATCTCTCCTATAGGCAATTTTGATCCAGATTATTTTCGAAATGAAATGAAAGCAGAGATATTCCAATGAAAATTGCTAGAAATAGAAAAATACATCAATACTTTGTTGGCATGTTTTACAGGCAGCGTATTCTTGTCATTGATGGCAAGCACAACAATGACGATGTCTTAAGTATAGGAAGAATGTGCCAGGCGGGCACCGGAAGTATTTTGGGAAGACGTAGCAGAGCAAGCTCAATAAGATCATAAGAGATAGTGTAGAGTATGCGTGTTTGTCATTGATGGTAAAGATCATGACCAACAGTGCAGGGATAATGGCATGGCAATGGCAAGTTCAACAAGTGATCATTGGATCCCATTCAGAAGCGTAAACTCCATGAGTCAAGGAAGAAAATCACGACAGAAAATCATGAAATGTGAAACCACGACTTAAACTCCATTTCGGAGTTTTGAATACCAAGAGTTGGAGGAGTCAAGAGTCAAGACTCTTCATCACAGGAGTCTTGAAGTTGCGAAATGCAAAACACCGAAATCCCAAAATAGGCACATCAACAAAGACTCCATTTTGGAGTTTCGTAGACTGGGAAATCAAATATCAAAGGAAATTTAATCTTTGAAGTAGCGAACCCCGAAATCCTGAAACAAGCACATCAACAAAGACTCCATTTTGGAGTTTCGCAGGCCAGGAAATCAAAGATCAAAGGAACTTTAACATTTGAATTAGCGAACCTCGAAATCCAAAAATAGACACATCAACAAACCACGTCAGCAAAACACATCAGCTAAAGACACGTGGCATAATCAGGCAATGACAAGTGTCAAGCTGATTCAACATTTCAGGCACATGTAAGTCGCAAATCAGAGTGACATGTGGCAGCTATTCAACATGTGTCAATCCACGTGTGACGTCAGCAGGTTTATGTCACATTGGAACTTTCTATTTCGGGGTTTTACATAGCAAGTAGAAACTCCATCGTCATGAAGTCTCGAACTCTGAAATGTCGAAAGGGACCATTGTGAGTCTTGAAAACTCGAAAGGCAAAACTCCAAAATCCCATCAATCGTCCATCTCAGTGGGTTATGTGAACTGTCTGATCACTTCGGAGATTTTGTGATCATGAATTTTATAATGTTGGAGTCATGATGACTTGAAGGGAAAAACGCTAAAATCCCGTCAGCCGTTCGATTAAGAAAAGAAGGAATCAGATTATGAAGTCTTGTGGACCGTTGATCTGGCTCCATTTTGGGGATTACGACTTGGAGTTTCAAGACACTTCTTCACAGGAATGCTGAAATGTCGAAATGCTGAAATGCGAAAACACCTTTTGGTGTAGGCTGTGGTCACCGTCAGTGGTCATGTGAGAGGGAGGAGCTAGAACCAAGTTAAGCTCCTTTTCGGTGATTGTAACATGAAGAGTCGAGACTCTTCACCACAGGAATGCCGAAATGATGAAATGCCGAAATCAACGTGAGACCTTGTGCTTGTAATCCAACGGTGTTGGATACTTGGAAATCTGATCGAAGGGATACAATTACTCTTCATAGTTAATCTATCAGTTATGATTCAGTTAGCAGAACTGAATCATGACTCTTGAATGGTTGGCAATTCAGTTTCTAATACGTTTTCTTGGAGGTTCATAGTGTAATTGCTAGAAATGACTGATGGTTTCTACCAGAGGACTTGAAGAGACTTCAGGGTGATCGCTAGAGAAGATGAAGAGTCTCGAGGCATCTTCCAGTAGCATGAAGACTGTTCATAGAGGCTATTGATAGATGTAATACTGTTGGAGCCTAGAACTGCAACAGAGGGAATGAGCTCGACTGTGATAGAGAAGACGAAGAGTCTCGACTGTTGGAGAGGCTAAGGAATCTTGGCATAACACCCAGTGATGATGGACACATGGGTTTAACCGCTAGAGAATATGAAGAGTTGCAATGATGATCAGGCAGAGCACTTAACATGGGGAGAGCATGCATAATCATTGTGAATAGAGGATGCAGAAGATGCATAGAGAGAATAAAAATGCAGAACAATGAAGAGATTGGGTGTTGTTGAGAGTGATTCAGGTGTGTAGAAGGAGGCAGAGTGTAGCAGCTGAAATGCACAGAAGAGGAATGGTGCATAGAAGGGACATGGCGCATAGAGCATGAAAGGCAAAAGAACATAAAGCGTAAGGAAGGGGTGCAGGAAGACACCAATGCAGGTAGAGAAGAGCAGTGTAGCAGAACAGTGATGAGACCAATAAGCCATTGATAAATATTGTATCACTGTGATAAATTTATATATAGAAAACTTTATATTTCAGGGTGGTAGGGAGGTGCTAGGGAGGACTATTTTCCTTAGAGGTTCAAGTGTGTGCTTGAACGTAGGGAGTTGTAGCTTCCATCTGGTTGCAGCTAGAGAAACGAGGGTGGCAGGGTGGTGCAAGGGAGAACTGTTATTCTCTGTTTTACAGGTTGGTGCCTATGTGACTGGAAGTTGGTGCTTCCATCCACTTGGTGTTGGAACACTTAGGGAGTTGTTGCTTCCTTCTAGTGGGTGCTAGAGAAACCAAGGAGTTGGTGCTTCCTTCTAGTGGGTGATAGAGAAACCAAGGAGTTGGTGCTTCCTTCTAGTGGGTGCTAGAGAAATCAGGGAGTTGGTGCTTCCTTCTAGTGGGTGCTAGAGAAACCAAGGAGTTGGTGCTAGAAAAAACAGAGAGTTGGTTCTCTCAACAAGTTGCAGCTTGCAAAACAAAGGTTGTAGCCTCACAATGAGTTGGAGCTCATATGTATGATAATGTACAAAATGTAAAGATTACTTATCATACCAAGAAGAAGAGGTTTTTACCCTTTATGGGTTTCCTCAAGAAATATCTGTCTCTGTATATTTCATATGTGTGACTGATGTTGAATGTTATATTGCTTACCTCCATGCATTATTGTGATTGTCATTAAGTGCTCTGCAAAGAGTTTTAAATAAGAATAATTGTTTAAGCACGGTAAAAACTGATTCACCCCCCCTCTCAGTTGTCCAACGTACTTGATTTCTATTAGTGAAAGAATTGTAAAGAGGCTGTAAAAATATAGAGTGCAAGACTTGCTAAAATGGTGACAACTTTATCGATGAGAAGAGATGTGACAGATACACTCATTCACCAGAAGATGATTACAATGAGGCTCTGAAGGCCTTTTTATGATAAACATGAATGAAAAAACCCTAGGCATCCAAAAACCTAACCTTAGGAGATGAAATTCCAAAAGTCATGTGGGCCCTGTTTGGGTAAGTTAGTACATTAAATTCCCGGGGTCGTAACTTTTGCATACGATCTCTGTTTTAGGCACGTGATAGCCTGTTGGAAAGGTATTTTCAAGAACTACACATTATGTGATCAAACGCTAACTCTATCTATAGTTTGACTGTGGCATGCCAAAAAACACTGTTTAGGGCCCCAAAATGGCCTCAGAAGTACAAAAAGATGTGTTGACATGAACACTTCCAAAATAAGCCAATTGGATTAGGTGGGCAACCGCCAGTCTCCAATTGGAAGATGTGTAGGGCTTCAGACAACCCTGAAAGTGTAGAACCCAT
This sequence comes from Picea mariana, assembly GCA_032191745.1. Classification (NCBI taxonomy): domain Eukaryota; kingdom Viridiplantae; phylum Streptophyta; class Pinopsida; order Pinales; family Pinaceae; genus Picea; species Picea mariana. Next base: position 119,096 of record JASDQU010102453.1, read on the forward strand.
AATCACAAAGAAGTACAAAAGAACATGCTGAATTAAAAACTGACAAGAGGAGCTAGTTGGAATAGGTGGGTGGCCATCAATATCCACCTGGATCAAGTTTGGACCTATTCCTCCAGGTGGATAGTTATGAAATATCCAGGGAAACTACTTTTCTTTGATAGGTATAGGGCCTTTTCTTTAAAAGAATTTCTCCTGTAACTAGAATGGTGTTGAAACCTCCACCATTTGAGGAGTTGAGAGCTAGAGAGGAACAATGTTTATGTATAGTTTAAGTCTACATGAGGGGACACGTGTGGTATGTGCCACTTATGGAAACTTTTGGGTAGAAAAATGCAAGAAACAGTTGTAGCTAGAGGTAAAGTATTGGACTTGTTATGGTTGAATGATAATGGAAAAATTCAGACCATTCTTTCCATCAAAGTGTTTGGGACCATCGATTCTTTGGTGTAATTTAGGCTAATAGTTTGGCATAATAATTATGTTATGGTTTCGATAATTTTTTTTTATCAATAGATATTGTTTATTTAGAAGTTAACCAAGATTCCATTGGGAAATAAGAAAATGAAGCATAAAATTATTGTACCTTTTACAAAATCGATATTGATCTTAGCCATGGTGCACACAAGTGGTATGGGCCTATTGACAATGGTGTGAATAAAATCGCCCCGCACATGTAATGATCATAGTCCAATAGAATGCGAGTCGTGAGCAATATTTTGTTGAGACCTGGTAGATAGTTGGTTCGTGCAAAACTAAAGTTGTCCACTACATTTGGAAGCACATTTACCCAAGAATTCAATGGTACAATCGTAGATGCAGACAATATGATATAAGTTATCTGCTAACTTTGAATTGACAAAAGAGTGTCAACACGTTCAGGTTGGGCATAATTTTTCATTTTTTTTTAAATAATAAAATTATCACAGTTGTAAATGAAAACCAATTAGAGATATCTATAGGTTTAATCCTTTTACTGTAAAATGAAAATAAAAGGAAATAATATTAATATTTTTGGAATATTGAGAGGGNGTGAATCAGTATGAGCACTTTTTACCACTTTCACTCACATTATATATAAACTTCAACTTTATCAGTAGTATTCAATAGTCTATCACATATGCATTCAATATATCATTGCATCATAAACAATATCATTCATCAATGCATAATAAACAACCACAGATACACAATACACCAGATTTGACGTGGAAACCCAAATGGGAGAAAACCATGGAATTATTTCTTATATATATCAAGAATAAATTCATAGGAAACACTAACTTCCAAATTCTCCAGCACCAACTGGAAGGAGGCACGGACCCCCTAATTTACAGGAACCAACCTTAAGGAAGATACAAATCCATGAATTTTTTGACACCAACTGGAAGGAGGATACAACCCTCTAATTTACAGGATCCAACTTGAAGGTAGCTCCAACTCCCCATTTTATCTATCTCCAACCGAAAGGATGCTATGACCCCTGATTTACAGGCTCCAACCTTAAGGAAGCTATAACTCCCTGAATTCTACAGAATCAACTGGAAGGATGCTACAACCCCCTTTCCTTTCCCTATCATGTTGCCCTAAAATATACGTGTAGATTCAAACTGTCACTACCACTGATCAACCTATAAATGCAAATGTAATTGATACATCAATCAACCTATCATTGTCATTGTCACATCAATCACTTTCACTCTATCACATCAACCAATTCACATTATCACATCAAACTGTACTTGATGATCGACTAATCATCCAAACTATCACTGTCATCATCACTGTCACTACCACTGATATATCATCATCAACCAACTATAACCAGATCCACTCACACGGATATCAAAACCATTACCATATGATGTAAATCAACCATGTACAAAAATATTGTACTAGAACCTGTACCATACCATGTACATCAACCATGTATCAAACCTGTACAATATCATGCATCAACCATGTACCAAAACCTATACCATAACATGTACATCAACCATGTACCATCATGTGATAACATCACCATGACATATACCAAATCAGATACTAAGATAGCAAATATATGTCTCTAACAATGTACCATGATATCATTAGGATGTGTCTCAATGTGTACCAACATCATCAAGACATGCCTCAAGTATGTACCACAACATCCAATGCATGTGCCTCAATTATGTGCCATAACCTCATCAATATGTGCCTCAAACATGCATCAATGTTACCAATAAATGTTCCTCTTACATGTGCCAAATATGTGCCTCAAACCATCCACCAAACATGTTCCTCAAGCATATACCAATGCCTCAACAAGATACCAAAAACATGCCTCAAGCATGCACCATAACATCATCAACATGTAACCAAGATGTGCCAACATCCATAAACCATGTACCAATATATACCATCAAACATGTTCCATATCACTCGTGATATTCCTCAAACATATACTACCATACAAAAAAACATATTCCAAGTATCCAAGATGTTCCTCAAGGCATATACTAAAACTCACAAAGACATGCCTCAAACATGTACCAAACCTTCCAATATGCAAGCCTCAAAAAACATAGAATAACATACCTTACACTTGTAGCTGACCTCATGATACATAAGATTTCTTTAGACCTGTAAATTTTCTTTAGCCTCAACAACCTATTACTAGCATCCTCCCTTAGATATGTCTTATCCTCAAGGGACCAAGATGAGTGTCATGTGGGGCCTTGCATGACAGGCACTAAGAAACCTGCAGGGGTGCCTCACAGGATGCCAATAGTCTGACCTGCAGGGGTCAGCCAAACTAGCGTTTCTTAGAAACCCTCACTCTCCTCTACAATCCCAAAAACTTCTCCTTTTCACTTCCTTAGACTCACTACCTCAGATTCGTCAAATAGATCAAGTGTGATCACATATAAGATATTCAATAAAGTTGTGTGTGTGAGAATAAGAGGCTTCTTGAAGTGTATTTATACTTTTCCATGTGACTTCTTTACTTAACTTTAGGGTTGACTTGTACTTTCTTGTTATAACCACTTTACCATTTTAAATAATGAATTGTAACTTTTTATGGGCTTCTTAAGCATTCTTCAGGGATTCCAACTTCATGACCTCATAACTCCTTAACCGCAAGGAACTATGTGACATTCCACCTACCATTGAAAATTTCATGACGATGAATATCCATCTATGATTATGTTACCTTCATTTACATTGTCCTTCATGTCCTTATTCCTCAAACAACTTCAGGCTTCATGACCATACCTCTGGGGATTCTTGTAGACTTCTTCAAATATACCCATCACATCTGTTGACATCAATGACAACCACTTCTGTCTGTTGACATTAATGATGACCAACTGTCTAACAACATCAATGACAACCAACTGTCCAACAAATATTGCATGGTTTACATCAGTTGACCTCCCTACCAACTCCTTTAGGTACTCTCCTTCCTTAAGGAATCTCAAATCACAATGGGGTTATATGGAGAAAATACTTGCTAGCAATAATTCAAGGTTGAATTCATCAAGATTATCAAGAATCCCCACTTCTCTAAAACTTCCAATAGACCAAACTCTCAACAAGAATAAAGTAAAATTCATTTCAACATTATGATAACCATTGAGCATTATGGTGCATAAAGTGTTTTCTTCCAAATCCAATACCTATTTTTATAGTATTTGTGGCTCGTGCCACTTTTCCAACCCGTGCATAATTATATTTTACTAATTTACCTATGAACTTAATATTCACCTTTTTATGGGTCACTCATTTTCACAAGTGCACATGTAATTACCAATTTAAAATTTATAAATAATGAATTTACTCATCCATATCCCACAATTCATGTTTTTACTCCTAAGTGTTCTTTTGATTTTCTTATGGCTTCCTATTTGACCTTCTTATGGCCCACATTTATTTTCTCACAATTCAATTTGAATTGTTTTTACTCCTAGGTGTTATTTTGATTTTCTTATGGCTTCCTATTTGACCTTCTTATGGCCCACATTTATTTTTCATAATTCAATTTGAATTTGAAATCTAAATCCTATTTTTTCTCCATAATTTAAGGGTGCACCAATTTTTTTTTTTTTTTAATTAATAATTAACTTAATTTAATTTCAAGAACACTCTTTAAACTATATGCTTCTTTCTTAGTATTTTTATTTCAACTGAATCTTCTTTATATTAGGATTATGAAACAACAATTGACCTATGCATATTTATTTTAAGTCAATCCATATTTTGATTACTCTTTTCTAAATATAATGTATACTATAAGATTATTTCCTTCTAAGATGAAATGCATATCAAAACAATTTCTCTTTCGACACTTTTTAATTTGACTTTTTTATTCATTAATCAATTTTCCAATTTTCTAATGATACCGAGGGTTTTGTGTATATCATTCTTTTCACAATTTAATTTATTGTATTTCCAAGGGTTCCATGATTTGCATACCCTTCAAGTCCCCAATTTTTCTTGATGGGGAAATAGTGCAATAATGAAGATATTGTTAACTCATCTTCATTTCCCTTTGTTGAGAGACTAATGGTCATTGAGGAATAAGGTTTTCACCTTATTTTGCATCTCTCAGCTAATCCTAATGAGTGATCAAATATGTGGCCCACCTTCATGAAAACATGCAACCTCAACGTAAAAGTGTCCCTAAATTTTCAACACAGGACACATAAGGAATGAAAATAGGTGGAAACATCGATGTTTCTCCACCTCTCCTGATGGTACTCCATATGCCTCTATAGAATCTCATTATCTCTGTGTGGATCAATCGATAAGCATGTTCCCTATGCCTGTAAACACTATAATCAATGTATCGGTAATTTTTATAATCCAATTCAAAATTTAACATAATAAATAATGTTTTATGTTTGCTGACTCAATTTGAAGTCCAATAACATGTCGACACAATTTTGCATCAATTCACCCTTATGATTTCCTGTCACAATAAGAAAATCTTCAATAATATCTGAAGATTAATGTATCTACATTTAATTTATGATGATCCATATCATAAATACCATTATCATTCATTACACGAGATCAATGCATAATTGATTCATCTAGACACCATATAAATTTATAATTAAACCATTAATTCATCATCATTTTAAACTTAACCATATAATAAAATTTCATGTTTCATAATCATAATAATAGTAAAATAAAATGGGGGCAATACATACACTCTCTCATAAAATAAAATTTGTCTTGAAATTTTAAAATAGGTATCGAAACAATTGACACATATTAGATGTGTCCTCCCAAGTAGCCGAACTGGAACGATAGTTATTCCACTGGACCTTTACCAGATCTACCAAATGACATCGAAGTTGTGGAATGCATCAATAAAAAATGTGGATTTGTTTGGCCATCAATGTTCCCCCTTGTTCACCATTTTCAAAAGATTCAACTCATTACCATAGGAAGGCATTGAATTATGATAGCACAAATAGATTCATAAAATTAACATTGTGGCATATTTTCACTCATTTGGGAGTCATCATTATTCTTATCTTTGTTTCATTATCCCACTTGTTAATTGCAACATAGTTGTTTGATAATAATACATAATTTCCAACATCCTTGGGATCTAGCTTAACAAAATGTGCCCTACAATTCAATCTCTCAACTCATTATTTCTATGATTTCTACAAACACCATGCAAGGTGCCTCCTTACATGAACATCAAGTTCTACTATCATCTTTTCTATGAAAATATTGGTCTCACCCAAAATGAGGGTAACACTTCCTAATAAAGTTTTCACCCTCATGAGTCCTTGACATAATCTATGCCACATTTTTATACCACACAAGTTACTAAAATATGAAATAAGCCACTAGACAATGACCATGTTGAGGATAACAATTAACAACTTGGTTTACAACTTCCTACCTTCATAAATATATAGGAATATAACTTTTGATCCGGCGTAAGATGTCTAATGTCAATGGTATATAAGAACTTCAATCATCTTGTCTTAGCACTCGATATATAATATAAACATCATTACAATCACTATATTCTAACATGTAATGCATGAATTTACATGGTAATGCACCAAGGTCGATTTTTCTTACAAAAAATTCACTAATTATGTTGTCAACTTTATGTTGTATAAGTTATCTTTTTGAGAATGAAACATTTCTAGCCACATTGTCTGCAATGTTGAGCTCAACTTGTGTTTCCATTCCATACCTAGTTCTATATCCTCTCTATCAAGACTTGTATTAACACATGCATTATGCAATTTATATCCTTATATGTTATGAATTTATGAAAAATGGGTGATGGAATTAGTAATTTAAAGAACCCAGTTCTAACAAAACTTTACCAAACACTAACCCACCTGATTATCTGATCAAAATTGTTGGATCACTAATCCTGTGACCCTACACTATATTTGTTTAGTTTATGTAAGTTGCAACTCAAGTGCTTCTAATTGATATTTTTCTTACTATCTACAAATATGAAATTATTTACATTTTCTCTTTCAACTCCCAATTTCAATGCCTCCTTGCCATCAATTACTTCAATCAATCATGTCAAAACCTCATATCATCTACATTCTTAGTCATCATGAAGGCCAAGTCATTTTTTTGTGTGTCTTATAGCATGTTTCAAATTTTAATAGACATGTTGCACATGATTTCATCTGAGGTATTTCCTCTCATAAGAATCACATTGAAGATTTCATGGGTCTTTTCTATCCTCTCATCTTATCCTCTGGTAACTTAATAATTTAGTAATAAGTTCATGATAAAAAAATCAAATGTTTTCTTTTCACAATGCATAGTCAGTCTATAGTCCAAACTATTACCATCTCTTTCTAAATATTATTCCTTTATGAAAACTACCCACATTCTTACACTTAATTATGTGTAACCTTCATTATGAATAGGGAATAGATTCCCCAATGTAGTTTAAATAGACTGATATAGGAATACAAGTTTCCAAAAACTAACTTTTTATTTTACACCATTATACACGAGTCTTGATCTATTTACGCTAATTTTGATTTTTCATATACCTATATGCACACTCTGTCCAATTTTTAAAATTTCCACTCCCTAATTCATGTCCTATAAAACTATCCTTACATTCCAAGAACATGAATTCATGCTCAATTTTTTATCATGACATATAAGAATTTGACTATATTAGTGAAATTTATTATATCCTTCTGCCATTACTACTATAATATCGTTTAACATTATTTTTATTTCTTCATCCACATGTTGAAATCATTAAGAATTTTTTTTTCACCACCAACTACCCATTGTTTGTATCCTCACCACACTTAGTGATAATTTAAGAAAACTCTGCCATTGCTTAATTTTCCCCATGACATCAGGAACATTTTTTTCCCAGTTGAAGTTTTGTATTGTCGCCATTGTTAGACATCACTTATGCTATGACCAAGGGAAGTCTCACCGAATCAATTGTCATCGACCTCATCCATTTTTACAAGCCACATATCACTCTTACAAGTCAATACTCAGTACCACATTGATCACTTGATTTCAAGGGGCACTTCTCTCTTTGTAGTCACAATTTCATTCTTGTCGAACTCAATACCAGTTTCTAGGAATGTTGCAATGTCTTGGTCCTCATTTCTAAATTGATGATGAGCCTTAGATGGGATAGAAAAAGTCATCATTTATCTCTTCTTCTATTGACCCCCCTGATTTTTGACATCAACATCTATCCATATCAGGATGGGTCTTACTTAGTGACCATTGCAGTTCTTAGTACTAACCAAAGACTTATAAACTTGTCAGGCCATCAATTCCTTCGAGTCATGGACACACATCACCAATGTTCACTCCAATTTTTAGGGAACATTCTCACTTCAAAACCACTCATTTGTCATTACCCACACCCTTGTGGAAACTGCAGATAAATATTGTTGGAAGATTGGTTGTTGTCATTGATTTGAACCCTAGTCATTGGTTTTGGACCCCAATATTGATGAAGGTATTTGGACATGAAGGACAGTGCACATGCAGATACAACACCCATGGATGGATAGTATACATCATGTTGTTTCCGGTGGTAGGTGGCACATCACGTGGATCCTCATGGTTGAGGATAAATGAATTTTTGAAGATGACAAAGTGAATTGAATAAGGAAGTACAGGTCGACCCTGAAGATAATTAAAGAAAATAATTACAAAATAAGAAAGTGTCAGGTCGACCCTGAAGATAACTAAAGAAAATAATTACAAAATAAGAAAGTGTCAGGTTGACCCTAATATTAGAAGGAAGTGACATAAAGGGTATAAATACATCTCATTAAACATTCATTTTTCAACACACAAAAGTTTGTTAATGAACAAGGAGATATAAGTCGAATTTCAGAGGAAATCTAAAGTAAAGAAGGCCAAATTTCAAGGGAGGATGAAGTCTTTTGGTGATGTGTTCTAAGGTATGTTATTTACAGGTCATCTTACCATTTTAGATATAACATTTTTTTCTATAATGATTGAGATGGTGAAATTGGTATGATATTGAGAAGACATATCTAGGTACCTGTGGTAAAAATTTCAGCTCTTTAATTGCTACAATTTTGGAGACACACTTTATGGAATATAGGGTTTTTGACTAGTCTTGAAGCTAGTCATAAAGAAGTGTTCCGAGTAAAAAAATAATAAAGTCTTTATAGAGAATCCAAATGAAGAAACCCAATTCTAAAGAAACCCAGGATGATGATCACAAGAGTTCTAAAGAAGAAGAAATCATTTCTGAAGAAGATTCAGATGAAGAAACCAACATTGATTCTTTTTGGGGATACAAAGATAATGCAGAGAGTGAACAAGAAGATGAGAATCTTGAAAATTTGAAGCATGTTGAAACTGAAAATATCAAGCTTAGAAACACAAACATAATACTAAAAGGTGAATTGAGTAGTTGTGAAGAAGAGAATTACAAGATTGAAAAGACCATTGATAGCTTGAAGGAACAATTATAATATTATGAGAAATTGAAAGCATAATTGGATCACACAAAAGGGGAGCTACTATTGACAATAGAAAAGTTGAAGAAGTTCGAAAAAAGCATTGAAAAATTAGATGAGATCCTTAGAAGCAAAATATCTCCAAACGACAAGATAGGACTGGGATACAATGACAGTTTGAAGACAACAAAACAAGAGAAACGAACACTCCAGAACAAGTTGAACAACAAGATAGAAGACTATAATTCAAAAGGAATGAGACATCAAGAAGATCCTCTCCCATCAGGTATGCAAGAAATCATTATGAAGGAAACTATAGAAGAATATATCGTGAACCCAAATGGACCACACTACAAAGAAGATCACTTACTCCTGGGTATCAAAATTTATTTCTTGGACATCGTTATACTTGTGGAAATGTTCGACACAAGGCAATCAATTTTAGAATCAATGAAAGGAATAACTATGCAAGCTACATGAATGGTGCAATTAGTAGATATGGAAATGTTCGTAGACCTGTCAACATAAATTATAATCTATTTGACCCATTAATGGATCAAAATATTGTATGTTACAAGTGCAATAATCTTGGTCACAAAGCACGAGATTGTAGAGAGTTGAAGGAAGATAATCGTATGCCAAATGTCCCTATACCAACTACAACATGGAAAAGGAAAGAAATTCCACACAATGAAAACTGTTGAATAACATTGGTGACTAAAGAATGCAAAGAAGAATATGAATGGTTCATAGATAGTGGGTGATCATCTCATATGGCCAGAGATCAAAGAAAATTTGTCAGCTTGAAGAAAAAGGGTGGAAATGTTTCATTTGGAGATGACTCATCTACGAAAATACTTGGAAAAGGAACTGTAAAGCTTGGAAGTGAAAATGTAAAAGCAGGAAAAGTATTATTGGTTGAAGATATGAAGCATAATCTCCTCATTGTCAGCAAAATATGTGTTCAAGGATACACTCTTACGTTTGACTCCCAAAAATGTAAAATCAGAGAAAATAACTCAGAAAGATTGGTTGCAACTGCAACAAGAATACCGAACAACATATACATCCTAGACATGAAGAAGAGAGAGAAGACAAAAGCCACACAAAAGGATTCCAATGAAGAAAAAGTCCCAAAGACCAAAAATAAGGATGAAGTATTATTGAGTGCCACATGTTTAGGGGGAGCATCCCCAAAGACGACAATCACCTTATGCCATTGAACTCACGGGGAGAAACCCCACCCTTTGCCATTGATGTCAAAGGCGGAGAGAAATTGGGATCACAATGACAGGGGGAGCATGAGTGTTTCCATCAATGACAAAGGGGGATATCGTTGGAAGATTGGTTGTTGTCATTGATGTCAACCCTATTCATTGGTTTTGGACCCCAAGATTGATGAAGGTATTTGGACATGAAGGAAAATGCACATGCATATACAACACCCATGGATGGATAGTATGCATCATGTTGTTTCCAGTGGTAGGTGTCATGTCACGTGGATCCTCATGGTTGAGGAGAAATGGATTTTTGAAGATGACAAAGTGAATTGAAGAAGTAAGTATAGGTCGGCCATGAAGATAATTAAAGAAAATAATTACAAAACAAGAATGTGTCTAGTTGGCCCTAATGTTAAAAGGAAGTGACATAAAGGGTATAAATACACCTCATTAAACATTTATTTTTCAACAAACAAAATTTTGTTAATGAACAAGGAGATATAAGTCGAATTTGAGAGGAAATTTGAAGTAAAGAAGGCCAAATTTCAAGGGAGGATGAAGTCTTTTGGTGATGTGTTCTAAGGTATGTTATTTACAGGTCATCTTACCATTTTTGCTATAATTTTTTTTTATAGAATGATTCAGATGGTGAAATTGGTATGCTATTGAGAAGGCATATCTAGGTACCTGTGGTAAAAATTTCATCTCTTTATTCGCTATAATTTTGGAGATACACTCTATGGAAGATAGGGTTTTTGACTAGTCCTGAAGCTAGTAATAAACATGTGTTCTAGGTAAAATAGTCATAAAGTCTTTATAGAGAATCCAAATGAAGTGAGACCAATTGCATTAGAAATATTAGAGGTTGTAGTTTCTCGTGTACAAATTTCAGAATCTTATGTTAAATATTGAGCGTGAGAAATGTTGTACAAGTTCGCTCTCCTGAATAAACCAGAATTGAATAAGGTCTGCCATTTTCTCTATAACTCCTTTTCCAGGAGGATTGAAGGAGTGAATCTTGGAGGAGTTTCAAATAATACATCGAGTAATATTATCTATAGGATCATAGTATTCCAAGACGTGAAGAATTTCATAAGTTGAAGAAGTCTCAGGAAGCATTATCAGGTTCTATGTGATGGTTGGTTGATGGTGATAATTTAATGTAAAGTTTTATTATCTCTCATATATTATTGGGTGGAAGAAAAGGGAAAGGATGGAGATGTAAAACATCTCTTGATATTGGAGGATTGTATCTTCCTTTTGGAGGTTTATCCCTCCCTTTATATTTGGAAGCTTTAGATACCTTGGAAGTCATTACTTCCCTTGAACAATAACTATTGATTATTTCTCATATATTGTGCATGGTGTGTTGTGGTGTATTGGTGTAACTCTTCTACTATTGTTCATTTCCCATTGGATATAATTGAATATATAATCTAGTTGAAGTATAAGTTGAAAAAGTTTTCAAATTGTACTTGATACTGATTCACCCCCCTCTTAGTATCAACAACTACTCCATCAAACTTTTGGTTATTAGGTCACTCATCCTCCATTCTTTAGATCATCCACAAAGGCCACCCCCTCTTGTATATCATTGTAATTATTTCTAGTTAAGGCATGAATATGGAGCATGCCCACCTCATTTTTATATAGCAAGTTCATTTATTTTTTCATCTATTTATTAGTTCACATGTAAATTTCCCTCCCTTCCTCTCTGGGATGTTCTCACCCCTTCCAACCTTCTCTCTCTCTCTCTCTCTCTACAACACAATAGCAGTGTACAAAGGAAAAATAAATGATGATGTATTTTGGATATATGTATGCTCCTAACCTCATACATCAAGGGGCATCTGTGATCACTGAAAAATCACTCAAGAGATATACAAGTGATCACCGAAGGAATAATCAATTCAATACATCAAGGTATATGTTCACGATATTAACAAACCACTTTCAAAAAAACAAAAAACTATACAAAGTGGTTTTCAGGTCATCTGTGTAGAGCAACAACATCATATTTTTGACAATTTACGAACATCCATATGATTTTTACTTCGAAAGTTGCATGGATTGACATAAGTTCCATTTCACCTACTTTTCAGTGCATTGATGACTAAAACTCCCATCAAGTGTTACTCCTAGATAAAGGACAAAGGGGTCTCAAGCCCATAAGCATTAAGAACATGCACAACATTTGAATGCATGTCTTCTCAAGCATGGGAGACCACACCCAAGTGGCCTCCCCATTCACATTGGAACTAGTTATTTCCAAGCTTGCTTGAGACCTATAAATAAGAGCCAGGAGCATACACAAAAAGGAGAAGAAGTTTGAGTAAAGTTATGTTTTTTGCATGAGCATTGAGAATAATTTTTTTCTCACTAACTCATTTACAAATTCATAACCATTGTTGCTTGAGGTATTGAATCTCTAATTCATTAAGAGTTTTTGTACACTTCTCATCATTATTTCATCATTGAGAGAAAGATATTCTTGAAGGGAAAATAACGCATCCCAAATAGGAAAGAGGGAGCTCACTTTCTCACCAAATTGTTGCAGTGTTGTATTCATAGTATTTCCATTGGTATAACACACTATGCCTTGTTTTACTCTTGCTTCTCCATTTTCATTTTGTTGTTTTCTTATTTCCTTTATGTTATTTTAATTGGTTGTGTTCCACTAACTCTAACCAACATTCGTTGGTGATAGTCAAGCCTTGGCTACCAATTAACTTGCCTTTCTTGTACACCTAAGTGGAAAAGAGGAAAAAACATGGAGGACCTAAAAAAAAATCAAATTCAAGTAATAATATACTATTATTAAATCTATTAAAAGATACTTAAGACAATAAATGAATCCATGCATTCATTACCTTTAAGAAGATCTACATTGGAGTTCTTCATAGTTCAAGGGGTATATGGGAAAGGAACCCTCATCTCTTTAATTATCAATCATATTGATTGAGGTGTTACAACATGGTAATTTAAATCATCCATCTGTAATCTAATGATACACTACTAACTAGGGTGCCAAAAATTATGAAAGTATTCACTCATAGTTTGATGCAATATTAGTTTAAAAATACTCAAATGGAATACCTGCTCTAAAGGTAAAATAATCAAAAGTAATAGTATACGGAAATAAGTAAAGGAAATATATAAAAACCATGGAATAAAGTGGTCATAGTGAATCTTCTAGAGCTAATAAACAAAACATATAATATGCTCACAATATCAAGAGTTTTTTTTAATTCATATCAAGCATATAAAAATTAAACTTCCTAAAAAAACATTATGATTACATCATCCATTAATAAGGTTGATCAAAACAACTATTTATTCTAGAAGACTATTGTTTAGAATAATTTATTTTATAGACTTCGAAATCTCTAAAACATTAACATCATATTTTCCTTGATTATCCATAGCTGAAATTTTCTCCCAAAATTCCATTAACCAATTGTCCTTTGAACCAATAGATGCAACTATTATAAAGTTTTCTTTGGACTCACCATGAACATTATTATAAACAAGTATGTGTTTTATCACATCATGTTTATTATTCTTCTGCATCCAAACCACATCAAGTGGCTTGGTTAATTGTAACAAATGATAATTGTGCACATAAATGGTTTCTAACTTGGTGATCCTTGCACTCTGCAACAATGGTGGATATCCTGGTAACTTGGAGGGATCTCTGGGGGAACCGATACACAGTGATCTTCACTACTTGTGAGGATATCCTCTCCTCCTTCCTATTCATTACCATGGGATTTTGACCCCAACTTGGACTATCTACCTACTGTGAACCCACACCAAGTAGACAACACTATTCATAATCTGTCTTAACTGTTTTTTCAAACCTCTCCTCCTCTCATGAGATACATAGTGATGGATGAAGAAGTCAGAGCACTTATGAGATTTTCATGAAAAAAATTGAACTGAATCTTGTTGCACTCTGCAACATTGGCAGATAGCCTGGTAACTTGGACGGACCTCTGGGGGACCCGATACACAGTGCTCTGCACTACTTGCGAGGATATCCTCTCCTCCTTCCTATTCCTTATCATGTGACTTTGACCCCACTTGGACTGCCTACCTACCGTGAACCCACATCGAGCAAACAACACTATTCAGAATCTGTCTTAACTATTTTTTCAAACCTCTTCTCCTCTCATGAGATACATAGTGATGGAGGAAGAAGTCAAAGCACTTATGAGTTCTGTTGATGAGGCATTCTGGAACAGTGCAAGCATATTTTCATCGACTGACGAGCTTTCCAGGTGCACCAACTATTCATTGTCTTCCTCTTTCTTTGTTCCCTTGTCTTCTAACGCTGAACCCACAACCTATTTATTTTATCCTCGGTCCTCTTCCTCCTTCACACCATCTACTTCTATCATTCACTCATCCACTTTACCCACTGTATCCTCCTCCTCATCTCTTCCCTTTAGCTCTCTACCTAAAACTTTAAGTACAATCTTACAAGAGAACAACAATTCCCCTATTTTTTCCTTGGCTCCTATACACAGTCTGACTTTTCCTATTCTTTGCCGAGACCCCTTACTTGCTCCATGAAGTTTACAAGCTTGTCTGAATCCCTATGAGCACATAAAAACTACTGGAATTGCACATAAGTCTCGCCCTCTTCCCCCTGAGGGTAAGAAACCTTGTACAAGACCGTGGGTTTCCAAACAAACCAAGAAGAAACTAGTTCTTGGCTCCAATATTGGATTGAAAGATACTATATCCATGACACTTTGCAACTTTGTGGGTATAATATCTTATCGACATCTCTCCAACACGAACCTGGATGCTTGGATGCTCAAAACTGGGAGGCCTATTTTGGGCTATGTTCCCTCTCTCTCACACCTTGGGCAGGGATGGATCTAATTTCATTTTAACTCAGACCCTGAGGATTCTACTACCATTATGGAATGACTTTGGATTCTGGACAACAATAGTCTTATGCTGAAACGATGGAGAGTGAATTTTGATCCTTCTCAAGATTTTTTTCATCATCGACATCTGTGGGTACTCCTCCCTGGACTACCACTTTACCTCTGGAATGAAAAATCCCTCATGGCTATTGGAAACTCTTTGGGAAGGTTCATCAGTTTGGAATCCAAGATTCTCACTGGACCATACAAGAAAATGAGAAGGATTCTTGTTGAACTTGCTATTCATGAGGGTCTTCTTGAAACACTGGACATAGACTAGAGAGGACACATCACCCGAAATAAGATAGATTATCTTGGCATCCCATTCAGAGGCACACTCTGCAAACATATGAGCCATTTGAGAAAGACATGCACTGACATTATTGAAGAGGAAATCTCGGAGGAATCCATGCTTGATCTAGCGTCCTTCTCGGAATCACCTTCTGCTCCACCACATACACATCTACCTGACTATCCGGATGATGACAACACACCTACACTGGACACCATTTCTGGTAAGCTCAAAACTGTTTGTCCGACTCTATTTGCTACGCTCTCCTCCTTAGAAATAAACCTCATTGATAACTCACCTCTCCTACCTATGGGATAGGTTTCCACTGCAACAAAAGCCTTCTCTCCCCAACAACATTCTCTCAGAGTGCCTAACACACGACCAATCTCCACCTTACCTTCTTCCCCCATTCTTACTGACGCACAAACATCTCCACTCTTCCGAGATATTTCTAGTGAGACTTCTTTAAACTCTCCTCCTTCCTCAGATCCACCACTAACACTTAACTTACCTCTCTCTGAAGTGCCAACTTTTTCCTCGACTTCTGCTTTAAACCTGCACACTAACTTCCCTTAGGAGAATGGGGATCACTCTCATACTACATCTCACATTATTTCCTACACTCAAGTGATGGGGAGCTTCAGCTATCAAGCCTCAGAACAAGAGGATACTTCATCGTGACAAGAGCCAAGATATCCGTTGCCGAGAGTGAGTCAGAGCCTAGAGAAAACACTCTAGAAGTTGTACTGGACTTGCTTCTACCATCCTACAAAGCAATTTTAACACCCACACCCCTGCCTACATATCTGGGCCCTACTTTACACAACTTACCTATTACAGATATGGATCTGGGATCAGTTGAGTCTACATCTGTATCTCTGGGTAAAGATTACACTTGGTCTAGAGGACATGGTTTCGAACACTCTTCGATCAAAACTCGCAGTGCCCGTCACAATGAGGGATTTCCACCAACACACTCTGTGGATTCTCCTTACACCACCACTGATATTGGGGTGCTTAGAGGCATGAAATCCATAGCAAGAGCTAAGCCATGATCTTGCTCTCCCTCAATATCAGAGGGGTGGGGGGCCACCTAAAAGTTGCCTCTTTCAGAAGACTACTTTCACTTACTTCTCTAGACATCATTTTTCTCCAGAAAACTTTGGTAGACAACAAAAAGGCCAGATTATTTCTTAATCAGTTCCATTCAAACTGGCCTATCTGTTCAATCAACTCACTGGGCACCTCTAGGTGTTTTGAAGTGGTTTGGGATCCCAAAAAATATGCTTTCTACCCCTACCTTTGGTGTGGAGGAATTTTATTGTCTGGCACTAGCCGTATCATAAACAATCATATCAACTTACTCAACATCTATGGTCCATGCTCTGACAGACAATTATTTTGGGAGAAGATTGAAGCAGGGGGACTTCTCGACCTTGATAAATTGATCATTGATGGCGATCTAAATCTCACAGCCTTTGTGGGAGAAATATGGGGGGGCTCTTCTACATAAGACTCTCTAGCCGACTACTTCTCTAACCTTTTCACTACCCATCACTTGGTATACTATGCACCAGACCTCTTGACCCCTACTTGGTGTAATGGGCGAGTGGGCTCATACTCTATTTCTAAGAGACTGGATCACTTTATCTTATATGATCATTTCATATCTTCGGAGGATAGAATTCACTCTTGGGTAATATTACCTTTTTTGTCTGACCATGCACTAATCATCCTGCAGCTGGACACAATTACACACAAGATCGCTTACCCTTTTAAACTAAATTTAGGTCATCTCACAGAGATAGAGTTCACATCCACCATTTTTGAAGTCTGGAAGGATCCTCTATTCTTAATGGAGCCGTGCATTCAACACCGTTTTGTTTGGAAACTCAAATTTCTAAAAGGCTGCATAAAATCGTGGGCTTCCACTTTCCGACAACAAAATGCTCAATGTTTATTTGCACTCGACTCATAAATTCAGGCACTTATCCTTGCAGATGCCAGCGTGGGGTATTCCAGAGATGACTATCCTCTATTAAAATACCTTGAATCAGAGAGAAATCAACTTCTCCTTAAGGACAAAATGACCTGGAGACAAAGATGCAAAGAAAACTGGCTCAACTTCAGAGATCTTAACACAATTTTTTTTCATAAGTACGCCAGTGCTTGCAGGAGAAAAAACAACATTTGGGAGATTACATCCAAGGATGGAACTCTCCACAAAGGTCAACATGATTTAAAAGATGTAGGAGCCAAACATTTCCAACCTTTCTTTGAACATAACACAACGACAAATCTGCAGACACAAGTTTCAGTGGCTAGAATTTTCTCACAATCAATTTTGGGGGAAGAAGCACAATTTCTTGACAGGCCTTGCACATTACTGGAAATTTCAGCTGCTCTAAAATATTTCTCTAAGGAAAAAAGTCTAGGTCCAGATGGATGGACAGTAGAATTCTATTTTCACTTTTTAGATCTGGTTGGTCTGGATCTTCTGGAACTAGTGGAGGATACTAGGCTTAATGGAAAGGTGATAGGTGCTTTAAACTTGACTGTCCTCACACTTATACCTAAATATGCTACTCCCTCATAATTTGGTGACTACAAGCCCATTTCTCTCTGCAATCTTTGCTACAAACTCATTTCCAAAGTTATAGCTACCAGGATCAAGCCCATTCTCTCTCGCTTCCTTTCGAAAGAACATTTGGGGTTTTTAAAAGGCCGATAGATCCTAGATGCTATTGGCACCACCCAGGAATGTCTACACAATATCAAAACTAAGAACTCCAATGCACTTTTCCTCAAATTGGATCTTAAAAAGGCTTTTGAATGCATTGATTGGTACTTTCTTAGACCGATACTAGCTCAGACCGATTTTAGTCAGCGAATGATCAAGTGGATCATGGGATGTGTGGTAAGTGAAAATCTTTCTATTTTGGTCAATGGTGAACCCTCCTCCTTCTTTCGCATTGGTAGAGGAATAAGGTAGGGCTTCCCCCTCTCTCCTCTACTTTTTATTTTGGCTATGGAAGCATTGAGCCTGCTCCTCAAATATGGACAAGATGAGGGTAAGATCTCTAGAATTAAGGTTTCCAGGACCATCAAGATACTGCATCTCCTGTTTTTTGACGACTTCCTCATCATGACTAATGGAACTCTTTAGGAATGGCTAGAAATAAAATAGATCTTACACAAATTCTGCAGTGCCATAGGCTTATTGATCAAATGGGACAAATCCACGTTCCTCTTTGCAAATTTACATCAACTTATTTTGGATCAGATAAAAGGTATTTTCCCCTACACCTTCTCTCCACTTTCCACCAGCCTTAAATATATGGGGTATCATTTAAAATCAGACTCCTACAAGCCATCAGACTGGAACTGGCTTCTTTCTAAAGTGGAAAAAAGGACTAGGCACTGGTGCACGAGGTGGCTCTCTCTTGGAGGCTGGTTTACCCCTATAAAAGTTGTCCTCAAAGGACAGGCTGTGTATTGGATGGCCCTAGCTGCCATCCATGCCTCGGTCCTCACAAAAATATGCAATATGATCTTCAACTTCCTCTGGTTGGGCTGTTCTGATCATCATCGTCAACACCTCTACAATTAGCAATCCCTGGCAAAACCAAAACAAAAGGGAGGTTGGGGGATTCAAAATCTATTCAAATTTAGTCAAGCGCTTGTGACCAACTCTCTCTGGAATGCTTTAAATATTTATAGCATCTGGAATTTCGTTATACTTGATAAATATCTCTGCCACCACACATTCAACAACTGGCTTAATTCAAAGACGACTACCACCATAACAACCTCTTATTTATGGAGGAATATTACAAAATTCAAATCTCTGATCACCCGATGGCTCTCCTAGCTCCCAGGTTCAGGGCATCAAATTTCTCTAGGATGAGATCACATCCTTGGAATGGCCGATGCAACATCTTTATCCCCACAATTGACAACGCACCTTCATACAAAAAATATTTTGTATTTATACCAAATTTAGGATGCATCCAAATCAGCTTACCAGCCTGATAGCTGGATTACCAACACTTCTCCCAGCCTCAATTCAGAGCTTTCACGCAAATGAGACTCCTTCTGTTTGAATATTTTACAATCAGGTATACATATTTCCGATTCAGTTGATCAATTGAAGTGGACAAGAGGTGACCGATCATGTATTATTTATGTTCATAATGTATATGCTGCTATCATGAATTCTCTTTGGCATACAAATGTCAGAGGATGGAGGATCCAGATTTGGTCCTGGCACATTCCTCCAAAGGTCAAATACTTCACCTAGTTGATGGCTGCATACAAACTCAATACATGGGACATCCTTCTAAAAAAGGGTTGGGTGGGGCCTAACTTTTGTCATCTTTGCAAAACTGATTCATAATCAATAGATCATCTTTTTAACAAATGTGCATTCTCTAGACAGGTTTGGAAAAAAATGTGTTGAATTTAAAATTACAAACCATTTGGGATGGGACCTCACTCCCAAAATGATTTGATAGATGGGCACAAAAGGAACATAAACACATGCATCTATGATCCCTTATTTGTTGGGCTATTTGGATGGAAAGGAATAAAATGATTTTTGAAAGTGGGAACCCTTCCATTAGTGATGCAACATACAAAGCTCTTGGAATTTTCAACACTTGGAATACCACTCTTGCCAACAAGCCATCTCCACAACACACATTGAAGGACCCTATTTTATAAGACACTCATATTGGATGGTTCAATGGAGAAACACTCTCATATGGTTCACAGAGCGGAGCTGGAGGGGTGATTAAAACCACACAAAACACATATTACAAATGGACCTTCAACTGTGGCCCGGGCACCAATACTAGGGAAAAAATTTTATGTGCCCGGGCCACATTATATTTGGCTTCCAGAATTCATATTGAAGTCCTCCAGGTTCTTGGGGATTCCAAAAATATTATCGAGTGGTTGAACAATAGGGGAGACCTCCAAGCTATCTCTCTCCTGGCTTGGAAGGACATAATTATAATGATTCAACCTACTTTCAAAAAGCTCAAATACAACCACATTTATCGAGAGCACAACAAATATGTTGATTAACTATCAAAGATAGAGCTTAAAAAAAAAGTGGGAATCCTCTCTTACAACTTATGGATAGATGGAAATGAGCCCCCCCCCCCCCTCTTCTTAACCCTTTTTTAAGATCAGTTTTTCACTCTTCATCAGCGGGTGTTCTCAATATAAAAGCTATAATTCTATCTCCTGGTCATAGAAATACATTTTTATTTATGAAAAATATAGATCTGTCAGCACTCTGCTTGATTCCTAGCAACACTCTCTTTTATTTACTTCTCGTCATATTTCCTCCCATGATCTTCTATCATTTGCTAGCCAAAAGATTGTTATAGATGAAAGACTTTATTTTCTTTCTCATTCCACTTTCAACAGACTCCTCATAGCAAAGATTGTAAACATTTTCTTATGAAAACAAATTGTATAATATATAAGTGAGCAATTTTCCCGCTGAAAAAAAAGTGGCTTGGTTAATTCACCCATAGAATCCTTTTTTCCTTCATATTAACCAAAACAAAACAATACATCACCCCATGCAATTGGTTTTTTTTTAAACACTTGCTTAGATAAGTGGGCCACATATTTGATCTCATTGTCAACCTGTTGATGGGTCTTAAATCCTTTGACTCAACAATAGGAACCAAACTGGCCACCGAGGTCAAATTAGACTCTGCAATGTTTAATAGTGGAATGGTTCTCCATATCTTGCGATCTAGCCAAATTATCGATGGGATTTATGTTTTCTTGTGAAGTTCCTTCCTTTAGTTTGGACTATTCTCTTTTGTATATTTTCTCTGTGTGGTTCCTGGGACATCTTAGCCTAGTATTCGGCTAATCACTTCATATGATCAAGACTGATTTTTCCCATCACCCGGATGCCATGTTCTTCTTTATCTCGACCCTGCTGGAATGCATCGATGTATTCAAGTCTTTCTATGGCTTATTGCACCCTTTCATGCCATCACTCCATATCCTTGAATGTTGCGAGTTCCATGAGAGTGTCTTCCTAGAGCTCGGCTATCTTCACAGTGAACAGGTGCCGCTCGTGTGTGAACTTGTTGTAAGCCTCTTCAAATTCACTTCTCAGATAAATTGTAGTCTGAGTGGTGCCCTTATAGTATTCAACCAAATGGCGCAAATGATCTAGCTCCTTCAGGCTGGCGGCCAACTCTTTTTCATCCCATTTAGATCTATCCAGGGTGGCATCTGAAATCGCCATTCCCACGTTGATGAGCTCGTATGTTCTGGCATTTTCTGTGTTTATCAAATATTCCTCTATAGTGATGAGGGCAGAGCGATCCAATGTGATTCTCCTTTTCTTCGTGGTTCTTTGGACGATGGCCATCTTCTTTCGATCGTAGGAGATCACATAGATATAGGCTGCCTCGTCCACTAGTTCGAGAATCTACTAATCACCCCATGTAAGTGTGTTTCCAAGATTTCCAGTGGTGTATACTTGTTCCAGATCGTGTTCTTGAACTTTCTCGTTATATTTCGAGGACTCAACCTCTGCCCATCACTTATCAGGGATATAAGTATCAAGTGAAATAGAGATGTTGGGAAAAGACCCGATACTCACTTGCTCGTGGTCAGTCAAATTGCCAACTTCTTTTTGTGGGGATCCTTTTTTTGGTTCGTTCAGTTCTGAATTACCCTTCGGATTGTCAGCTCGGGTCTCCGACGCTTCAGGGTTCTTTGTGTTGGGAACATTTTTGGTTTCTTTTTCCTTTCGTGGGATTTTCTGGGTCTGGACATTGGGATCAAGAAAAGAAACCTTCTCAAGTCCCTTTTCTTCTTGGATCTGCACAGGGGTCCCAAGAGATGTATCCGGGCTCTCATCATCGCTATATATATTTATAAATTCACTCAAAGGATTAGGCGCACCTGCTCCTACTAATATTTAGCCTGCCTCTGGTTGAATCGTCGCACCGGCTAGAAATCCGACTGGTGGTCTTTTAGAATAAGGGTTATTTTACCCATTGTTGTTACCTGGGTTTACGAAATCAAGGCCGCTTAACCCCGCCAGTCTCTCTTCTGAGCTATCGGTGGGAAACCTTTTCAACCTGATGGGTTCAGGGATATCTCGCATCAAACCCATCATCTGCAAGGCATATTGATACAAAAGCACCCATCTCTCTCTCATGTCCTAAACCTTGGGAAAATTCCTGGCCTGTATCGAGGTTTCCTGGGAAATCCCTATTGTTTCAGTGGTTCCCTTTGGAGATCCCATGGCTCTGACTGATATCATTTATTCTCTTGTATTGATGGTCTCCTGAATTGTTTGTTGTGGGATTGTTTCTTGTTCATCCCAACTCATAGACTTGAATCTGTTTTCCTTGGGGTCAGCCATTCTCACCATCACCTCTTCCCAGTCTTGAGCATTTTCAGTGAAGATTTCATCCTCAAACCTGTCGCGGGAATATGGCGAGCAAGATGATACCCATTGCACGTGCTTCAGGACCAGGCCCTTGGGGTCATGATTGCGAAAGCAGCCAGTATGGAATCAAAACTCCAATTGGCTTAACCCTTCTTTCTTGGCCTGCACAATGTCCTTTACCATGTAGAAACCAATATGGAACCCATAGGGTATGAAGGCCTTCTTCGTATCCTTTACCAAAGTAGCATTGTAACCTTGCAGAATTCTCTGATAATAGATTTCCCTTACTATCAATTGATCAGGGACATATACAGGTAACATATGAGGTTCTTTGGTGGCACCGAAAACCCTGATATAGGTATCACACTCATCCAGATACTAGTGGACAATGTTCGATATAATATTTTTGGCTGCGTCCAATAGCCTTGGGCATTCTTTCTTGAACATCAACAGATGAATATGTGTGATAAACTGGTCGTAGATGAGAGGGTAGGATTTATTGTACTTGTTCTCCCACAGGATTTCGAAATCAACATGGACTGGGAGATTTGAGATATCCCAGCTTAAGTTCATTCCAATGAAATCATTTCTGGGGCAGATGACATCCATAAGATAAGATGCCATGTAAAAGGAAGGGGTTTATCCTTCTTTCGAAATC
Source organism: Picea mariana (assembly GCA_032191745.1). Lineage (NCBI taxonomy): Eukaryota > Viridiplantae > Streptophyta > Pinopsida > Pinales > Pinaceae > Picea > Picea mariana. The sequence continues at coordinate 142,610 of JASDQU010102453.1, forward strand.
TAATCTTATCGGATGTAGGTGCTCAGATGTTTGGAGATGATTGCACCCTAGTTAAAACTTGTTCTAGAAATGGCTACGATGTATGCTAGAGGCATCCAAGCTTCTGAAAACCCGGAGCAATCTTTTTCCCCATGCAATCTGCATAGGAGAGCCATTAGATAGATGTAAGGTTCTCTAACGTTTGTCATCGGGTACCATCCAGAGGTCCTATTGGTGAATTTTTTATCCTCTCTCCACCAGGAAGCCATCGCCTTACTGGTATCATGTTTCTCATAGAAGCTCATAACAAAATCAATATTCAACCGCTCTTCTTTATCTCTAAGCTTGTAATAATTCTTCACTTCTAATGGAAGGAAAATCTTGACACACCCATCATTGTCTTCGTTAATCAAACATTTTTGTGTGTCAGTGTGATCAATAAGCCATTTCAAAAGTTCAATGCAGGGAAATACCAGAGTCCTACTTGCCACCATGTGTAGATAAGACTTTCGAACATTCAGTAGGACTTCATCGTCGAGTCTTCTCGTATTAGGATCACTGTGCAGAGTATATTCGGGGATTTCTTCCAGCTTAATCTTTTTGAAAATTTCTTCCCAATGCGGGAATGCTATCTTGGTCCCAATGTTCGCCTTTGTGTCTCCAAAGTCCGGGGGTTGAACACAATCTTTCTTGGTGGTGGTTTTGATGATGGGCACTGGTTTTGGAGCGAATTGCAATTATCTCGCCACTGCTGGGGAAGAATCCCACCTTTGGTTCCCTTAGCTTTGGTGCTCTTGGAGATTTCCCAGTGGTGGGTTTCTTTGGGGGCATTGTTTCTGCAACCGAAAACAATATTCAGGCAGGTGTGCATGGTGACATTGGATAAAGTGTATGAAATGAAATATAAAACATCCATAGACTGGTACATACCTGTAAGGATTGCTAAACTGTTGTTTTTTATACTCACTTTACCTTGGAAGTTATCCCCAAAATGCTCATCTCGCTCCTCTGGATTCCTTCATGCACCGAATAACCCTGTTTTCAATGACTTAGAGAATATAATAGGAGAGATCCTTCCAGTCGTATCAACCAGTTAAGACGATTAATGGGTGAAATTCAATTCAATCTACCGCTGAAACTCTGCAAATAAATTCTACGTGGGTTGACGACGGAG
>JASDQU010102453.1:143841-158047 GCA_032191745.1 Picea mariana
GGGGGGGAATGCATTGTATTGGCAGGTTCCAACGGTCCTTTAATTTGTGCATGAATTAGCAGTTAGTGCGAGATTCTAGAATTAATTAACCTTTAAATGCGCCGTATATAGCATATCTCATAGCCAAAACGTCCCATCGCGTCATTTTATTAGTGGGTAGATCAAGAATCCATGGTATCCATATGCATGTTTCCATCAGTATCCTCTTGAGAAAAATTCTGACACCCATTGTCTTCATCGTATGGTATCGACGCAATGCCACTGACTTGGGATACTGAGCACTAATGGACGAGAACTTAACTTATGGGTAACGGTTGGACTCAGGGCCTTGTTTAAATTGAATGCACTAAACTGGGCTCAAAACTGCGGCTGCTAGTGCCGAGAGAGTGTTCGACAACCTTGGGAACAAATCTAGTGCTCAACGGCTTCGTGGGTTATCGTCTTTTGAAACTACCAATGTCGAAAAAGTCTTGGTGGTTGACAATTATTATTTCATTTTTCGTTCAATGATTATTCTTTTAACTTTCCCTGATGCCAAATTGATCGGTCATCGAAGATATTCTTGGTGGTTCTTGTCGCAAAAGAAATTTCGCATCTGCCGATGCCAACGAAGATCAAGGCTTGGCAAATTTGATTCTTTCTAGCATTTTCTTTCACGTTTAATCCTTCCCGATGCCAAAATCCTTAAGCACGTCTAGTAAAACTTTAACTGTCATTTCTCTAATTTAGATATTCGTATTTTAAGTTAATGAGTTTTCACGTGTCCAAGAAAGATTTTAAAGACTCAATGAGAAACAAAAATGATAAGAAAAGGACACATTTTCCATATTAGACAATGCCAAAAGATAAAGTGGTACCCAAAAAGTGAGATTTGATGTAGATTTTTAGGGTGTGTTGAGTGCTCAACAAATGGCGATTCACTAGGAGAACACATAATCTCTGTTCTTCCTTCATCCTCGGCTGGTACAAAAGCTGGGGGAGAATTTTTCCTAGTTTTAAATCAGAGCCTCTTTTACCTGTGGCAATTTGAAATCCTTCGGTTGATGCTTCCAGGTCTGCCCGTGGGGTTTCTACCTTTATTCCTCTTTTACTTCCTATAACCCTGACTTACATCCCCTTCTTTTTATTTTATTTTATTTTTATTTTTATAGTTTCTGGCATAGGTATGGGCATCTTTGAATATGGTGGGCCAATAATAACCAGCTCTCAGTACCTTATGAGCGATGGTGTTTCCTATGAAATGCCCACCGACAGGGCCATCATGGAGTTCCTTCAAGACTTTGTTTGCATCTTCACATTTGAGGCATCTTAAGAGTACTCCATCATAATTAATTCAGAAGAGTACCAAATTTATGAGGCATTATTGTGCAGATTTTAACCTGAGATTTCTCCTTTCCCTGGGGTTGAGATTTTCTAGGTAGGCCCCATGGTGTAGGAGGTAGGTGAGATTCTTATACCAAGACTCGGGCCCTGGGGAAATGTATGAAGCTTCACCACACCATAATTCCATTTCATTCTCCCATCCAGAATCTTCATTTGCTTGGTCCCAGGCTTCAGCTGCGAGTTTGCACAACCCTTGCCCCTTAACAATTTTGGCAAGTTTTATATCTAGATCAAATTCTTGGACTACTTCCATCCAGTTCCCTCTTCTTTCTCCCATCTCTTGCTGAGTAAACTAGGATCAGACTGTAGGGTGAGGCACAATCACTTTGGTGTGGTTCTTTAGGATGTAAGACCTGAAGTGTTTTACTGCCTTGTATACCACATAGGCTTTCTTTTCAATAGCAGGATAGTTAATCTCGGATCCTTGGAGATTAGTACTCATGAATGACACTGGATCTTCATTGTTTTCATCATCCTTTTGAGTCAATACTGCAGCTAATGACTGGTCGGAGGAAAAAGTACAGACGAAGAAATCCCTATTGAAATCAAGTCTTCGTAGCACAGGGGCCCGAGATATGGCAGTTTTAATATTGTTGAAAGCATCCTTTCATTCACCATCCCACTTAAGTTCGACATCTTTGCGAATCATCTTTTGTAAGGGTTTGATGAATTCCATGAAATCAGGAGTGAATTTCCTCACAAAATTTATTTGCCCGAAAAAGGATTGCATATCTTTCTTGTGATGGGGAAACGGGAGTTGAGCTATGGCTCTAATCCTTTCTAGGTCTATGCAAATACCTGCTTGGAATATAATATGACCTAACATCTTACCTTCCTTGACGCCGAAAATGGTTTTCTTTGGATTTAAGGATATACTGTATTTCCTACACCTTTAAAAAATTTGACTTAATTGTTGGATGTGTTCTTCTCTGTTCTTTGAATAGACGGTTACATCGTCTAGATACACTACCACACACTTGTTGATTAGTCCCTGAAATGCTATGTCCATGGCCCTTTGGAAGGTCGCTCCTGCGTTGATTAACCCAAAAGGCATGTGTTTATAAGAGAAGGTTCCCCACTTTGTTCGGAAGGTAGTTTTTAAATGATATTCCTCTGAAAATAGGACTTGGTTGTAACATGAGAAACCATCCAGTAGGGAGAAAATCTCCGAGCTAGAAATGGTCTGCAGGAGTTTCTCCATTGGCAGGACTGGGTAATTTTACTTTTTTGAAGCTCTGTTGAGATTTCTAAAATCTACGCATAAGCAAATTTCTCCAGATTTTTTCCTCACAGGAAACAGATTTGCTACCCATGCAGAATGCCTAACCTGGAAAATGATCTTGGCGTCTAAACATTTCTTTAATTCCTGATACATGAGAGGTTCCAGGGATGGGTGATACTTTCAGATCTTCTATTGGAAAGGTTTCACCTCATGTTTTAACGGTATAGTGTGTTCAATTGTCCAAGTGTCGTAGGTTTTCAGGTCTCGGTAGGACCATGCGAAGACATCTTGATATTGTCTGAACAATTTGAGATAAACCTTTCTTTCCTCTTTAGATATGGTTTTTCTGAGATTCACATTCTTTGGATTCTTTGGGGTTCTGAGATTTATAGTTTGATGCAGGGGACAAGAGCTATCGGTCTTTGCGTTCTTAGGCACCCTAAAGAGTTCTTTCAGGTCAAACAAATTTCTAGATTAGCTATCCCCTTCGGGATGGTATGAGATTTCAATCTGTCAATAGGCTGGCCTATTTGAGGATCAGTTTCTATCTCTTTCTCCTGGAATACCTCATCATCAATGGATAAATATTTGAAATTGTCTTTGTTAGTCAGGAAGTTTATGATATATTCATCTCCTTCAAAGACCTTCCAATTAGAGATATTGTTAGGCACTGATGGTTTGTAGAGTAGTTCCAGAGTGAACCTGGAGGCTTCATAGTCCTCAAGAGGTGACAGCCTTGAAGAATCCGTGGCCAGGGAATCAACAAGGATGTTCTTTGCACTGGGGATCACAATGATATTGAAAGATTCAAAATGCTCCATTAACCTATGCACTTCTTGTTGATAATTCTTCAAGTGCGGGGAATTGCAGTGTATAGTATTGCTTACTTGTCTAACGATAAACTCAGAGTCCCCGAAAAATTTCATTTCTCTGATGTTCAAGTCTATGGCTTTCTTTAACCCTTGTACTAGAGCTTCATACTCGATGGTTTTATTGGTGCATTCAAATTCTAGTCTACATGACATGAAATAACGTTTAACTTTTGGATCAATGAGGATGCACCCGACCCCTAATCCTTCCTACGATTTAGATCCATCAAAGTATATGGTCCAAATTTGTGAAAGACAATAGCCCTTTTCTCCTTCCTTATTACTTTCTAGCTCTCCTATCTCTTGTTCTGTAATTTCTAACGCATGATCTTGGTAGAAGAGGGTGTCTTCTGTCGGTATCGACGATTTCTCTTGAAAGACCATTTCGGAGTTTTGAGTGAGGGGGACATCAGATAAGAGAGGAGAAAATTTTTACGAAGTGGGAATCACAAGAATAATTTCCCAACATGGGGAAATATGTAGATGAGGGTTCATTCAAGGTTCCTAGATTAGTGACCGTATGTTTCAGATATCTCTCCCTATCGATTCTAGTCATATTCTTGTATCGCTTCAGTGGTAGACAAAGGTGTACCTAGTTTGTGCTAAAGTACCCATTTAACTTCTCAGACCAATCTTGACATAGTAATAACCCATAGGCCTATGGAGTGTCTACCACGATGATATCAATCACTTGCACAAATTTAGGATGTGTCGCTATTCTGATCATTACATCTCTGAGTTCCCCCATGACTTTGACCTGGGTCCTGTCTAGCTGTATCACGTGTTTTTCGCTCTGTAGAGGAATGTAATTTAATTTTCTGCAGATTGACAATGGCATAATGTTGGAAGATGCTCCTGAATCTACCAAACAATTATGGAGTTTCCTGTTGAAATCTTCAAACGTTAAGAGGAAAGGTGGGACAAAAGGCTTCCCTTTCTTATCTTTTGAACAACTATTCACGGTTGGTTTATTTACTGAGTTTGTGGGAGCTAGATTTCTTTCCTGACTATTATGTCCCTTTCGTCACCTAAATGAAAAAAATAAGGACGCTTGCAAGTCCAGTTGGGTTAGTTGGACAAGACAACAATGAATGCAAGAGTTAGAAACATCAAGCATAATAAATAAACAAAGAACTAAACTAATAACAATAAAAGAAACTAAACTAGAGTGCATAAGGGAAATAGAACAAAAAATAAACAACATGCATGCCACCAATGGATAAGTTGTATTAGTGGGAAAACACCAAAGAGAAAGGGAGACTTATGGGTCCCCTCTTCCTCCAAGGGAGGTCTCTTGAACCCCCAATGATTGATCTCTTCTTACAAGTAGCAAACTAGAAGGAAATGGTGAAGAAATCCAAAGCTCATTCACTCAAGAGGTGATGTGAATGGCCAAATGAAATGGTGCTTGTATGCTATTGATGAGGAAAGAGGATCCTCCAAGAGAATATAGGTAGCATAACAATAGAAATGAATTCCTTGAAAATATAGTGCACCCATGGCCTCTTTTTATAGCAAATCTTTGAGGCATTATTCAACCAGTCTTTAGTGTAAACAAGGGGCTCTTTAGGGCACCCTTAGGTCTTTGACCAACCCCCCACTTGGATTCAGCTCAGATTTGGGTGTCAAATCGACTTGGGAGATGAAACAAAAGTGGGTGGAGGCATGCATGGCTTTTTTCATCCATAGTCACGCATCAGGTGCATGTGCGCTTTTTCAGAGTTTTTCGACTATCGTACATGCGCGCGCTTCCTTTGTATCCTTAGCACATGCTGATTTTATAACCAATTGTATAGTTTTGTGCCCTTTGGAAATGCATCTTTTGGGCCATGGATGAACTAATGGGTGTTTGGATATGTTGGATTCCTATAACCATTTGCGGATGAAATTCCAATGATAAGAGATGTCCCCTAATGTGTGAGGTTAGGAGCATACATATAGCCAAAATACATCAATGTTTCTTCCACTATGACTACTTTTGTAAGAAAGAGTGTTGAGGGGAATTTCAAGAGCGAACCATTGGAGGGAGAGGGGAACCTGTAGGACCCAAACCTTTTGCAAGGCGTGGAAAAAATAAAACTGTGTACAAACGAGGCGGGCATGCCCCATGATCGTGTCATGTAACTCAAAATGTGTTAAACAAGAACTGAAGCTATATGTTGATGTAGATAACTGCAGTTCCCTCTGGGGCGGTTTGATAATTCCAGAGGACAATTCTGATGGTGAACAAACTCTGAAAAGAGGTGATGACACCTGTAATAAGTGTCGATGATACGCATGCATTGATAGCCTATCAAGTTTTAGAGGTCTTCGATGAATATAAAAACTACTTCAATAGTCGCAAAGTAAGACCCACCACAACATGATAAAGTGTTGAAGTCGAATGTCGTGGGGGTCAATGACAACAGAGAGCAATGATGTGTCTCTCTGTGCCATCCAAAACTCCTCATTATAAAGGTAATGAGAGCCAATATATTGTCGCCCTTCTAGAAATTGTGTTGATGTCAACAAAAAGGGAGATGTGAATCCAAGAAGCAAAGGGCTTCATGAAATCCACAGGATAAAATCAAGAACTAATGAGGAATATGGACCTAGTCAAGATATGGGGAGACTCAAGACTTCCCTTAGTTGGGGATATTTGTGAAGTATAAGGGGCAACAACCGTACAACTGAATCTAGCGTCAGGGGGACAACTAGAATGGGGTTAAATTGTGCCAGAGGTGTGACAAAGTGGACAAACTCAGAGATTAGGGGTACATGGACTATGGGATACTCAGGGCTTATGGACAATTTCAACATGAGTAGAATATAATGAATGCCCCAACTAAGGGCGACATGGGTTGCTTTTGCTGGGAAAAATAAGGTCACCAAAGGTGACAACAAAAAACTATGTAAAGGTTGGAAACAAAGGTTTTGTACAATTACCAAATGAATAAAGAATAAGTTGGGAGAAGTGTACAGATACAAAAATGGGTGCCCCAGTGCAATATGGTGTGGCCTATGAGGGCATAAGTTTCTTGGAAAACAGGTGGAGGGTGGCGGCCCCATAGGTGGGTTTCTGTATTAGGTAAAATGAATGGAAGACAATATGCATATGGGCAAACTGATGGTGAATGAGATGGAGGGATAATGATACTACAGAGGTGCTGTCAAATGTGAACCATGATGAGATAACCTGTGAGTCCATGGGGAAATCTAGCAAAATGAGGAGGAGTATGTGGCTGATTCTCGGAAATGCGTAAGACTATCGGGACTCCCATCCCTAGGGGGTGAAAGCAGTATGAGTGTCAAAGTGCCAAGGGGGACTATAAATGGGACAACTCATGTGGGGAAGAGTGCTACCAGGTGATAGTACCAAATTGCGGTGGAGGTATTAGTACTGCAGAGCCGGATATGAGGATACTACAGGTGAATGTCGGAGGGTGTGACTGAGAGATGCAATTGGTATTCAGAGGGAATGACTACATGCCAGTGTCGATCATATACCTGAAGGGGCTTGTGTTGAATTGTGATGACCAAGTACCTACACACATTAAAACCGAATACTTGATGTGAACAATATCTGAATATAAATGACATACAACAGTTATTTGATAATTTTGAACATGAGCATGCGTACCTGAGTGTGTCATGGAAAGATGCTCCACCGAGGAAAAGTGAAAATGATCACTCGACAAAACTAACTGTGTAAGTGGTCGAAAATGGTTCAAAAAACAGAGCTTATGGTCTCCTGTACCAAAAAATGAAAGTGGGGAAAAGTGATTAGATATGAACGGTGGGTCCATAATGCCATCCTAGTTTCACTAACACTATGGGAGATCAGGTGGTAGTTTGGTGGGAAAACATGGACCTCCCCTTTGCTCATGGAATGATGAAGAAATATAATGAATTACATTCACAGGAGCATTGGTATGGAGTGTCGGAGGAAGATTAGGCAGATATGTGTGGCATTCTTTGACTAATGTGCGGCGGACGTATGGGATAGATGGGCAATTATGAGTGTAATGCCCATATTCTACGCATATGGCACAAGAAAAATTGGTTCGTATATTTTGTTTGCGTGTGGTTGATGACTCCGTAGTAGTGTGGGATGTACTTGGTGGAGTGTCAAGAAAAAGATGTTCTTGATGAAGCTGGATAAAACTACGTAGCTCAGGAAGAGAAGGACATTTGCGAGTGGGGTGTCATTTTCTTTCACATAAGGCGCAAGGGAGTTGAACTCAGGGAGGTAGTGGAGTAATGGGATCTTTCGTCTTCCATCTACACCCAGCCATAGGAGTGGTGATGGCGATTGGGGGTGAGGGTGGCATGGCCGGAGTTAGTACTAGGATATGCATCGGGAATCCCTCTGATCGAGGGAGGGATGGTTGAGGAAGCATCCTGGGTGGATGTAGATACCATATAGGGATGGCGAGTACCATGTTCATAAGGGTAAGTGTTGCGGCTACCTGGAGTGCTTTGACTCCAGGGGGGGGGTAGAAAAAGGAAATTTGGGTAATGGCCTAGGGGACTGTCTCCCAAACCAGGATTTTCCCCTGGAGGGGGGGGTGATCTGTGATAAGTGGTGTGGTGGTGCTCTCAGGGAACTCTTGAGGTATTATTTCTTCAACTGGTGGAACTTTGATATGGGGAGGGGACTCAGTGATAGGAGTCTTGTATTTGATGTCTGTTCCTTTAGAGGAAACTACACACACTTGTGCTAAAAAGGATGGGTTTAGGAACGGTGGCGCTCCAAGTGCCCAACATGGATGGGTCTTGGAATAATCTAGGGCCAATGTTGGCAACTGAAAAATCATTCGAGCTAACATGGACAAGGGAGAGGATGTTATCGATGTTGGCAGAATGGTTAGGCTTGTAATGTGTAAGTTGGTCGATGGTGACGATCTTCCCATTATGGGGGAACATCATTGTATGAAACACAGAAGAGGCAACCGCCTTCATAGCATACATGTAGTCGCATTCGAGCAAGACATCGTAATCAATATGGGCATCGATAACTTCAATGTCAATGAGGATGGTTTTCCCCCCAAGTTCTATGGGGACATTTTGGCAAAGCCCTGCAGACGATGTTGGTCGACCATCGTAAGATAAAAAGGTGATGGCAGAGGGTACTAGCTCAGGGGAGCCAATTTTCTGCCATACGGTTTTGGACATGATGCATGTGGATGCACCCTCATAAATGATGCAACGGTGAACTGTGATGTTCCAGATTTTAACCGGTATTTGGAAAGCAACTAAAGCGGGGATACGGGGTTCCCCACTATCAATATCAAAGGTGATGAGTCAAGTATCAATAGGTTCGACTTCCCCTAGGGCACAAAGTAATGACTTCCATTGAGTAGGACAGGTTTAAAGGACTTCTAAAACTGACATGGCCGTAAGATATTGTGCCAAGTCATCGACCAAACTGTAATTATGTGTTGCCCTAGCTCAAGGGTTGTTGACATTTCGTCATAATGAGATGCAAGGAATATGAAGGGGTGGTTCAGTATTAGGGCAAGGAATCATCAAAGGTGGTCCAGTTCTGACTGGGGTTGCTTTCGAGGTAGTGGGAGTGGAGTAAGGGGTGTGCTGTATTGATGACTACGCATTTGTAGAAGAACTTCTTCCTCACTAATGAGGAGGATAGTGTGATCTGTAGGAGTTCTTGGGTTTGGATACTGTCCCATCTGTGGTGGGGCTAGATGCATTTCATGTTGGGTGTTCATCACCCCTTGGTGTGGAATGGGGTTTTGAAGTACGACATGGGGTGGTTGTTGTACATATTGTTCTGGGGCCTGTTGGGGGGCAGGTGGTGCTGGGGGATGTTGTCCATTTCTAGATTCTTTCATCTATTTAAAGTCATCAATTTGAGGGAAATGGTGAGTATAATGGCCATACTCACCGCAAAGGGCATAAGGTAAGTTTGTCTGAAGATCGTTGTTTTTGTTTCCTTGGCATTTGTTGTTATTTCCCCCTTGGGGGTTTTGGTTCCCCTGATTCTGGTTGCCCCCAGTAGGTTGGTTCTGTTGGGGGTGGTTCGGGTTCCCTCCTGGTCTTGGATTATTATTGTTTCATTTTTTTCCTTTGTTTTTGTCATTGGTCGACTGATGGGTTGTATTTTCCATATTCAGTTGTTCAAAATTTTGATATTGTTGAATGGGAGAGGGCTGAACAAAGTTAACCCCAACGTGTGGATGTCCTTGTAGTGGGTCCATGGGCTGTGGAGGGCCAGGAAATGGAAAGTATGTATTATTGGGTGGCAATGGTCCATAGGGTATATAGGAAGGTGTATCACTTTCACTAGTGCTTAGGGTGTAAGCTGAGGTAGAGGGGGTACTGAAATTTGGTTGGACTGTTGGGCGTATTGTGGGTGCCGGTGGTGGTCCACTTATGGGTGGAGGAAGGGAAACATGGTATGGTTGTTGATATGGGGGAGGAGGATAATAAGGAGGTCCTCTATATGCCGAAAAATATTGAGGTGTTCCATACATAGGTGGTTGTTGGAGGTTTGAATTGTGGTGTGTAGTGGTACCAATCAATCCATCTGCTAAGTGAGACATCCCAAGTTTGTCTTGGCCGAAGGGAATCGGTCTCGAGGAGTCAGGTAGTACTATATATAAGTATCCATACTATGAATAAATGAGTTCAAACTGTTGAGCCTTGCCGATGGATTCTTCTTCATATTGGGGGAAGGTGGCGGCCACATCCTTGGCAAGGATGGAAACAAGTGATTTGAGAAACCAATTGAGGTAATGTTTCTTGGTGGCTTCAACTTTGCATAGACTATGTCGTCGATGACATTCGTGAATGTGGTCAGCGATGTCTGTGGAAGAGGTTTGTTTAAACTCTAAGAGAAGTTTGAGACCATCATCATGACGGATTGGTAGTTGAAAGAAGGTCAAAATGCTTTGGCCAAAGATTCAAAGGTCACATGGGACCCAGATTTTTATTCTACATACCACTTGGCTGATGGGACAGGGAGATGTGCATTGAAATAATCTCAAGTAGACGGAGTCATCCATGATGTCGTTTGAAGAGAACCATAAGTGGAAGGTCATGATATGGTTGGCTGGGTCATCTCCTGATTTTCCTTCAAACTTGGGAATGTATGAAGGTAGTTTGGTAGGCATTATAGGCCATGTGGGGTCATGCAATACAGGATCATTAGTGAGCTTAGTCAGATCCAATATGTTGAGGGAAGCCAAGTATGGAATTTGAGGTGGTGGTGGAGGATTAGCTCCAACCATGGTGTGAGTGTTTTGGGTACCTGACCCTTGAGGGGGGTTAGGTGGGGTTGTACATCCTCTTGGGGAAGAAGTGTGCCCCCCGCTTCCTTGTAAAGGAAAGTGAGTGGATGGTTGACCTTCGAAAGTAAACCTAAGTAAAGTGGAACGGAGCAAAGTAGATTCCAAGACAATAGCACTCACAGGGGTGTGATAAGGTGGAGCTGATGAGTTGGCAAGACTAGGAACTCCCCCTAGAATGGGAGGGAGATTTAGCAAGAGTCTGGAACGACGAGGATTATGTGGGTCCCCTATGATGTCTGAATAGTAAAGTGGATGTGTGCAAATGGTTATGAGAGAAATAAATGAACAAGAGTCTTTGTTTTTAATTTTTGGACCTTCACAATATATCTCACAATCGGATGTAATCACAAGGGAATCATACATAAATCAATTGATAAAGAAGCATACATGTGGGTACGTAGATTTTGTCCACATGGGAGAACAAAGAAAACAAATTCTCTTGTCCTAAAATATGTAACATCCTTCTTCTCAAATAACACTGGACCTTCCAATAGTATTGAACAGTGGGGTCTAAAGCCACCAGAAGAGAAACTAGTGAAGGATGAAGTAATCAGTTATAATGAGGGGTAGAGGGTGCATATCCTGAAAGAGATGGCAATATTTCCCAATACCCACACAAAATCCGATCAAGGTGCAATTGCAACCCACAATTGCCACCTGGGTAGATGTCCTAAAATTTGGTCACTAGGTACCTCAGTCAAAGTGCGACATTTAGATTTTTGGCCTAAGAAATGGGTCACGGGCTGGATCCCGTCCAATAGGTGGGTGCCTCAAGGGGCGACGCATAGAACAACCAGACCTCGGCCTTCAACCCTTCATGGGTATCTCCCTACCTTATGGTGTTAGGAACACTTAACTTGGAGGATTTAAAGTTCCCTATTTGACAACTTCTACTATTTGAAGATGTGAGAACTAGATAACAAGGATTTATTTGGATGCTTATCCCCGAGATCCTACCTAGACTAAAAATTTCTTTTGGCACATCCTGTGGAGGAAAAATTAATGAGTTTTTAGAATTTTTTTTAGATGTGGTTGTTTGAGAGATTGGGGGTGTGAACCAATCTCGTTGAAATTAAATGGGAGTGGATAGTTTGTCAAGAAAAGGGGTGGGGCATTTCGGAATCCATTTGGAAGAAACTTACTTCAACCTCCACTATTTTCTAGATGAAGCTATGTGAGTGAGTAGTGACTTTGTGTGTGAACAAGTGAAAGTGTGCCAATTTTTTTTAATAAGTTAGGTGTGACCTTGCTACATGTGGACTTAGTGTGGTCCTTACAAGTCTTGATTACCTAATTTACTAAATGCCATTGGTACAACCTTGTGGAATTTTAAATTCCCTAGAGAACTAGCATGTGGACATGTGGGTCCTTACCAATCCTTTAACTCCCTAGTGTGATTTAATCTAAGAAAGCTTCAACAACTATCCTAGATTGTGGACATGTGGGCATGTATGGGCCCGTTACAAAACCTTTAAACCTCCTTAGTGATGTAATCTAATAAAGTAGTTTCAAAACTATCCTATCTTTGTAGCATGTGGGCATGTATGGGCCCTTACAAATTTTAAGATGTGTTTGAAAAGAAACTAAGAGGAGTCCCGAGGGGGATGTTGTCCTCTCCTAAAGATTTTGTCTTTTAAGGGAGATGAATTTTTCCCTCAATTGTTTTTCTGATTCTCAAGATTGCTCTATGGCACGAGAGAAGAGCATACTCAAAGATCGACGTTCAATTTCTGGACCCAATGCAAGTGGTTATATTTGTGATATAGAATGATTCCAACTTATCTTTAATTAAAGCAAGCCATCCATGTGGAAAAATGAAAGAAAAAAGAGGATAAATATGGATTTTAACCCCCCTAAGTGCCTATGTTTTGACTAACCCTTCATGTGGAGAAGGAATCTAAGTGTAGTGCATATTAAAATTTGCATAGAATCAAATTTAAAAAGGCTATGGGCCTTCAAGAGATTACAAAAACCCTTACATTATATGATTTTATGGATAGATGTGTGGGTTGCAGAGTAGACATAAGTGCATTTGGCGCCAATGCGCAAATCAAAAACAAAATTTTGATGCAGGTACATAGAATGCACTGAGAAACACAGTGATTTTGGGACATGTGCTCAAAAGACATGACTGTGGGTTAAAAACCCAAGCACTTTATGTTACACGACCGAGAAGAAAATTTATGATGAAATTCTCTCAGCTCAACTTCGAATTTGGCTTTTTGCAGGCATGCATGGGCCAGTTCTGGTTCCTACAAGTTAAATAAGCAAAAAGGAAGTGCTCAATCAACCCAAATGGGGAGGAAATTGATACCTATCCCCAATGGAGTTGCCAATCTCTTGCGTCCCTTTCGTCACCTAAATGAGCAAAATAAGGACGCTTACAAGTCCGATTGGGTTAGATGGACAAGACAATAGTGAATGGAAGAGTTAGAAACATCAAGCATAAGAAATAAACAAAAAAATCAACTCATAACAATAAAATAAACTAAACTAGAGTGCATAAGGGAAATATAACAAAAAATAAACAACATGCATGCCACCAATGGATAAGTTGTATTAGTGGGAAAATACCAAAGAGAAAAGGAGACTTATGGGTCCCCTCTTCCTCCAAGGGAGGGCTCTTGAACCCCCAATGATTGATCTCTTCTTACAAGTAGCAAACTAGAAGGAATTTGTGAAGAAATCCAGAGCTCATTCACTCAAGAGGTGATGTGAATGGCCAAATGAAATGGTGCTTGTATGCTCTTGATGAGGAAAGAGGATCCTCGAAGAGAATATAGGCAACATAACAATAGAAATCAATTCCTTGAAAATATAGTGCACCCATGGCCTCTTTTTATAGCAAAGCTTTCAGGCATTATTCAACCAGTCTTTAGTGTGAACAAGGGGCTCTTTAGGGCACCCTTAGGTCTTTGAATAGCCCCCCACTCAGTTTCAGCTCAGATTTGGGTGTCAAATTGACTTGGGAGATGAACCAAAAGTGGGTGGAAGGCCACCCAAAATAATAAATGCGTCGTTCTAAGGTGTGCGCAGGTTTTTGCATCCACAGTCACGCATCGGGCGCATGTGCGCTTTTCCAGAGTTTTTTGACTGTTGCATGTGCACGTGCATCCTTTGTATCCTTAGCGCATGTTGATTTTATAACCAATTGTATAGTTTTGTCCCCTTTGGAAATGCATTTTTTGGGCCATGGATGAACTAATGGGTGTTTGGAGATGCTGGATTCCTATAACCATTTGCGGACAAAATTCCAGTGATAACACTAACCATTGCTAGTCATAGGGTCTTCTACTGAGTTTAAATCTTGTAGCAGGAAGTCCTTCTGCTGAGGGATCCTGCACATGTCCATGACTGATATGTTCACCCTTAACTTCTTCAAATGTTCAACTACGTTGTAATCGATTTTGGGAGATTATCGGGTATGGATTCTTATAGGTTTC
>JASDQU010102453.1:158097-171437 GCA_032191745.1 Picea mariana
AATAATAAATGCGTCGTTCTAAGGTGTGCGCAGGTTTTTGCGTCCACAGTCACGCATCGGGCGCATGTGCGCTTTTCCAGAGTTTTTTGACTGTTGCATGTGCACGTGCATCCTTTGTATCCTTAGCGCATGTTGATTTTATAACCAATTGTATAGTTTTGTCCCCTTTGGAAATTCATTTTTTGGGCCATGGATGAACTAATGGGTGTTTGGAGATGCTGGATTCCTATAACCATTTGCGGACAAAATTCCAGTGATAACACTGACCATTGCTAGTCATAGGGTCTTCTACTGAGTTTAAATCTTGTAGCAGGAAGTCCTTCTGCTGAGGGATCCTGCACATGTCCATGACTGATATGTTCACCCTTAACTTCTTCAAATGTTCAACTACGTTGTAATCGATTTTGGGAGATTATCGGGTATGGATTCTTATAGGTTTCCTACTGAGAAAAAAATGTGTTTTCGGGGGATCGAGGGATGTCTTATTTGTCGAAGTTTAGGTAGCAGTGATGTCTTTTGAGGTAGGTGGACCTTTACTACATGTCTGCACCACCGATACCTCAACGAGTGGTTCTTGAGACTCAAACAGGTCGTCGGAAGGCATGATCAGGTAGGGATCCCATATCAGCATGGTTGTATCTTGTGGTGGGTCAACCTCTTCCTGGTCAACAATATTCATAACTGAACTGCTCGATCGTTTGGTCAAGGAGACTTCATATAGAAACTGATTGGCCATCAAATTCATGGTGTTCACCCATTGAGGGCAGTCTCTTTTGGAGTGGTTTTCTTGATGATACGTACAGAAATAATGAGATGCCACATTCCCTAGATTGATATTTAATTTGGTTGGGGTAGGTTCAATTGCCTTGAACTATGGGTTTCTTTTAAAGAAAGGCTTGTAGGGCCTCTGGCCTTGGTTTCCTTCCCCTACATTTCTCTTCATGTTTATGATCTCGTTTGATAGTTTCTTAACCATGCGTTGTATATCTTCTATGTCTCCATTACCTTTGTCGGGAGTCTGTTCTACTTGTTTCCTTGACAGTGTAGTCAAAATGAGTCCTCTCCCAGGGTGAGGTTGAGCTTCTTTCTTAACTAATGAAACCTAACCTTCTTTACACCCTTTCATCTAGAATTCTATCGTTTTGGATTCTTCGAAATTCTCATCTATGGTTCGTTTAACAACCCTTTTTATGAACATGGAAATGGAAGTTGGGAGAGCATTAGAATAAAATTTAATTTGCACTTCCTGAGTTGGATTAGCTTCGAGCTGGAACTTGTTCAAGATAGTCATGAATCTTTGATTGAATTCTTTGACCCTTTCTTTCGAACTCATGGTGGCGGTGAACAACTTGGCCATTAGATCTCCCGTAGTAGTTTCTTAGGAAAAGTTGTCTAGAAAATCTTTCTGGAACTTCGTCTAGCTAGTTATAGATCCTATTGGCAGGTTGAAGTACCACGTGGATGCTGAATTTTCAAATGTATAGGGGAAAATTCTGCATTCTACATCTTCATGTTGGACGTTCATAAGCCTGATCGCTAGTATACATTTCTTGATATGATCTTCAGGCAATCCAGAGGTTTCAAGATCAAACTTAGAAAGCAACTTTTTTGGATGATGGGGAAGGTTATGAAATGGTCCTAGGAGGGCCAAAGCGTCTCCAGATAACCAGGCTTGATTGTTCATAGGTGGGTTCTCCCTTTCATCATTATGTTTGTTGTTTCCTTCCATATCTTCAGACTCTGAGTTAAACTCTTCCTCTTTCGAAAATTCATCCGGTTCAGAGACGTCGTCGACTGGCATTTCAGGTATCAAATCAAGAGGTTCCTAGATTTTGGTGATTGTGAAATCTATTAAGTCTTCTACCGAGTGTAGGAAAACCTCGTCGGGAGTACTAACCACTGGTCTACTTTGTTGTTTTATTCTAGGGAGTATGGGAGATAAGGACAATGCACCGATATGCCGGGCGTAGGCTCTTGTGATTCTTCTGAATTGATTTTCTTCCTCATGAGGAAGAGCGTAAGGTATTTCAGGGTGAAAAGGTTCTTTCTTTCTCGGGCTAGGGTGAGTCACTCATTCCAGGAGTACTCAGTGTGTGTGGGTTGTCTTGGGAATGACTAGCCATGCATGTGGGTTGTTTTGAATCTATAGGTTGTTTAAGTATATATCCAACCATTCATTCTCAGGCCCTCCTTCTAGTGCCAATTTTGTTGATGGGTCTTAAATCCATTGACTCAACAATAGGAACCAAACCCACCACTGAGGCCCAATTAGACTCTGCATCGTTTAATAGTGGAATGGTTGTCCAGATCTTGCGATTCAGCCAAATTATCGATTGGATTTACGTTTTCTTGTGAAGGCTCTTCTTTTCGTTTGGACTATTCTCTTTTGTATATTTTCTCTGTGTGGTTCCTAGGAAATCTTAGCCCAGTATTTTGCTGATCGCTTCATACGATCAAGACTACTTTTTCCCAACACCTGGATGCCATGTTATTCTTTCTTGGCCCTGCTGGACTGCATCAATGTATTCGAGTCTTTCTACAGCTTGCTTCACCATTTCATGCCATCATTCCATATCCTTGCATATTGTGAGCTCCATGAGAGTGTTTTCCTGGAGCTCGACAATCTTCGCAGTGAACAGGTGCCACTCGTGTGTGAAATTTTTGTAAGCCGCTTTGAACTCTCTTCTAAGATAAACTGCGGTTTGAGTGGTTCCCTTATAGTATTCAACTAAATGGTGAAAATGATCTATATCCTTTAGGGCGGTGAACAACTCTTTTTCACCCCGTTTAGCTCTGTCCAGGGTGGCATCTGAAATTTCCATTCCTGCGCCGATGAGCTTGGAATCCGGATGTTCTAGAGTTTTTTGTCTTTATCAAATCCTCCTCTGTGGTGATGAGGATGGAGCGATCCAATGTGATTATAATTTTATTCATGGTACTTTGGACGATGGCCCTCTTATTTTGATCATAGGAGATTGCATATATATCATCCACCTCGTCCACCGGTTCAGAAATCTGCTGATCACCCCATGCAAGTGTGTTTCCCAGATTTCCAAAGGTGTATACTTGTTCCAGATCATTTTCTTGAACTTTATCTTTATACTCAGAGGACTCAGCCTCCGCCCATCAGTTATTGAGAATTTGAGTATCAAGAGAAATAGATATGTTGAGAAAATATCCGATACTCACTTGCTCGTGGACAGTCAAATCACCGACTTTTTTTTGTGGGGATCCTCCTTTTGGCTCATCCCGTTCTGACTTACCCTTCAGATCATTGGTCCGGGTCTCCGACGCTTCAGGGTTCTTTGTGTCGGGAACATTTTCAGTTTCTTTTTCCTTTCATGGGATTTCCTGGGTTTGGACCTCGAGATCAAGAAAAGCATCCTTCTTAGGTCTCTTTTCTTATTGGATCTTCACAGGGGTCCCGAGAGATGTCTTTGGGCTCTCATCATCGTTATATATATATTTATAAATTATCTCAAAGGATTAGGCATGCTTGCTCCCACTGATATTTGACCTGCCTCTGGTTGAATCGTCGCACCTGATGGCAATCCAACTGGTGGCCTTGTAGAATCATGGTTATTTGACCTGTTTTTGTTACATGGGTTTATGAAATCAGGGCCGCTTAACCCCACTAGGCTCTCTTCTGGGGTATCGGTCAGAAACCTTGTCAACCTGATGGGGTCTGGGATATCTCACATTGGACCCATCATCTATAAGGCTTGTTGATACATAAGCACCCCTCTCTCTTGCATGTCCTGAACCTCGAGGAAATTCCTTCCCTGTACCGGGGTTTCCTGGGAAATCCCTGTCGTTTCAGTGGTTCCCCGGGGATATCCCACTGCTCCGACTAATATCATTTCTTCTCTTGTCTTGATGGTATCCTAAACTATTTGTTCCAGGATTGTTGCTTCTTCATCCCAACTCATAGCCTTGAATGTGGTTTCCTTGGGGTCAACCATTCTCGCCATCATCTCTTCCCAGTCTTGGACATTTTCGGTGAATATTTCATCCTCAAACCTGTTGTGGGCATATGAAAAAAAACATGATACATGTTGCGTGTGCTTCAGGACTAGGCCCTTGGGGTCGTGCTTGCGAAAGAGGCCAGTCTAGAATAAAAAATCCAATTGGCTTAACCCTTCTTGCTTGGCCTGTGCGATGTCCTTTACCATGTAGAAACCAATATGGAACCCATAGGGTATGAAGGCCCACTTCTTATCCTTTACCAGAGTAGCATTGTAACCTTGTAGGATGCTTGATAACAGATTTCCCCTACTATTAGTCGATCAGAGAAATATACTGGTAGCAAATGAGGTGCTTCGGTGGTGCCGAAAACCCTGATGATGTAGGTATCACGCTCATCCAGATACTAGTGGCCAACCTTCGATATAATCTTTTTGGCTGTGTCTGACAGCCTTGGGCATTCTTTCTTGAACAAAAACAGATGAATATGTGTGATAAACTGGTCGCAGATGAGAAGGTAGGATTTCTTGTACCTGTTCTCCCATAAGATGTTAAAATGAACATGGACGGGGAGCTCTGAGGTATGCCAGCTTAAGTTCATTTCAGTGAAATCATTTCTGGCACATATGACGTTGAGAAGATAAGATGTCATGTAAAAGGATGGGGTTTCTCCTTCTTTCGGCGTCTAATCTTTCCAAACGCAGGTGCTCAGCTGTTTGGAGATGATTGCACCCCAGTTAAAATCTGTTCCAGAAATGGATACGGTGTACACTAGAGGCATCCAAGCTTCTGAAAACCTGGAGCAGTCTTTTTCACCATGCAATCTGTAGAGGAGAGCCATTAGATAGATGTAAGGTTCTCTAAGTTTGGTCATCGGGTACCAGCCGAAGGTCCTATTGGTGAAATTTTTATCCTCTATCCACCAGGAAGCCATCGCCTTACTAGTATTGTGTTTCTCATATAATCTCATAACAAAATCAATATTCAACCACTCTTATGGATCTATGAGATTGTAATAAGACACACCCACCGTTTTCGTTGTTAATCAAATTTTTTTGTGTGTAAGTGTGATCAATAAGCCATTTCAGAAGTTCAATGCAGGGAAATACTAGAGTCCTGCTTGCCACCATGTGTAGATATGCCTTTCAGACATTCAGGAGGACTTCATCGTTGAGTCTTCTCATATCAGGATCACTATGCAGAGTATATTCGGGGAGTTATTCCCCCTTAATCTTCTTGAAAATTTCTTCCCAATGCGGGAATGTTGTCTTGGTCCTAATGTTCGCGTTTGTGTCTCCAAAGGCTGGGGGTTGAACAAAAGCTTTCTTGGTGGCGGTTTTGATGAAGGGCACCGGTTTTGGAGTGAATTCCAATTGTGTCACCACCACTGGGGAGGAACCTTCTCCCACCTCTAGTTCCTGTAGCTTTGGTGCTCTTGGAGATTTCATGGTGTGGGTTTCTTTGGAGGCATTGTTCCTGCAACCGAAATAAATCTTCAGGCAGGTGTACACAGTGACATTGAATAAAACTTATGAAATGAAACATAAAAAATCCATAGACCAACACATACCTATAAGGCTTGCTAAACTATTGTTTTTATACTCACTGGAACTTGGAAGTTATCCCCGGACTACTCATCTCACTCCTCTGGATGATCTGGATTCCTTCGTGCACCGAATAACATTGTTTTCAATGACTTAGAGAATATAACAAGAGAGATCCTACCAGTTGTATCAACCGGTTAATACGAGTAATGGGTGAAATTCAAAACAATCTAAAGCCGAAACTCTGCAAATAAATTCTATGTGGGTTGACGGCGGAGGCGTGGGGGGGGGGATGCATTGTATTGGCAGGTTCCAACGGTCCTCTGATTCATGCACGAATTAGAAATTAGTGCAAGTTTCTGGAATTAATTAACCTTTAAATTTTTTGTATCTAGCGTATCTCAGAGCCAAAACATCCCATCACATCGTCTTCTTAGTGGGTAGATCGAGAATTGGTAGTATCCGTATGCATGTTTCCGTCAGTATCCTCCTGAGAAAACTTTTGACGCCAATTGTCTTCATCGTATGGTATCGACGCGGCACCGCTGACTCGGGATACCAAGCACTAATGGTCGAGAACTTAACTTATGGGTAACGATTGGACTCTGGGCCTTGTTTAAGTTGAACGAACTAAACTGGGCTCGACACTACGACTGCCGGTGCCAAGAGAGTGTCCAACAACCTTGAGAATAAAGCTAGCGTGCAACTTCTTCGTGGGTTATCGTCTTTTGAAACTCCCGATGGTGAAAATGTCTCAGTGGTTGGTGATTATTATTTCTTTTTTCATTCAATGCTTATTCCTTTAACTTTCGTCGATGCCAAATAGATTGGTCATCGATGATATTCTTGGTGGTGCTTGTCACAAAAGAGATTTCACGTCTACCAACGTCGACGAAGATCGGAGCTTGACAAATTTGATTCTCTCTAGTGTTTTCTTTCACATTTAATCCTTTCTGATGCAAAAATCCTTAAGCGCATCCAAGAAAACTTTGACTGTCATTTCTCTAATTTAGATATTCATCTTTTAAGTTAGTGATTTTTCACATGTCCAAGAAAGCTTTTAAATACTTAATGAGAAACAAAAATGATAAGCAAAGAACACATTTTCCATATTAGAAAATTCCAATAGATCAAGTGGTACCCAAAAAGTGATATTTGACATAGATTTTTAGGGTGTGTTGAGTGCTCAACAAATGGCGATATACTGGGCGAATGCAAAATATCTTTTATTCCTTCATGCTCGGCTGGTATGAAAGATGGTATAGAAAATTTCTTGGTTTTAAATCAGAGCCTCTTTTACCTGTGGAAATTTGAAATCCTTCAGTTGATGCTTCTGGGTCTACCCATGGGGTTTCGACCTTTATTCCTCTTTCGCTTCCTGTAACCCTAACTTACGTCCCCTTTTTTATTTATTTATTTTTATTCATTTATTTTATTTTATTGGAAATATTGTTTGAGGGCTTGGTCATTTACTAGGAGAGCGTCAGGTTCCCCCCTCATATTCTGTAACTGATAAGTGTCCGCCCCAATATTCTCAGCCACCTAGAAAGGTCCAAGCCACAGATTCTGAAACTTAGAATGTTTCCCTTTCGGCTCATTTGCCCTGTCCCATTTCAGTACTAAGTCTACTATTTCAAAATCCTTCTCTTTGGCCTTATGCTTGTCAAACCACCTTTTCACTACCTGTTGGTGAGCTATGAATTTCGACTTATCCTTTTCTCTCTCTTCTTCTAGCATGAGTAGAGTATCAATTTTTTGTTGTATGACCAAGGGATCCTCGTTGGAATCTTGGGCTAGTTGAAGAGATGGAAGATAAATCCCATTTGGGGGAATAGCTTCCTGTCCATAAACTAGGAAGTATGGGGAATTTCCTATGGCTTCTTTGGGTGTGACCTTATCGGCCCATAAAGTGCTATGGAGTAGGTTATGCCAATTCCTTTGGTTATTCGCAACCATCTTCTTTAATATCCTTACTAGGTTCTTATTGGTCGATTTTGGCACCCCATTTCCTTGTGTGTAATAATTTGTAGAGTACTTAATTATGATTTCTTTGTCCAAAGCAAACTCTGTCAGTTGGGTTGAAGAGAAATAAGCTGCATTATCAAAAACCAGGACATAAGGCACACCAAACCTCGTGATTAGCTATTTCTCTATGAATTGGATCACCACTTTTTCATTTACATGAGTCAAAGGGATAACCTCTGCCCATTTTGTGAAGTAATTAGTGGCAGTTAGAATGTACTTGTGTTGTATTGAAGATCTTGGTGTGATTTCTCCTATGATATCTAATCCCCATTTCTAAAACGACCTAGAGATAATCACTGGCTGGAGTGGTATTGCCACTCTCTACTCCCTCCAGATGCTTACTTACAAGTTTTACAGTTTCTAGCATAGGTATGGGCATGTTTGAACAAGGTGGGCCAATAATAACCATCTCTCAGTATCTTATGAGCGATGGTGTTTCCTGTGAAATGCCAACTGACACGACCATCATGGATTTCCTTCAAGTCTTTGTCTGCATCTTCACGTTTGAAACATATTAAGAGTACTCCATCATAATTAATCCGGAAGAGCACCGAATTTATGGGGTGGTATTGTGCAGATTTTAGCCTGAGAGCTCTCCTTTCCCTGGGGTTGAGATTTTCTGGGCATGCCCAATGGTGTAGGAGGCAGGTCATATTATTATACCAAGACTCAGGCCCTAGGGAAATGTATGAAGCTTCACCATACCATAATTCCATTTCATTCTCCCATCCATAATCTTCATTTGCTTGGTCCTAGGATTCAATTGCAAGTTTGCACAACCCTTTCCCCTTAACAAGTTTGGCAGGTTTTATATGTAGATCAAACTCTTGGAATACTTTCATCTAGTTCCATCTTCTTTCCCCCATCTCTTTTTGAGTAAACAAGGATCAAACTATAGAGTGAGGCACAATCACTTTGGTGTGGTTCTTGAGGATGTAAGACCTGAAGTGTTTTACTACCTTGTATACCGCATAGGCCTGTTTTTCAACAACAGGATAGTTAAGCTCGACTCCTTGGATATTAATGCTCATGAATGACATCGAAGCTTCATTGTTGTCATCATACTTCTGAGTCAATACTGTAGCTAATGACTGGTTGGAGGCGAAAGTATAGAGGAATAAATCCCTATTGAAATCGAGACTTCGTAGCACAGGGGCCCATGATATGGAATTTTTAATATTGCTGAAAGCATCCTTTCGGTCACCATCCCACTTAAATTCAACATCTTTGTGAATAATCTTTTGTAAGGGTTTGATGATTTCTGCGAAATCGACAGTGAATTTCCTCACAAAATGTATTTTCCCGAAAAAGGATTGCATAGCTTTCCTGTTATGGGGCAACGAGAGTTGAGATATGGCTCTAATCCTTTCTAGGTCTATGTGAATACCTGCTTGGGATATAATATCACCTAACAAATTACCTTCCTCGACGTTAGAAATGGTTTTCTTTGGATTTAAGGATATACCATATTTCCTAGACCTTTCAAAAATTCGAGTTAAGTGTTGGATGTGTTATTCTCTGTTCTTTGAATATATGATTACATCGTCTAGATACACTACCACACACTTATTTATTAGTCCCCGAAACACTATGTACATGGCCCTCTGGAAGGTCTCTCTTGCATTGATTAACCCAAAAGGCATGCGTTTATAAGCGAAGGTTCCCCACTTGGTTCGGAAGGTAGTTTTTAAATGATTGTTGAGCCTCTAAATTGACATCCCCACTACCCTATTATACTCCTCGTCTATACCTTTTTGGCTTAACTAAGCTTGGATAAATGACAAAGAACACTACCATTAGCCATTGATGAGGTCATAAGGTAAAGTATAATTAATTCATGCATTTTTGTGGTTTATTGAGCTAGGAGACTAAATGTTTCATGTACTAATGTTTCAATTTACCATGTATAACCTTTGACCTCTAGATGAGTCCATCCTTTCTATACCATCTCAACCATCTGCTACTTATGCGCCAGATTGCCACTGTCCGAATCTAGTACCAAGCGCACCTTCCACTCAGATCTGGTACCGAATCTCACCTATTGCGATCCGGTACCAAAGACCGTAGAATATTGCGATCCGGTACCAACCATTTGTGCATTGTTCAGATACGGTACCATTTATCGAATCTCACCTGTCATGATCCGATACTGATATAGGAAGAAAAATATACCATGTTTAGCTCCAGATCATACTAAAGGTAATTGTTGGATGTTTGCTGAATCATTAAAGCTCTAGCAAGGTTATGATAAGCTTGTTTTTCTATTGCTTTATCCTCATACACTTCGTGTCATGAGGATGAAGCTTAAAATATGTAACCGAATATATAAATTTGACAATTGACTGATTTGCTAAATATTTCACCTCCTTGTGTTTCACGACTAAGATCGTTTAAATAGTCATGGAAAGGATGGTGGAGGTAGTAGAGAGTTAGCATAACACAATATGTGAAGCATCGTTACATATTGTAGAACACATTCTGAGTTGAAGTTTAATAAAAGGATGTCAATTATTTCTAGGTCTTGATCATTTATGAATGAATGTGAGTTGCGTTGTTAAGCATAGTTTAATTATATGTTTTGAAATTTAAGTAAGAGGAATGTGTGGATTGGAAGAAATCTTACTATAGACTCCAATTGCTGACCTGTTGAAGCGGCAAGGGCCCAATGCCCAAAAAAGGTCATCATTCTTATAGATTAGTGTTAGTAGTTGATTTCAATAGTATAGATGTTGAATTAGCTAAATATTAATTCTTTCAGATGATAACAGTATAGTTTAGACTAGGATTTCAATCATACGATTTTTTGGAAATATTTACTTACTCTGTTTTGCATATGTTCTGTTTCTGTTTTTATGAAGTTGATTTTGTTTCATGGACATAAATGTTGGCAGCAGTAGTCAGACATATTTGGAGGAGAACTCGTGCAGTTTACAACACCACATTGTGAACCACAACATACTAAGTATATTGACTATTGAACTACCCATGCTATGTCTTGATGATTGATGTGTGATTTCCCTTTCATAAGTGTGATTGCATAGTTAGTTTTCTAGGTCAGATAACAGAGTTGATCTGTCAAAACAAGTCCATCTCATACTTGCATGTGCCATAATGGAGTAGATAACCTCTCTGTGAAAGATAACCAAAGTGTGTTTTGATTTGCTAGTTTGTCTTATTTCCAACATGCTTAATCTAGAATAGTTCTATACTCATGACATTAGAATTACCTTTCTTATTGGTGTCTTGTAACTCTGTTGATTACGAATCCTAGATTGATAATTAATGAGTGCATTATACTAAACATATAAGTAGCACAACATTTTGGCGTCATTTCCGGGGAGTTCCAAATGGTAGGAAGTGATTTTTAGCTTAGATTATTTGCATAGTTTTTGAATGATTTCAAAGGTTGCTTGAGGGAGGAGGATAAAAAATTTAAGACATGAGTGAAGAGCCACGCGACCACTAGAGTGGGGTTCTCCGAAGCCAGGTTGCCTTCTTACCTTCTAGATAGAATTAGGATTTCAATTCAGTTAAGAATCAAATTTCCATTTTATGCATAGATATAGAGATAATAAGGGTAGATTTGTAAGCTCTAAAGATTCAAAAACAACCCCCCCCCCACTAATCCAACTGACACTGGTGCAGGAAAAATTCCACTAAGAGAAAGTTCAAGGGGAACCAGCAAGGCTCCAGAAGAAGAACCTAAAATGGAAGAATCAACATTGGGGTGGGTAGAACGTGAATCTGCTGAACGTTCAGGAGACACACGAAATCCAGTTTCTAAAACATCTATCAGTGGAATGACAGAAGAAGAAGGAAATGCAGCCACTAAAACTGAGACCTTCGGGTTTCCAATCTTGGATATTTCCATAAACATCAGCATGAAGAATATCCCACTATCAACGTTACCCACTTTCAGAGGTATGTCAACTGAAGATCCATATTTATTTTTATTTGAGTTTGACATATTATGTAGAAGCTATAACTACTCAGACGATGCCCAAAAACTTAAGCTCTTTCTTGCTACAATGAGATATTTAGCCTTAAGATGGTTCATGAGCTTAGGAGAAAATACAATCCTCTCTTGGGATCAGATGAAAGACACATTTTTATGGAAATACCAAGACTATTGTAAGGATAATGCTAAAAATGACATTTTTAAAATTAAGCAAATAGAAGATGAAAGCCTCGAAGACTACTTAGAAAGGTTCTTCTACAACTACCAGAAATCAAAATTATTCACCACAGACCTAGTTGTAGTAAGAACAATATTTCTGAAGGGTATTAG
Source organism: Picea mariana (assembly GCA_032191745.1). Taxonomy (NCBI): domain Eukaryota; kingdom Viridiplantae; phylum Streptophyta; class Pinopsida; order Pinales; family Pinaceae; genus Picea; species Picea mariana. Next base: position 169,918 of record JASDQU010102453.1, read on the forward strand.
AGATGACTGCATAGAAGTTTTAAATTTTTTAAGTTCAGGAGATGTGCACCAAAAGCCTTTTGCAGAGATTGCAGATTATTGTAGAAGATACTCAAGAGGACAAGACAAAACAGGCAAAGAACCAAGATATTATTTTAGCAGAAATACAAGACAAAGATCATGAACTGTCACCAGAATTGAGTTAGGAAAATTATTAGAAAACATTAAAACAAACATCTTGAGTAAAATCAGTAACCAGTTAGATACCCTAAAACTGAAAAAGAAACAAGAAGAAGAGACTGTTTTAGCAATCTTCTGTCCTAGATGCTGAAAGAGGCATGGTGAGAAAGAATGTCCATTAAATGTCATAGAAATCTGTGGCCTATGTACACTAGAGCACCCCACATCTGAGTGTCCAACTTTGCTTGAACTACAAGCCATGTTTAGGGAAGGAGGAGTCCCACAAGAAAAATCATACCCTTCTAGAAGACCGTGGAGAGAACAAAACCCCAATGCATTTTATGACCCTAATTCACAGTATCAAAAACAACAATGGGGTCCTTCCCCAATGACCTATCCACAATGGACACCTCAGCAAGATCAAACTCAACCTTGGCAAAAAGGTTGGAAGGGGCCTGTGTATGGAAATCCATATTACCCTACATATCCATAGTATCTTGTAGACATTTCCCAATTACTACCTAGATTCAACCCACCACAGATGCAAGCTTTACTCCCACCTCCTATACAACAACAATTTACAACCCCCTTGAACCCTAACCAACAAAAACAAGCACCTATAAATGCCAATCAACAGCCACAAAACCAAGCTGCCCACAACCCTCCGAGACCAACAACAATCCCTGCCCAGCCAATCCCTAACCCCAATAATTGACCCACCCACCCTGTGCAAAATACAAAAGTTCAAACCTTTCCCACCTATGAAATTCAACTACGATCAAGGAAATCTGTAAATCAATCAAATCCTGCAGTAATAATTCAGGAAGAAAATGATAATCATTCTGAGGAAGAAAACACTCAAACCACCCCTGCAGAAGAAGAGACTTCCCCTCCTATTCCAATCACTTCTCATTTTGTACGAGTACCTCAACAAGTTAATCTTCCACCCTACCTCGAAAGACTATTAGTAAAGAAACCTGACCCACCCTTGCAAAAAGATATAGAGAATGAATTACAAAATGTATGTATAAAAATACCTCTGCTACAAGCCATTAAGGATATCCCCATATATTCCAAAATCATAAGGGATCTTTGCCTTAAGAAACCTGGAAGGAAGAAGAAGAAACCTCCCCTTGTTAAGGTGGTGGGATAATTATCTGAATTTATTTATGAAATTCCATACAAATATAATGGCCCTTGTTACACATCAAAATTACTCACTTTGATAGTGTCGCAAGTGTCGTCATTACAAAGGTCGCAAGTGTTGCATTTTGCTCACAAGGTCGCAAGTGCCATATGTTGCTCACAAGTGTCGCAAGAAATCATGTTGCCATGATGCCTATGTCGTACCCATAACGACA
>JASDQU010102453.1:171537-182500 GCA_032191745.1 Picea mariana
CAGTGATAGATCTGTTTTCAAGCTAATGTCAATAGAGTAGGAAGTGGTCGTATCTTCATTTGTCCACAGCCATCAACGAGAAGCAAAAGATTGGAGCGCAACTCGGAGCGTGCAGGGACAAACGTCGGTTAAAAGGTACTTCTGTTATTCTTCCTTCTCATGCATTAGGCCTAGATAGATTCGAAGGAAATTCAGTGTCCATGATAAGCACTTTTCTATCTAGGGTTAAGGTCAAGCCTTAGAGGTCGATCTACTTGTCCGCAGGCAGATTTTCCTACAACAGCCCTGGAAACCCAGTAGTCACTATTGAAATTAATGGTATTTCTTTAACAAAAACATTCATTGATTTGGGTGCAACAATTAATGTAATGCCTTTTGACACTATGCAAAAGCTCCAAAACAACCAGTTAAGACCAACCCAAACCATGATAGAGTTGGAAAATAAGTTAGTCATTATCCCTACAAGAAGTTTAGATGATGTCACAGTCACTCTAGCTTCTTGGGAATATCCAGTAGACTTTCGAGTCATCTACTCTAAATCATCCTCCAAACTACGACACCCTATGGTTCTTGGCCATCCTTGGCTGGCCACAATAGATGCCTTTATCAATTGTCGGTCTGGTGAGATGACTATATCCAATGGCACACATAGCCAAAATCTTTTCCTCTTCCCTCCCGCCCAACCAGCACAAAAGATACCTGTCTGGTTAGAAAACCCTTATGGAGAAGAAGATTGCATCAGACCCCTATTAACACTTGAACAGGTAAGAGGAATGCAAGAACAATCAGATGAACAAGTCTTAAGTTTATTTTTGGCTGATACAAATTGTATTGAATACCTGAGGTCTTTTGCAAAATTGTCACACATTTTCAGTTTTGAATTTCAACAAACCTGGCACCCTGATATCACTCAATTATATACTTTATAACTAGCTTCCTCAAAGAAGGAAGAAAGTACTGAACTTGTTGAGATTATCCCATGAAAACCTTTGTATATCAACTCTAGTTTGGAACCAAAACAAAAGACACAAGTAATTGAAATGCTCCAAAGACAATTTGATGCCTTTGCATGGGATTATGCAGACATGAAAGACATTCACCCTGACACATGCACACATCATATCTACACTAATGACCAAATCAGATCAGTTAGACAGCCTCAACGAAGGATGAATCCAGCCCTTAAAGATATTGTAAAATAGGAATTGAAAAAACTCCTTCAAGCCAATCTCATATACCCCATTTCAGATAGTCAATGGGTGTCTCCACTTGCCATAGTTCCCAAGAAAAATGGTAAGTGGAGAATATGTGTAGACTTTAGGGAGTTGAACAAAGCCACCCATAGGGATTATTTTCCCTTGCCATTTATTGATCAGGTGTTGGATACCTTGTCCGGAAAGAGGTATTTTTCATTCCTGGATGGGTTTAGTGGTTATAACCAAATACAAATAGAAACCGAAGACTAGGAGAATACCACTTTCACCTGCCCATGGGGAACCTATGCTTATAGGGTTCTTCCTTTTGGACTTTGCAATGCCCCAACCACTTTTCAAAAGGCTGTCTTAGCCATTTTCTCTGACTTGACCAATGATTGTGTGGAAGTCTACATGGATGACTTTACAGTCCATGGAAAAGACTTCCAAGAAGCTTTGACTAGTCTAGAAAAAGTTTTGATTAGGTGTAAGGAAACTAATCTTTCCCTAAGTAATGAAAAGTCAAAAACATTTCTCACCGAAGGTATTGTTTTGGGACATCACATCTCTAGTTCTAGAATGAGAGTTGATATGGAAAAGATTCATATTATCACACAAATCAGAATACCTTCCTCACAAAAGGAAGTTCGTAGCTTTTTAGGGCATGTGGGCTACTATAGAAGATTCATTCCAAATTTTACAAGCCTAGCTACCCCTTTATTCAAATTATTATCTAAAGAAGCCGAATTCAAGTGGGATGATGAATGCCAAATAACATTTGAGATTCTAAAATAGAAATTGTCAACTACCCCTGTATTAAGAGGACCAAATTGGTCCCTTCCTTTTCATATCTATACCGATGCCTCAAATATAGCTCTTGGGGAAGTTCTTGGACAAAGGGAAAATCAAATGCCTTATGCTATTTACTTTGTCAGTAAAAATTTGTCTCTAGTTGAAGTTAATTATATGGTCACAGAAAAAGAATTGGTAGCTATGGTCCATGCTATCAATAAATTTAGACACTATATTACAGGATATCAATATTTTGTACACACTGATCATTCAACCATCAAATTCTTAATGAACTAACCTGTAGAAAATCCTAGAGTTACAAGATGGCTATTATTATTACAAGAGTTCAATATCAACATTATTGATAGACCTGGTAAGGATAATCTTGTGGCTGATTTCTTATCTAGAATAATTCATTTGGGAGATAACGCACTAGTAAAAGATAACTTTCCTGATGAAAATTTGTTTTCTATTTCTACATTCACTCCTTGGTATGCAGATGTAGCTAACTATCTTGTGACAGGGAGGATGCCTCAGAAATTGTCTCCTAGAGAAAAAAAGAAAGTAATTCAGCTAAGTGCAAACTATATGTGGCACGATGATTGTCTCTACAAAATAGGACCAGATTTGGTAATCAGGAGATGTGTAAGGGAAGATGAAATTCATGATATCTTTCAAGTCTGCCATGATCGTCCTTGTGGAGGACACTTTGCAGACAAGAGGACCGCTTATAAAGTTCTTCAATTTGGTTATTATTGGCCTCATATTTTCAAAGATGCTAAAACCTATGTATCCAATTGTGATGAATGCCAATGAATGGGTAAGTCTAATGCACAAGACCAAATACCACTTCAAGCCCACATAGTCATTGAGCCTTTTGAGAAATGGGCATTAGATTTGGTAGGACCCATTAACCTTGCATCTAAAAAGAAAAAGTACTTACTTGTATGTACTGACTATGTGACTAAGTGGGTTGAAGCAAAAGCTTTACCAGCTGCAAGTGAACAATCAGTGGTAGATTTCCTTTTTAATGACATCTTTACTAGATTTGGTGTACCTCAATAAATTGTGATTGACCAGGGAACACAATTTACCTCTAATCTCATCAAAGCTGTTACAGAACAGTACCAAATTAAACACATGAAATCTACACCCTACCATCCACAGGAAAATGGACAAGTAGAATCTACCAACAAAGTTATTGAGTCCATTCGTACCAAAATAATACAACTACACCACAAGGACTAGGTTGACAGATTACTAGAAGCCTTATGGGCTTATAGAATCACCTGGAGGAACACAACAAGACATACACCATACAAGTTGGTGTATGGGAAGTAGGTACTTCTCCCCATAGAATTCCAGATCAAAACCTTCAGGACTACAATACAAGTTGGCATGAACTTGTATGAATCCCAGCAACAAAGACTCTTGTAGCTTAATGATTTGGACAAAATTAGGCAGGAAGGACTTCAAAGAACCACCCTCATTCAAGAGAAGAGAACAAAATGGCATGACAAGTATCTCAAAAAGAAAAAATTTCAACAAGGAGATTGGGCCCTGTTGTATGACAACAGATTCAAGAACTTCAAAGGTAAGTTAACTACTCGTTGGATGGGACCCTATGAAATTGACACTGTCTATGACAATGGTTCAATCATGATAAAGACAATTGATGAACAACAAACACCACTACTTGTGAATGGTCACCGATTGAGAATTTATAACAAACCCTTATCAAGAGAGGAATTTTTGACTTGTATACTACACAATTCAGATATGCAGGTGATCAGTAAGGAAGAAGACCTTCCTACCGATCCACATTGATTGATTGGTTTATTTTTTAAAAGTTTTGTACATAGGTTTGGATTGTGTTTTGTTAATAAGTTGAAGGTAACAAGGGATTCTTACCTCCTTTTGTTTTACTTTCGCATTTTATCTTTGTAAGTAGATTTATATAATTTATTTGATCCTTCAAGAACTTGCTAAACATCAGTTTGTAGGGATCAACAATACTCTAGTACCAGCAATCCTACTCTGGTTCGGTACCAACAGTCCTGTGCTGGTCCGATACCAGAAATATGTCCTTATGCGGTACTATCAGGACACATCACCTAATTGACAAGGAATTCTACACATATTTCAAAAGCTTATGTCAATTAATATGAAGTATGAAGCCATGCAACAACCACTTAAGCTGGAACCAAGAAGCTGAATGCAACATCAAATGGCAGCTCTTATGAAGCAATAATTTCTTTTGGTTTTGTTGCTGAGTAAAGGGAAGTATCTTTAAGTTCTTTAGGTTCTGTTGCTAGCTAAAAGGAAGAATTTTTAATTTCTTTTGGTTTTGTTGCTAGCTAAAAGGAAGAATTTTTAATTTCTTTTGGTTCTGTTGCTACCTAAAAGGAAGTATTTTAATTTCTTTTGGTTGACAAAGAAGACATAATCTTTACCTATGATTGTTAAAATAACCATGCTTAATCTGCTTTAAAGTCTAGAGGTTGCCCTTATCCAGTATTTCAGCATGGTTAAAGGAATAAAAACTATATTAGCCTACAAGTAACTATCTCACCCTATCTAGACTTCAATAGTATTCATTGGATTATCTTTTCTAAAGAGCAACATATGAGTATATGAACACTCTCTCTCATGGGAACACTAGGAAATTTTTTATGGAAGAGGATGTATCAGTACCCTAAGGTAACTTTAGGTCATTCTATTATGGACAAACTCAGAGAAAATTATACATCTGGATTTAATGTGCAATACAAAAGTTTATTTTTCCTTCAGACAAATCTTTAAAGACATCTAAATAAGAGAATATGCCTTCCAACCCAATACCATCCCAACCTATAAAAAAGTTTTCAGATGAGCCTCCCCTGTCACCATGCAAAAACACTCTTTAATAAAATCAAAATAGGTGACTATGGACAAGAATCCTCTGATGGAAAAAGGGTTTAAGAGACTAACCCGCCGGGATACTGAATAGGTCTGCTGGCAGCGGGTATCGGTCTATGGTATGACTAGGGAAACCCATCAGGGTAATGAATAGGCCTGTTGGCAATGGGGCATTCTACCTGGGAAGGGATGTCTCTCACTAATTATCACAACTACCCCACCAGAGTACTGAACAGGCTTGCTGGAAATGGGTTCTGGTTGAGAAATGTCTCATCTATACTTGTCTGATTGAAAAATCCACTTTTGTCATCTAAAAGATGAACACTAAAAGAAAAGCTCATTGTTAACATTTATGAGATACAACTCCAGATTACTAAACAAAGATAATTATTACAAGAAAATGTTCATTTGAGAATTACCCTAAGTCAACCTTACCGGTCTGACATCTAAAGCCTACATTACCTAAGAAGGAAACTTCTTAAAAGTGGAGCCCTAACTAGGGAGTCTAATCTACTTATATTGTGAAATTTATCCATAACATCTAATGATAGTAAATCTCTGAAGCAAGTTAGGTTGGATTTGTTCTTCTGGAAAAAATATAAAAACCTCCCTGTTTTCACTGCTGAATGCTACCTTGTTAATAAGTCATCAAAAGAAAGTCAATTTCAATTTTTTAGGCATGTGATCATATGTTAGGTGATAAATGTACTTTTGGAATTTGATTTGGTTTCTTTTCTCTTATCATCTTTTATCCATTATGATATAGAGTGTTGAATCTTCTTGCATAAAGATATGCAACATACTTGGCATGGGGGAAGGTCAAAGGGCTCCTTCATAACTCTTTTTCAGACTCACATATCATCTTTAGAAACTAGCATGATCACCCTACAACCCTGCAGAACTAGACACAGAAGAAGATAAGCACAGAATAAATAAGTTTCATGAAGTACAGGAAATTCCAGTACCAATCTTCCAGAAAAATCCAGCCTAAAAAGATGAACTTTGACAATCTACAAGATTCAAATACAAAGGTAGTCACATATGCTATGGGTATTGATCATACAATGGTAAAAGAAAAGGTAACATGGTATTATTTATTTTCCTTTGCTTATAAAACTACAATAGGTATGAAAATATATACTGGATCTTACGACCTTAGTGTTAAAACCATGCACCTATCCTTCATACCCATATGCCTAATCTTAATCAATCCTCTCATCACATAAGTGCTCGAAAATGATTGAGGGAAAAATCATATCAAAAGTATGAATATGAAGCATGTCTAGTAATGATGGGCCACGAACGTGCTTCATCCTTAAGCAAATCATGAACTTATCTTGTGTCAAGAGCCATGATTCAACATCAAATTCATAGCTCAGAGGTCCAATCACCTATCCCAAACAAAAATGATGCTTCGACACCCAAACGTTTCGTCCCCATCATTACGCTAAACGGGCATAAATGAAATGACTTATCTGGGTGGCGAAGGCATCCAGATGAGCCTCATCTTGTCTTAATTTCCCTTTGTGACATCTTTACTTAAACTCATCATTCGAATTAGCGATGCCATCACCATATCCTTTGCTGTTAACAACCTTTCTCCAGTTCTGATCTTACCTCTCCCTACGATCTCTGGTACCAAACCCTTACCCTCATTAGCTGACTAAATCCTTGCGCTACAGCCCGATTTTTTTTCTCACAATTTATAAAGATGGTTGTAAGTAGACATGAACTGGTCTTCCAGATTTATAGAGAGATCAAGGAGTTCCAACTATGTAGAGAGAAGTATGCTAGATCAGGATGGATGCCATTTTTGGAGAAATTCATATGCTGGCATGAGAAGGTATCTCACACATTTATTGAGGGTTACGATGGAGAGATTGCACATATAGGAAATCTACAACTAACAATCAATGAAGCAACTTTAAGGGAGGTCACGGCATTACCTAAAAAATGAGATAAGTATTTCAAAGGAGTAGGAATCAACAAGGAAATGTGCCAACGATTTTTGAAAGAAGACCATCAACACCCTGATTGGAAAAAGGGGATCCCTAGGAACTATATCAAGGAAGAGTATCATCCAATGCTTTCTAGTCTTCAACGATTCCTCACTTGTGAGGGCAGGTATGTTGTAACCTTCATATATCATCTTATGCTTCTATTACACTTTGAAGGAGGCCCTAAAATTGATTTCCCATATTTTTTTATGGATGAGTCTAAAAAATATGGTAAGAGGTGTCAAATCCCTATCCAAAACTGAGAAGACTAGCATTTACCATCAAGGTCTTATCAAGATGTTAGTTTTACATGAAATCAGGAAGCAAAGGATTAGTTGGAAAATCCTCATCACTCAACACCTTCCCACAGAAAACAAACCTGTAGAGGAAGCCCAGCTTGCTCCAGAGAAAGATAAGGAACCTCAAAAGAAAAAGGGCAAGAAAGATAAGGCAACTCCATCATCATCCAAAACAGTGAGCCAAAATGAAAAATCTAGTAAACAAGCAGGGCCCTCTTCCACAGTCAATAAGACTTTTAAAAATCAGGAATCAAAAGGTGAAACCAAGTTAGTAGAGGAGAATTCAACAGTAGCACTTGAGGAGAAGGGTCATAAGAAAAAAACTGTAAGAAAAGGGAAGAATAGCTCAAAAAATAAAAGTGAACAATCTATAGAACAATCCCCTGTAACCATTCCACAAATAGAAAAGAAGAAAAGGAAGTCTGTGAGCACCCCTGATCCAATACCCCCTTGTAAAAGAACCACAAGGAGCATGGAAAAGAAAGGAAAAGCAGTTGTCAGTCCTCATACACATGAAGATCCAATAGATCTTACCTCCCCTTCTGAAGACCTATCAGTCTAGGATGACATCCCTAGTTTGACCGAGGAACTAGTCACTATTACTTTATGTGGGATGAGGGAGGAAGTGGAGGAAAGAGAATACATCCAGCCAGAAACGATGGAGTCAACAAGGACCTTAACAAAAGAGAAGATGAATAAAAAGATTGGGGAGATGCAAAAACAAAACCAGGAACTCAAAAAAGAAGTGAAGGAATACCAACTATTGGACAGGTATATCAAAAAGGGAAATGAGCAATTGAAAGAAACCAGCTAGCAACTTCAATATGACCATGAAGAGACTTATAATAAGCTCAAGAAAGTACTAATACTCTTACAATACATTAGGGTCATAAAAAGGGAGCTGAAAGTAGAAGCCTCAGCCATCAACATCATTGATCCACATAAGTAAAGAATGGAGTCTCAAAGTTGGAAATATTTTGGGTTTGTTTCAATTGCACGAGGACATGCAATGGCTTTGGCATGGGGGAATGTTGAGCCTCTAAATTGACATCCCCACTACCCTATTATACTCCTCATCTATACCTTTTTGGCTTACCTAAGCTTGGATAAATGACAAAGAACACTACCATTAGCCATTGATGAGGTCATAAGGTAAAGTATAATTAATGCATGCATTTTTGTGGTTTATTAAGCTAGGAGAATAAATGTTTCATGTACTAATGTTTCAATTTTCCATGTATAACCTTTGACCTCTAGATGAGTCTAGCCTTTTTATACCAACTCAGCCATCCGATACTTATGTGCCAGATTGCCACTGTCTGAATCCGGTACCAAGCACACCTTCCATTCAGATCCGGTACCGAATCTCACCTGTCGTGATCCGGTACCAACAGCCACAGACTGTCATGATCTGGTACCAACCATTTGTGCACTATTCATATCCGGTACCATTTACCAAATCTCACCTGTCACGATCCGGTACCGATATAGGAAGCAGAATATACCAATTTTAGCTCCAAATCGTACTAAAGATAATTGTTGGATGTTTGTTGAATCATTAAATCTCTAGCAAGGTTATGATACGCTTGTTTGTCTATTGCTTCATCCTCATACACTTCGTGTCATGAGGATGAAGCTTAAAATATGTAACCGAATATATAAATTTGACAATTGACTGATTTGCTAAAGATTTCACCTCCTTGTGTTTCACGACTAAGACCGTTTAAATAGTCATGGAAAGGATGGTGGAGGTAGTAGAGAGTTAGCATAACATAGTATGTGAAGCAGTGTTACATATTGTAGAACACATTCTAAGTTGAAGTTTAATAGAAGGATGTCAATTATTTGTAGGTCTTGATCATTTATGAATGAATGTGAGTTGAGTTGTTAAGCATAGTTTAATTCTATGTTTTGAAATTTAAGTAAGAGGAATGTGTGGATTGGAAGAAATCTTATTGTAGACTCCAGTCGTTGACTTGTTGAAGCAGCAAGGGCCCACTGCCCAACAAAGGTCAACATCCTTATAGATTAGTGTTAGTAGTTGATTTCAATAGTATAGATGTTAGATTAGCTGAATCTTAATTCTTTCAGATGATAGCAATATAGTTTAGGCTAGAATTTCGATCATACGATTGTTTGGAGATCTTTACTTACTTTGTTTTGCATATGTTCTGTTTTTGTTTTTATGAAGTTGATTTTGTTTCATGGACATAAATGTTGGCAGCAATAGTCAGACATATTTGGAGGAGAACTAGTGAAGTTTACAACAACACATTGTGAACCACAACATACTCAGTATATTGACTATTGAACTACCCATGCTATGTCTTGATGATTGATGTGTGATTTCCATTTCAGAAGTGTGATTGCATAGTTAGTTTTATGGGTCAGATAGAATAGTTGATCTGTAAAAAGAACTCCATCTCATACTTGCATGTGCCATAATGGAGTAGATAACCTCTCTGTGAAAGACAACCAAAGTGTGTTTTGATTTGCTAGTTTGTCTTATTTCCAGCATGCTTAATCTAGAATAGTTCTATACTCATGATATTAGATTTACCTTTCTTACTAGTGTCTTGTAAATTTGTTGATTAAGAATCCCATATTGATAATTAATGAGTGCATTATACTAAACATATAAGTAGCACAACAACGATCTTCCTCCGAAACTAGGAATTGGTTGTAACCTGAGAAACCGTCTAGTAGGGAGAAAATATCCGAGCCAGACATGGTCTGTAGGAGTTGCTCCATTGGCAGGATTGGGTAATTGTCCTTTTCTGAAGCTCTGTTGAGATTTCTAAAATCTATGAATAAGTGAATTTCTCCACATTTTTTCCTTAGAGGAACCATATTTTCTACCCATACAGAATGCCTGACCTAGAAAATGATCTTGTCATCTCAAAGTTTCTTTAGTTCCTGATACATGATAGGTTCCAGGGATGGGTGATACTTTTAGAGCTTTTGTTGGAAAGGTTTCACCTCAGGTTTTAACGGTATAGTGTGTTGAATGATCTAGCTTTCGTAGGTTTTCAGGTCTCGATAGGACCATGCGAAGACATCTTGATATTGTCTGAACAGTTTGAGATAAGACTTTCTTTCCTCTTTAGATATGGTTTTGCTGAGATTCACATTCTTTGAACTCTCCAGGGTTCCAAGATTTATAGTTTCATGAAGGGGACAAGAGCTGTCAGTCTTTGCATTATTAGGCCCCCTAAAGCGTTCTTTCAGGTCAAATAGATTTTCTAGATTAGCTATCCCCTTTGGGATGGTGTGATATTTCAATCTATCAAAAGGTTGGACTATTCGAGGATCGATTTCTATCACTTGCTCCTGGAATACCTCATCGTCAATGGCTAAATATTTGAAATTGTCTTGGTCAGTCACGAAGTTTATGATCTGTTCATCTCCTTCAAAGACCTTCCATTTAGAGATATTGTWAGGCACCGATGGTTTGTAGTGTAGTTCCGCAGTGAATCGGGAGGCTTCATAGTCCTTCAGAGGTGACAGCCTCGAAGCAGCCGTGGCTAGTGAATCAACAAGGATGTTCTTTTCTCTGAGGATCACGGTGATATTGAAAGCTTCAAAATTCTCCATTAACCTATGCACTTTCTGCTGATAATTATTTAGGTGCGGGGAATTGCAGTGTATAATATTCCTTACTTGTCTAACGATAATTTCAGAGTCCTCAAAAACTTTCAATTCTCTGAAATTCAAGTCTATGGCTTTATTTAACCCTTGTACTAGAGCTTCATACTCAACGATGTTATTGGTGCATTCGAATTCT
>JASDQU010102453.1:182550-199147 GCA_032191745.1 Picea mariana
GGGATGGTGTGATATTTCAATCTATCAAAAGGTTGGACTATTCGAGGATCGATTTCTATCACTTGCTCCTGGAATACCTCATCGTCAATGGCTAAATATTTGAAATTGTCTTGGTCAGTCACGAAGTTTATGATCTGTTCATCTCCTTCAAAGACCTTCCATTTAGAGATATTGTAAGGCACCGATGGTTTGTAGTGTAGTTCCGCAGTGAATCGGGAGGCTTCATAGTCCTTCAGAGGTGACAGCCTCGAAGCAGCCGTGGCTAGTGAATCAACAAGGATGTTCTTTTCTCTGAGGATCACGGTGATATTGAAAGCTTCAAAATTCTCCATTAACCTATGCACTTCCTGCTGATAATTATTTAGGTGCGGGGAATTGCAGTGTATAATATTCCTTACTTGTCTAACGATAATTTCAGAGTCCTCAAAAACTTTCAATTCTCTGAAATTCAAGTCTATGGCTTTATTTAACCCTTGTACTAGAGCTTCATACTCAACGATGTTATTGGTGCATTCGAATTCTAGTATACAAGAAAGGAAATAATGTTTACCTTTTGGATCAATGAGGATGCACCCTGCCCCTGATCCTTCCTGCGATTTAGATCCATCAAAGTATATGGTCCAAATTTGTGAAAGACAATAGCCATTTTCTCCTTCCTTATTAGTTTGTAGCTCTCCTATCTCTTGTTATGTAATTTCTAATGCAGGGTCTTGGCAGAAGAGGGTGTCTTCTTAACCATGCGTTGTAGATCTTCTATGTCTCCATTACCTTTGTCAGGAGTCTGTTTTGCTTGTTTCCCCGACAGTCTAGTCAAAATGAGTCCTCTGTTGGGGGGAGGTTGAGCTTCTTTCTTAACTAATAAAACCTGACCTTATTTACACCCTTTCATCCAGAATTATATCGTTTTGGATTCTTCAAAATTCTCATCTAGGGTTCGTTTAGTAGCCCTTTTTACGAACATGGAAATGGAAGCTGGGAGAGCGTTAGCATAAACTTCGATTTTCAATTATTGAGTTGGCTTAGCTTCAGGCTGGAACTTGTTCAAGATAGTCATGAATCTTTGATTGAAGTCTTTGATTGAATTCTTTGACCCTTTCTTTCAAACTCATGGTGGAGGTGAACAACTCGGCCATCAGAGCTCCCGTAGTAGTTTCTTTGGAAAATTTGTCTAGAAAATATTTTTGAAACTTCGTCCAGCTAGTTATAGATCCTATCGACAGGTTGAATTACCACGTGGATGCCGAATTTTCAAACGTATAGGGGGAAAAGTCTGCATACTACATCTTTATGTTGGACGTTCATAAGACTGATCGCTAGTATATATTTCTTGATATGATCTTCAGGCAATCCAGAGGTTTCAGGATCTCACTTAGGAAGAAAATTCTCTTGATGAAGAGGAAGGTTATGAACTACTCCTGGGAGGGCCAAAGCGTCTTTCGATAACCAGGGTTGATTGTTCAGAGGCAGGTTCCCCCTTTCTTCATTATGGTCGTTGTTACCTTCCATATCTTCAGACTCTGAGTTAAACTCTTCCTCTTCCGAAAAGTCGTCCGGTTCATAGACGTCGTCGTTTGGCGTTTCAAGTATCAAATCAAGAGGTTCTTGGATTTTGGTGATTGTGAAATCTATTAAGTCTTATATCGAGTGTATGAAAACCTCCTCGGGAGTACTAACCACTGGTCTGCTTTGTTGTTTTCTTCAAGAGAGTATGGGAGCTAAGGACAACGCACCGATCTGCTGGGTGTAGGATCTTGTGATTCTTCTGAATTGATTTACTTTCTCATGAGGAAGAGCATAAGGTATTTCAGGGTGAAAAGGTTATTCCTCGGGTTGGGGTGAGTTACTTGTTCCAGGAGTACTTAGCGTGTGTGGGATGTCTTGGGAATGACTAGCCATGCATGTGGGATATTTTGAATCTATAGGTTGTTTGAAATACTCTGTAGAATATATATCCAACCATTCATTCTCAGAACCTCCTTATAGCACCAATTTTTTTGATGGGTATTAAATCCCTTAACTCAACAGTAGGAACAAAACCCACCACCGAGGCACAATTAGACTCTGCAACGTTTAATAGTGGAATGGTTCTCCAGATCTTTCGATCTGACCAAATTATCGATGGGCTTTATGTTTTCTTGTGAAGGCTCTTCATTCAGTTTGGACTATTCTCTTTTGTATATTTTCTTTGTGTGGTTCCTGGGACATCTTAGCCCAGTATTCGGCCGATCGCTTCATATGATCAAGACTGTTTTTTCCCAACACCCGTATGCCATTTTCTTCTTTATCTCAACCCTGCTGGACTGCATCAATGTATTTTAGTCTTTCTACAGCTTGTTGCGCCCTTTCATGCCATCACTCCATATCCTTTCATGTTGCGAGTGCCATTAGAGTGTCTTCCTGGAGCTCGACTATCTTTGCAGTGAACAGGTGCCGCTTGTGTGTGAACTTGTTGTAAGCTGCTTCGAAGTCACTTCTCAGATAAACTACGGTCTGAGTGGTGCCCTTATAGTATTCAGCCAAATGGTGCAAATTCTCTAGCTCCGTTAGGGTGGTGACCAACTATTTTTCATCCCATTTAGCTCTGTCTAGGGTGGCATTTGAAATTTCCATTCCCGCACTGATGAGCTCAGATGTTATGGCATTTTCTGTGTTTATCAAATCCTCCTGTGTGGTGATGAGGATAGAGTGATCCAACATGATTCTACTTTTCTTCATGGTTCTTTGGATGATGGCCCTCTTCTTTCGATCATAGGATATATCATAGATATCGACAACCTCATCCACTGGTTTGTGAATCTGCTGATCACCCCATGCAAGTGTGTTTCCTAGATTTCCAACGATGTATACTTGTTCTGGATCGTGTTCTTAAACTTTCTCGTTATACTTCAAGGACTCAGCCTTTGCCCTTCGCTTATCGAGGATCTGAGTATCAAGTGAAATAGAGACATCTGGAAAAGACCCGATACTCACTTGCTCGTGGTCAGTCGAATCACCGACTTATTTTTGTGGGGATCCTCCTTTTGGCTCGTCTGGTTCTGACTTACCCTTCAGATCGACAGCCTGGGTCTTCGATGCTTCGGGGTTCTTTGTGTCAGGAAGATTTTCAGTTTCTTTTTCATTTCATGGGATTTCCTAGGTTTGGACCTTGGGATCAAGAAAATCATCCTTCTCAGGTCCCTTTTCTTCTTGGATCTTCACAAGGGTCCTGAGAGATGTCTCTGGGCTCTCATCACCGCTATATATATTTATAAATTCACTCAAAGGATTAGGCACACCTGCTCCCACTGATATTCAGCCCGCCTCTGGTTGAATTGTCACACCTGCTGGCGATCTGGCTGGTGGCCTTGTAGAATCAGGTTTATTTCATCCGTTGTTGTTACCCGAGTTTAAGAAATCAGGGCCGCTTAACCCCGCTAGGCTCTCTTATGGGCTATCGGTACGAAACCTTGTCAACCTAATGGGGTCCAGGATATCTTGCATCAGACCCATCATCTGTAAGGAGTGTTGATACATAAGCGCCCCTCTCTCTCACATGTTCTAAACCTCGGGAAAATTCTTGCCCTGTACATGGGTTTCTTGGGAAATCCCTGCCATTTCAGTGGTTCCCTGGGGAGATCCCACCCTTCCAACTGATATTATTTCTTATCTTGTCTTGATGGTCTCCTGAACTGTTTGTTCCAGGATTGTTGCTTGTTCATCCCAACTCATAGCCTTGAATCTAGTTTCCTTGGGGTCAACCATTCTCACCATCACCTCTTCCCAGTCTTGAGAATTTTCGGTGAAGATTTCATTCTCCAAACTATTGTGGGCATATGGCTAGCCAGATGATACCTATTGCACGTGCTTAAGGACCAGGCCCTTGCGGTTATGCTTGCGAAAGTGGACAGTATGGAATCATAACTCCAATTAGCTTAACCCTTGTTGCTTGGCCTGTGTGGTGTCCTTTACCATGTAGAAACCAATATGGAACCCATAGGGTATGAAGGCCCACTTCTTATCCTTTCCCAAAGTAGAATTGTAACCTTGCAAGATGCTCTGATAACATATTTCCCTTACTATCAGTCGATCAGGGACATATACAGGTAGCAGATGAGGTGCTCCGGTGGAGTCGAAAACCCTGATGTAGGTATCATGCTCATCCAGATACCAGTGGCCAACCTTCGATATAATCTTTTTGGCTACGTCTAATAGCCTTGAGAATTCTTTCTTGAACAACAATAGATGAATATGTGCGATAAAATGGTCACATATGAGAGGGTGGGATTTATTGTAACTGTTCTCCCACAAGTTGCCGAAATAAACATGGACCAAGAGATCTGAGGGATGCCATCTTAAGTTAATTCCACTGAAATCATTTTTGGTGCAGACGACATCCAAAAGATAAGATTCCATGTAAAAGGATAGGGTTCCTCCTTCTTTTGGCATCCGAGCTTGCTGGATGCATGTGCTCAGCTGTTTGGAGATGATTGCACCCCAGTTAAAACCTCTTCTATAAATGGCTATGGTGTACGCTAGAGGCATCCAAGCTTTTGAAAACCTGGAGAAGTATTTTTCCCCATGCAATCTGCAGAGGAGAGCCATTAGATAGATGTAAGGTTCTCTAAGTTTGGTCGTTGGGTACTAACCGGAGGTCCTATTGGTGAAATTTTTATCCTCTCTCCACCAGGAAGACATCGCCTTACTGGTATTGTGTTTCTCATAGAATCTCATAACAAAATCAGTATTCAACCACTCTTCTGGATCTCTGAGCTTGTAATAATTCAACACTTCTAATGGAAGGAAAACCCCGACACACCCGCTGTTGTCGTCGTTAATCATTAGAGGAAATTTCAACTCAAAATGGTCCTCCTAAGAAATAATGCCATGTAGACATTTTTTTAATATATTAATTCTATATTTTACTTTTATCAAAGCTGCCCATAATTATTTCAATTTTATCAAAGTTGCCCTGCCTTGATATCTATTTTATATTAAATTAATATTTTTGAGGACAAATTAAATGGCATTAAATGGTTTGATGTGTCGCTGATATGTTAGTAAACCTAAATATATATTTTAATGATTAAATATTGAATCAATATTTATGAGAAAGAATGGAATTAAATGACATTAGTTACTGGATGTGTTGTGTTAGTACAGGTTGTAGGTGCATCCGTAGATGCATAGACTAATCCATATATGTAGGGGAAGTGAAAACCAACGATGAGGCCTCCTTCATCCGCCATTGTTCACAAATTCGTGCTCTTCATCTGCCATTGTTCAAAAAAATTCGCAGTATTCATCCGCCACTGTTCACCTTTCTGTTATTGGTCATAATTGGCAAAAACGGGTGCAAATGAATTTGTAGTGGAAACCCTTCAGTCATGTTTTCAATTTATCATGCATTTATTTTTCGAATTCAGCCAAACGTGGCATTTATTTTTCGAATTTCGTCGAATGTGGATTGATGGCCTTGGTTCTCTTAAAAAATCCACGGGTTCCAATAGATATATCTCTAAATTTCTGTCCAAATCTGGTTCCTCGACTACTGATGACATAAATTGGCACAAATGTGGAAATGGAAACCCTCAAATTCCAGATTTTGGAGGTAAATGATTAATTTTTTGTGGGTTTAAATTATTTTTGAATTTTATTTAACCTTTCATTTGAACTCTAATTCATTCCATGGTGGTCATTCTATTTAGTGTTCAATTGGAGGTGAGCAATTTTTGGCCAGTTTCAACTCAGAGGGTTGTTATGTAAAAAATTCTTTGGTCCGATTGATAGCTTTCTCATACACATGGCATGTTTCTTCTGATAGGTATGCTTATTATTGTTCTTTCACTGTTTATTTTGTTTCTTTGGAAAATTATATCCAACTTGCAAATTACAATTCATTTTTAAGTGATGGTGGGGGAAACTACTTGGGATTTGAGGATGTTTTGTATAACCAGTAAGAAAGCCAAGAATCCATGGTGGTATGGTGTATTGTGTGTAATACTGTGCGTTTTTTCATGTACAGAGTTAGATTAGCCAAAAGTATCCTTAAGAAGAACACATTACTGGACACCTCAGTTCTGGATCAGAAAAATAAATTTGATGAATCATAATGTACACCTCATTTCTCTCAGAAAAATTGTTCATTTGACATTCCTCTTCCATGAGTAAATATTTTTGGCAGTTAAAACATGCAAGAGATGTGAAATCTGCATTCACAAGGCATGATCATTTAAATGATTTATGTGGCAAGCTTAGGGGAACTGAGTTGGAAAGCAAGCTGACTTCTCGCTGGCAGAGTGCTACGAGTTAAGAAATGTTAAAGTACCATGAAAAATACTATAAAATAAAGGCTAATGTAGATGAAGTATGGGATGAAGTGTTGAACCAAGATCTAATAGCAGGTGCTCGTTTGGAAGTATCCAACCATTCCAACTAATGTCCTTAAATTTTTTGAGATTATAGATAGAACTGGGGTGTCCATTGATGCCAAAAGTATCCTTAAGAAGAAAACATTATTGTTTTTACAAGAGTAGTTGAAAGAATCTGATGTATAAATAAGAAGGTTTATTGATATCATTGATTATATGTGCAAATTGAGTATGCTATCTTCCTAGAATGAGAACACCCAGTTGATTCCCTAAGCCAATCATCTTGATCAAATGGAGTAAGAAAATAATTTTGTGTATGATATTAATTCCTTCATTTAGCCACCTACAATTTACGAACTTATGGAATTATTAGATCCCTTTACTGCTATTCTGGAGAATCCAACTACTCTAAAAGCTGCACAATATTTCCTATAGGTCTATGACAGAGTTAGATTAGCATGGAGAAATGCTAAACCACATTTAAACGGTCATTTCTATTATTTTTTTGATAGCTTCCATGAAATTTAATCAACTGTGTTGCAACTTGATTGATATTTGGTGCTTCTAATGGCCAATTTAAATTTTAAAGGCTTCCTTTGAAGTTTTCATGCATGGTGGACTACCATTGGTATTKTCAAGAGGAAAAATAACTTCTTGTGAGGGGAGGCAAATGGGATCCATTACTAGTCACCAGTTGGAAGCAATATCATTCGAATAGGAAGAGAATGTCCCAACGATCAATGACCTATCAAGTGGAGGAAAAAGGGTCTATTAGTGTTTTACAAACAGAAATGGTAATCCTTGTAAGCTCAAAAGAATAGAAGAACCCCGACCTAGTGAGTAAATATTTTATAGGCCTATACAAAATTACAAATAGAACACCAAAGGTAGTTACTGGTTCGAAGATCCCTTGTCAAGAAAATCCTAGGTAAAGATTCCATGGTAATATTGGGTAACCCCTATATAGCCTTTACAACTCTAATTGATGTTTGTTGCTAGATACATTTCATTTAGATTTTAATGGACATTTTTTTGAGGAGAGAAGATTTGAGACAAGCGTCATATCTTTTTTCTTGTTTGGTGTAATTTGTACTTCATCACTATTTTGTAGACACCATGAGGAGAATGAAGGAAAGCCAATAAGTTTTTTGAATCAGAAAAAATGTTGATTTGACATTCCTCTTCCATGAGTAAATAATTTTGGTAGTTCCAGCCTTGTCAGCATCAAACAAGAGAACATTAGTTGTCCTTTATACAATTCTGGGTTTTTGGAAATAATAGTATAGGAAGGAGACGTGAAGGATGCATTCACAGAGAATGATCATTTAAATGATTTATGTGGCAAGCTTAGGGGAACTGAATTGGAAAGCAAGATAACTTCTCCGTGGTAGAGTGCAACGAGTTAGAAAATGTTGAAGTACCATGAAAACTACTATAAAATAAATCCTAATGTAGATGTAGTATGGGATGAATTGTTGAACCAAGCTTAAACATCAGGTGCTTGTTTGTAAGTATTGCCAACCATTCCCACTAATATCCTTAAAGTTGTTTGGTTTATAGACATAACTGTGGTGTCCATTGTGGTAGCGCTAGAAGTTTCTCTTGGACTGCTTCAAGGGAAAGCCTAGCACATCTTAAAATGATAGGATTTGATTTGGGTTACTTGGGTTTTAAGAAACTAAGAGAGTGGTAAAGTTGATCAAGAAGGCAGTGAAGCCATTGGGCATGGAGTCCATACAAAACTATAACCTCAAACTAACAGTCTATGGGTAGAAAATGGAGACAATAGAATCATTGGCTAGCATTTTTTTAATTGTTTCAAAGATGAGGTTGTGAATGGAAGATATAGAGAAGGGTTGACTGTTTCATCCTTTAGACAAGACGGGCCTTGGGATGACACTTTCAACTGAAGAACTAACCCAACTAAGAAAATCCCTTTCCAAATTGATTAAACACAAAATGAATATAGTAATGGTAAAAACTCTCATAAAACACTTAAGTGAGTCTTCTCAACATAACAAGTATTTTCCATATATGATATAGAAATTCCAATGCATTCATGAATGAACAAGACTATGAACTAACTGTAGAAAATTTACATACTAACCAAGAACTAAATTGGACTGTCCAAATCTTTGCATAGAAAGTAGTACACGTCTTTTAGAAAGAGACTTCAATCACCCTGCTACTTCATTGATATTTCATGAAACTTTTACAAAAGACCTCTCGGTTCTATCCTCTCTATTTCTCAAAACTACAGTCTAGAGAGACTGCTCCCATTTCCTATTACAATTTAACAAATATATAACAAT
The DNA here is from genome assembly GCA_032191745.1 of Picea mariana. NCBI lineage: Eukaryota > Viridiplantae > Streptophyta > Pinopsida > Pinales > Pinaceae > Picea > Picea mariana. The sequence continues at coordinate 191,210 of JASDQU010102453.1, forward strand.
AGGTGGATAACTATCTCTGAGTTCTAGAAAACAATTTTTTTTCTACATACTAAAAATAAAAGCAATAAATATGGAACAGGTTGAAAAGCATTCTCGAATGCTGAAATTAGTTGGAAATAACTGCCACATGTAATACATTTTCTATTCATACTTGATCACTGATGACTACTCCTTGAAATCTGGAACTGCTTGCTGATTTCATGGCTGGAAATTTGGGATCTAGTTGCTAAAAACTGAGTGCCATAAATTCCCATAAACTGTTGAGACTGTCACTTGAAAGTTGCAATGATCTTCAACTTCTAGAAAAGAAGACTTTGAACCTGGGTTTATCCTCTGCCACTTGTCTCTAAACTCTTGAAGGCTGCCTGAAAATATTCAATTTGTCATCAAATCCTTGCTTTTGACTTTAAACTTCCCAAACTTCCATCATTGAAAAAAGCATTTGCAGAAGAGGATATAGTTTACTGCTAGCATGATGAAGCTTTCATGCTTGAATGCCCTCATAAAACCTACTATAGAGGATACTTTCATCTTTGCTTCTTCTTCACCCATATTTCAGAGGATACACGAACCCAATCTTCAACAAACTGGGTTGCGAACTCATAGCATTCATCAGTGGATGCCATTTATATAATACACTCAACATGTTTTGCAAAATGGAACGTGCTTTTTCTCTTGTTCTTAGGATCTGACTTCATAACAGTTGAGAAACCTTCCTGAACTTCTGTTAAGAAAACTCCAATCTCTGTATGTCCACAAGTTTCATCTTTGTCTTCTTTCAGTCCCATATGAACTAACAAATGGAATGTATTAGAATTCGCATGGGCATCCTGAATCTTCATCTAGTGCACTTAATGTCTTCTCAACCTGATTTTTAAACCCTGCATTTCGGGACATAACAATACCCCATTCACTTCCTACAGAAGCCATAGAAGTAACATAGAATCCATTGGAAAGATGCTCTTCCTTGAATTTTATTAATTGATCTTCCTGTCGAGGAAGTAGAACCTATTGTAGGCTTGAAACAACCAAACCAAGAAACTCTTTCTCAAGACCAGATGCTAGATATGAATCCACCTTCTTTTTATAATATGATTGATAGAAGACTTGGTGAAGTGTCTTTCTTCTCTTCTATCCATGTTATCTCCATAGGGTTTGCAGGCACCCCATAAAAAGGATCCTGAGTAATATGAAATGCAACATCATGCCCAGCTTGTATTGAGAATGTTACTGGAACATCCTTTCAACTCTCAAAACAAAAAATTTCGATGAGTTTGGTGAATGAGGATAACACACTGCATTTTCTACTCCAACAACAAGAGGAGATTTCCCATCTATTTTTAGCAAATACCAATCAAAATAGCCATTGTCGAGCCATCCTTGGCATGCAGAGACCTATTTCCAATAAATCATTTTCAGTGAAATACCAAAACCTTAATCAACAAAAGAACATGGTGTTCTTGACTCCATCATGAAGTTTAGTAAAATTCATATGAGATGAGGACAACAATGAGAAAGAAGTGGATGTTGTCTCAGAGGCTGTAAATGCTAATCTCTGAAGGTAAGTCACCCTCAATGCGCTGCAAGATTTTCATAATACACTGGCTGAGCCAAAGATACTGGCTTTGTTCATCTTGCAAATGTATAGTACAAATTGTTGATCAGAGTCTTCAATTCATTAGAACTGAAGTTGTTTCCAGCTTAGAGAACATGGTAATGAGTTTTCTTTCTGGTCCTTTTCTGGGTGTTTTTCTGGACACTTGGATCCCAAAAAATTCCCACATCTCTTTCCTCTATAAGTGAGATGGGATTTTGTGGGTTGTCTTTGGTTTTTTACCTTTGGTTGTATTTAAGTTTAGATGGCTTCTGGGCACTAAATAGCCTGTTATTTTGCCACTTTTTGATGGTTGGCTTGACGATAGGTGTGACCAATAAACCCTGAGTCACCATCAAAGGTGGCATCATCCTCGTAGCTGAAGGCTGTAGTCTAGTATGAACATATCAACACAAGAGAATAAAATAGTTAGCATCACATTTCAGTCAACATAAATAAAAGTTGTGTTAAATAAATAGATAAATATGTTTTCATGTAGTCTTACCACCACATTCAGGTGAGGTACAAGTATCATATGAGGAAAATAGTTTCTTTCCAAACAATTTATAAATTGCAGACCTATCTTCAATAGGCAATTTTCAGCACCACATTCTAGTGATGCCAATGGAGCTTCTTTGATTTTCTTATTTCGGTCAGATTTAACATTAGATGGCTTATGAGCACTGACTAGTCCATTATTTTTGAGAGATACCTTCTTGTTAGATGGGTCAAGAACAGCTGTGTCCAATGACCTATGAGGCACTGTGAAAGCTTCCATTGTCCTCATAGCTAAAGGTTGTAATCCAGTCTGAACATATCAGCATAAGAGACTAAACAAGTCAACATCCTATTCTAGTTATTAGAATTAAAGGATGTGTTCATCCCCTACCAGATGTGTTAAAAGTTGGTACCCTACCAGATTCTGATAAGATTAAATTTTAAATTCAGCGCACCGAGCTGTTTTTCTACAATAAACAACTATATTCCTTTTTTGGATATCCCCTAAATTTGCAAAGAATGGCAATTTTAGTGTTGGATTTCACAAAAACTACGGTGAGATACTTTAGATATTTCTCAAGTAGGTGTAAGGAGATGAAGGGATTGGGTTCACAATGTAGAAGACAAATGTGAAAGGGAACCTTTCATACTCTATGCTTCATTGACAAATCCATCTATTACTTTTGTTGGTGATTATATTTTTGTTCTAATGACAAAAAATTAGAAGTCCATTGATTGTTGTGAATAAATATATCTAACTAATTAGAAAATTCTCATATTAGAGGGAGAATAAACCCAAGTGGGATACATGTCATTTATTCATTTAGATTGTCTATTGTTATAAGATTGGTTTATTATATTCTAATCACCGGTTTTTAATCTATGTTGTCTTCAAATGCAAACATACAAGATTAGTTGAATTTACAATATTCTACAAGATGCCTGATAGCTTTGAGGTATGCCTCAATATTTAAAAAATGATATTTTCCTTAGAAGATCTCCGAAATTATTTCTTCTGCAAGTTGATTTTCTCATTGTGGGATTTTCTAGTATGTTTTGATTTTCATAATATTGGTTGTTTGCAGGACTCTTCAATAGATGAAAATGGTGTAAGAAACTATCACCATGTTACCCGCATAAATTTAAGTCGGGATATGGCACTGATCCATAAACAAAATCAGAAATTGGTTCCTAACATTGACTACAGTGCATTAAGGGAATCTCGAGCTAAAAATTTAGATCTTTGGGTGAAAGGAGAACTTTATCCCGTTGACCTTGTGTCCAAATCTCATCCCAATTTCAAAACAATAACATGACTATGCCAGTTTGTATGCCATGGAAACAATGGTCTTCTAGGATACTATAAAAATTTGGATGGTTACTAGATTTCCCTTGAACAAAAAATCCAAGATCTTAGTGTCAAATTAAATCATCTTCATCACTCAAATATGGTTCAATATCATGAAATCATAAGATTGAACCAAATAATATAAATTTTGAATCAAAGACATATGAATGAATTGCTTCAAGTGAAATCCAACTCAACAAAAGAAATTGAAATGTTGAAAAATGATATCTATCGTCTCCAAAAGAGACTCTCTTCCTTAAAGGAAACTCCTGTGGGGTTGAGGAATAGATCAAAAGAGTTGAAACCATTATCGTGTATGGTAAAGAGGGGAGGTGCCTATAAAAAAAGGGTGTTTGGGGTGAAGTCCGTATTAGATCCAAGTTGTACTGATATTGTGGATTTGTACAAAACCGTGTTGAAGAAAAGTGGCATTAAATCAATGCTCAAACAACCAAAATTTGATGCTTTGAGGAAAGAAGTAGTTAACCAATTCATTGCAAACTTAACAATTGATGTAAAGGATGTTCAAGGAGTTTGTGATGATAGAGGGATCAACACGGAAGCATATGAAAGTCTTTTTAAAGTTATGAAAGAGGGAATGTTGAATGTTGGAATTAAGAATATTTTGGTTCCTCTCACTTTTCATGTGCAAAAAGAGCGTGGACTACGAAACAAAAAAAATGTTTATTATTTGGGAGATGCATATCAATTAGAAGCAGTGCATGAAGTGGCAAGTAAGAATAAAAATAAAGTATCAAGTGAAATTATTCCATTAATGAGAAAAAATAACTTGTGGTATGACCTAGAGCGGGTATTACAGCTTATGGTGAGGTACTATGACATCTCTATTGAGGAGGCATGCGGGAAATTGATTGTTGTCCTAAAATTGGATGAGATGGAGTTAATCAACAATGAAAAATATGAAATAGTTTCAATCACATTAATGAATCGTGCATTAGATCCAAACCTTGATAAGACCAGTGATAAATATTTTCAAGTTCAATCTGAAGATCACCTTTTTTGGTTGGGTTTTTTTCCGTTCAATAAGGAGTCCCATGAGTCCTTGAAATTTGTTTTCAGCAAAACATCTTTACCATCAGTTATGTATTCACATGATGTAGGGGAAAAATTATATGTGGAAGGATATGGTTCATTTTTTGTGGAATGGAACCTTGCGGCTAATTTTAAAACTCTCAAGTGTATGTACACCATTTCTCATGGTTCAAATGGAATGCATAGTTGCTTATATTGCATGAAGAAAAAACACGAAGATCGAAGTTGGAATGGTGGTATTTTGAGCTATCATCAAAACCTTCCTCCCAACCGTGATCAACTTGATCCAAATCTAGATGCAGTGCTTCCTATACCATTGATTAGGATGCATATGTGCACTTTGCATGCATTTGTGAGAATTGTTGATAAGACGGTGTATTTATCTATTTTGTTTGCATGGAACAAAACCCCACAGGCTGAAAGTAAAAATTCAATTGAGGCAATTGAACGCGTTCTTTCAAAAGAAGGTTTGCATGGTGGACATGTTAAAATTGAAAAAGATATTAAGAGGTCAGGTACACGAGGAAATCTTCCAGCAAAGCCATCAATGTCAGGTGTCAAGGCATGCCATTTTCTTGAAAACAAATGTGGACATGGATGTTGGGGATTATATGAAGAATTAATTGATGCAGAAGATGATCACACTAGTGAAGGCCGTGAATCAACTAGAAAGAAGAAATGTTCTTAGAGGTCACTTTCATCTTTTTTTCTATTGATGGATAAGGAAAAATTCATGAAAGGTGATGCAATAACCTTTCAAGAAGCTATTACAGACTTCATAAGAGCAATGATAGAATCCCGGGGAGACAACCATATGACACATTATATGGTATGCATATTAATTTTCATCCCACTAGTACTTTCCTTTGTACGTTTCTTTACTATACATAAATTATTGTAAATTAACTTCATTTTGTACATTTGTTTGGTATTCTAAGATAGATTGATGCCAATGTTTGTAGCATCAATTATTTGCACATGGACCATGGTTTGCAAGAAAATATGGAAGCTTGGCTAGTTGGGGTAAAGAAGGTATGGAGAAATCACATAAGCTAGCTCGTACCATTTACCATAGATGCACATAGAAAGGAGGGGGTTTCAATCATTCATATGTTCTTGTGAAAATGGGTCAAGCATTTTATAGGCGTAAAATAGATGGATTTAAGAAGAAAAACCATCTTCCAGAAACTACTGAGCTTAGTATAGTGATAATAACAACAAAGAAAAATAGAATATGTAAGATATCTGATGTTTCTGAAGGTGGATTTGGGACAAGTGCTAGGTATGCAATCTGTATGTTAACTTTTCTATCCTCTTAATTTAATAATTTATTGTTTTAAAAGTCTCATTATCATATTTGTTTTTGTAGATGTGACCCTCTATCAATGGGACCTTTCACAAGACATTCAAGTTTCCTATAAGTGTATTCTCTTCCAAATAATTTTGTAAGTTGTTAAGTTTATCAACTTTATGAAGCTTATATTTTGTGTGTCAAATAATTACTTAAGGCAAGCTAGAAAAATATTCTTTTTGGTATAAAAAATAACCCAACTCTTGTACATGTCAACAGGTAAAACATGGACATTTGAACCCCAAAAGTCCAGAAATCTATCTTCCAGATGCTTCAGGATTCATTACCTCCAAAAATTCATCTTTTTCCATATCTTAATTGGTTGTAAATGCATCAAATCATCAGAGAATTGGACCTGCGTTCAGTTGTTTGGGTTTATGTAATTCTAATGTTTCACTTTATGACTATATTCAATTATGATATTGCATGGCCATATTATAGTGTTTATCAGGTTGCGACCTACATGTCATTTTGTAAACATAGATACTTGTATTACTAGAATAAAATTGAATTGTCTTCCCTTCATAGAGAAGAAATTCTAATTTTGTTATTGGCAAATGAACACTGTATATATTTTGTAACTCCATTGTAACAAAAGTAGAATTGTATAATTCAGTCACATCTAGAATTGTATTGGGTTCAATTCTTTTGGTTTTGTTGTCTCATTTTTTGTTTCTTTTTTGTTTTGTTTTCACAATTAATAATTTAAGTCACATTACATTTTAATATGCTTCCACACATATCAACATGATTGGGCAATGTGACTTGTTAAGCAAGTACCAGTGATGATAGCTACTTGGTTTATTTGTATATCTTATTTAGTATAGCCATCTCCATCAAAATTTAAAGGAAGCCAACAAAGAACATGACAAAAACATAGAAAAGTCCTACAATTAAATCCAAAAAAGAGAAGAAGGGACAATAAATGCCAAAAAGCAAAGAAAAATTTTGGAGGTCAAATATGGGACCTCAAAAGGATGATTTTTTTGGTACATTTTCCTTCAAGGAAATTCAACATTTAGCTGTCTGGCCCTTGTAGTCATGAGTAGGAAACACCAATGTGTCCTTTGGCAATGTCAAAATCTGACACGGGAAGAAAGATCATGTTATGGGCAGTGAAAGATACAATTAAGAGGTTATACTACAGACCAAAGAATTGAACATTCAACAAAAAAAAAGAAGAGAAATTCGACATTCAACATTCAATTAATAGATTTTGTTGCACCAGTTTAGAAATAGAGTGGCAGGGTGTACGAGGGTAATAGATAGAAGTTCCCCCCAAATTTCCAGGGAACACTAAATAGCAAAAAAAATCATTTATAATTTTAAAAATTCTCCAAAGAAAATCAAAAAATGATTCAAAATTTTCCCCCAAAATACAACTAGGGGGAGTTGCCATGTTGTTGGGCTTAGGTTAGGGTTTTTGGTCCATTTGTTTTATTGTATTTTAAGGGTATTTGGATTTATTAGACAATCTAACCCTGTGTGGTCCCTCACTGAGCTGGTGCCAAAGTAGGCATGTAACAACCCTGCTTTGGCACCTCTTGGGCACTTAGTGGTCATGGGAATTACCAAAAGCTCCCTATTTTAGCAAGTAGCTGGCAGGGAACAATAGGAACATTCAAAATGTTCCCAACATCATTCCATTTCAAAAGGGTATGTCTCCTACCGATTAGGGTATGAGCCAATATTAGGGCTTAACATGCCCCTCCCCTTGAGACAATTGTTGTCCGCAACGCTTGGGTAACTCTGGATGCTTCTGTATAAAAGATTCATCTTCCCAAGTGGAATCTTCAGCCGATAGTTTCCTCCATTTAATGAGATACTCTGAAATGGATCTATTCCTCAGCTGGCGAATTCTTGTGTCAGTGATGGCTTCAGGTTCCAATATGATTTTTCCTTCCTCATCAAGTTTTGGAAATATAGTTTGAACTGGGATCTTGTCGCCTATAACCTTCTTTAAGCATGAAACATGGAAAATTGGTTGTACTCATGAAGATGCAGGTAGCTCCAATTTGTATGCCATAGTACCAGTCTTTTGCAACACCTTATAAGGGCCATAGTACTTTGGTGATAATTTATTATCCTTCTTGG
>JASDQU010102453.1:199247-210178 GCA_032191745.1 Picea mariana
ATTTGCTGGATAATAATAAAGGAAGGACCTGGCAATTTCTCTGGTGGACGTAGCCCACACTGGGTGAACCACGTAAATCTGTGTCTCTCTTGTATTGTGTGTCTTCTGTGTTTTTGTTTCTGCATTTGTTTTATTTTATTTCTCCGCGGTCCTGTTTTTCTAACAAATCTCGTCTTCACAACAGAAAATAAAGGCTAATAAAATTTCTAGTTAGAATGTAATTTATCCAGCCTCATCAACACAAAATGGGGACTTTGAGAATTATGAAGAGCTTCATAATGTCCACCAAATTCAAAACAGCTCTGGTCACAACTCTCAGGAAGAAATTATCTGGCACTTAGTTGGCCAATAACCTATTTCCTAAAAATACAATGTTAGCATGGTTTATGCACATAGCTGACATGATAGACAGTTCATTCACATTTAAATGAGTGGTCTCTGTCAACCTTGAAAAAAAGGTAAAAGCCCACTTTTCTTCTTGAAGTGGAACACTATGAATCTATGCCTAAATTTTCAACACCAAAGGGATGTTGATGAATTTATGATGTAGAAGAGAACTTAATAGACTTTTCTCCACCAGATTCAACTGCTAAGCAGAAGATAAAGAAGTTGAAACAAGAAGAACCAATGGAGATCCTATCAGGTGATGACTAACTAGAATATCAATTGGCGAAGAGATTGACTGACAGTAATTCAAGTGTCCTATGAATTGATCAATTTTGTAGATTGGTCCAAAATTGTAGATACCATAACGAGTGAAGATAATGCACGTTAGGCCCCCCTGTTTAATCAAATTATCCACAGATTTCACATTGAGATTTAGAATTATATAAAGCAGGAACTAGAGAATAGTACAATGTTATGGGAAACAAATGCAACCTAGAAAGAAGGAATTTTACTAACATAAACAATAATGCAATTCTAGTGGGTATATATCCAAAACTGAACAAGCACGTCAGTTGTTCAGTTCAAACTTAAGCCAGGTTAAGAATATAAAACTTATATAGCAAGATAAGTAGTGAAAATTAAAGTTTCACCTCCAATTTTTGCCTCAAAGAGGTATCTTCATTTTAGGCATTTAGGTCCTTATACTACTCACAGAGTTATTTTTCCTTAAGACCCGAAGTTAACCTATTCTGAGCTAAAGTAGCTCCAGAGAGCATCTGATCCTTATACTAATCAACTATGCTTTCTCATCAAAGGAAACATGCTTCATTGAGACTACATATTTAAGGTGTAGTGTTATTTTCATGGTTTTAAAACTACTTCTAAGTTGCAGACAAAAATGCACTTTGCATTTTATATCTCAGACATGTAACACTTGTGCCATGTGTTGGGATAAACCCTATATGAAACCAAGAGGGAGATAACATATATCTTTGTGATAGAGTAGGATATCATTAAAGGGTATTCCTATGATTATAAATATTCTATAGGTCTAGCTGTACTTGAATGAGAGGGCAAATGTTGATTTCTTCCAATGAAGAAGATGAGAGGTGTTTGATAGATTTTGTAGATGTAGTAGGATGGGGAATGATTAGAAGTTGATCTTCATGGATGGAGATCATGGAAAGAGTGGAAATTTTGTTGATGGGGCACACCTATAAAAAAATATGAATGTGGTAGTTTTGAGAAAACTAGATTAAATCATGTCTGAGTGGGGTGGGAACTAGTGTTGTTGGGTTGATGATCTAACTATGTGTGTATGTGGTGGCTCTATGGATGTGATGCCCTAAATTGATCCATATGTAGTAGTGGCATCTATGCTCCGTGGAATAGCTATATGGTACTATAGGAAGATCTCACGGATAATTCGAGCAAAGGAGGTAGATGATAGTTAGAGTATGGCAGTTTCCTTTGAATGAATATGTGTCATACAAGATGCTTCTATGGAAAAAAGGAGTTGTTGGGGTTGAACATTGAGCCATTGTGCATTGAAAACTATACACCTTGTGGAATCTATCAATGCATTGTATGAAATTTCCACCAAGGTACAACCAAAAGTGTCTTGACTTATAGGTGATTTTCTAGAGAAATCAATAGGAGAAGAGAAAAAATAGGTTGGTTAAATGGAAGAACAAGTGGGTGGGGTGGTATCCAAGTTTTTATAACAAGTGGGGTAGGGTGCACAATGTATAAAGAAGCCTGGGGAGGGGTAGGGAAAACATGAAGGGAAAAGAACTTGTTGATGCTAAGGTGTTGGAATTGCTGAGGTTGTTGGTGATGGGTATATAAACGATATTGTGTTGAACATTGTAGACAAAATGGCATTGTTGATGGTAGGGGAGGCCTAGGATGCGGTTTTATTAATTGATAGGTGAGACATCAAAAGATACAATATATTTCGTCATTTGAAAATTTTATGGCACCACATTGGTGGACAACTAAATGAGGACCATTCTATTGCACCCAACTTTAATGGTACGGGGAAGGGTGAGGTGTGGCAAGGAAATTAAGATGTTGAGAAAGGATTTGAGAAACCATATTCTTTTGATTTCCATTATCGATGATAAATGTGTCTATCTAGTCTTTAATTTGGTAGTCGTGGGTTAAGAGGAAGCTGCGAGATAGGATAGTGTACTCCATGAGAAGAATGAGGGATGGATCAAATGTTCTATCATCTGGTAAGGATACCACCTTTGAATATGAAGGAGAGGAATTTTCAAGGAGGGATTCTTCATATTCTAAGTATGAGTGATCAATAAGTCATAGTTTGGAAGGGCTAGAGTGATGAAGGACTCAATACTCTACAATAGAGTGACTGCAATTCAGATCAAGGGGACACCATATATTTGTCTTAGGGGATTAATGGGAAGTTAAATTAAGGTTTTTGGAGCGAGGTGAGGACATGGGGCTCGTAGGAGAACTGCAATTTTGGGTTGGCATAAAATTATGGTGATGATAAACTTTGCATTCAATGGTGACGTCATGTTGGAATGCCTGGTTGAGAGTACTAATTTCAAACATAGAAACTTCATCTTGAACAATATTAAATAAACATTTATTAAATTTAATAATGAGTACCTTTTTTTATGTGGAATTTGTTGCTAAATGCAAAGGTAGGTAAAGACTTCAATAAACTATTGAATTTGTTGATTCATATTTGTTTCGTGGATCCTGAATTTTTCTATGCTAGAAATGACTTCCAAGATGTTTCCTGGAGGATGACTTTCAGAAATCGCTAATGCTGTTTCTTGCTGGTCTCTAGAAATTTTAGGAAATTGTCCATGATTTCAACAAATTTTGAATATTTATTAGTTAAACAATTGAAAAGAAAGCTATCTGATCCACCAAAGATGGATTCAGAACTGCAATAGTTCAAGTTGAGTTCTAGCAACACCCACAAGTTTGATTCTAGCATCATCCATAGGAAAATGCAGAAATCAGTCCCACAATCTGAAATCACATTTCAACGATTCAAGTTGTTTTTCATCTTGTTCAATCAAAACCCCAATATCAAGGCAAGGAGAAAGACCTTACAACTCAAATCCACAATCTGAAATCACATTTCAGCGATTCAAGTTGTTGTTCGTCTTGTTCAATCACAACCCCAATATCTAGGCAAGGAGAAATCCCTTAGAGATCAAATCCACAATTTGAAATCACATTTCAACGATCAAGTTGTTGTTCATCTTGTTCAATCACAACCCTAATATCCAGGCAAGGAGAAATCCCTTACAACTCAAATCCAAGATATTTGTGTAGTTGGCACTTCGCTCGGGACATAGCGGTATAACCTGATGGATTTCCGGGTATCAACAACTATTGATTTCAGGTCAAAGAAGTAGAAACAACCAACTTGATTCCCTAATCCAGCTATTCCATCCCAGCTGACCTCAATGCATTAAAACACGCCAAAGAATTAATATGAAGCCTATAAATGCATTAATATTTATTCAAAACACCATTCCTTCATTTATTATAATTATTGCATAATGGGACAGCACATTAATTTGATGCTCCATAACCAAGAAAATTTTGAATTTTGGGCAGTAGGGGAAGAGATTACGTGTAGAGTATACACAATGTATTATTAAAAAATTGTGATTATCTCCATATTATATAATAAAAAATTGTTTAATACATGCACCTCTTTTAAATTTTAGAAAATTTTGATTGGCTAATACATGATGACATGGAATTTGTATTAGGGTTGGTAGGACCATTTTTCAACCAAATTTCCCCTAATGCAAACATTTTTGTGTGTCAGTGTGATCAATAAGCCATTTCAGGAGTTCAATGTAGGGAAATACTAGAGTCCTGCTTGCCACCATGTGTAGATACACCTTTCGAACATTTGGGAGGACTTCATCGTCGAGTCTTCTCGTATCAGGATCATTGTGCAAAGTATATTTAGGGAGTTCTTCCCACTTAATCTTCTTGAAACGTTATTCCCAACGCGAGAATGTTGTCTTGGTCCCAATGTTTGCCTCTGTGTCTCCAAAGGCCGGGGGTTGAACGAAATCTTTCTTGGTGGCGGTTTTGATGATGGGCACCAGTTTTGGAGTGAATTCCAATTGTCTTGCCACCGTTGGGGAGGAACCTTCTCCCACCTCTGGTTCCTGTAGCTTTGGTTCTCTTGGATATTTCCTGGTGGTGGTTTTCTTCGGAGCCATTGTTCCTGCAACTGAAAACAATCTTCAGGCATGTGTGCAGGGTGACATTGGATAAAGCGTAAGAAATGAAACATAAAACATCCATAGACCAGTACATACCTGTAAAGCTTGCTAAACTATTGTTTTTACACTCACTAGACCTTGGAAGTTATCCCCGAACTACTCATCTCGCTCCCCTAGATGATCTGGATTCCTATGCACCGAATAACCCTATTTTCAATGACTTAGAGAATATAACGGGAGAGATCATACCAGTCGTATCAACTAGTTAATACGAGTAATGGTTGAAATTCAAAACAATATACCGCTAAAACTCTGCAAATAAATTCTACGTGGGTTGACGGTGGAGGTGGGGGGGGATGCATTGTATTGGCAGGTTCCAACGATCCTTTGATTCGTGCATGAATTAGAAATTAGTGCGAGATTCTAGAATTAATTAACCTTTAAATGCGTCGTATCTAGCGTATCTCAGAGCCAAAACATCCCATTGCGTCGTCTTCTTAGTGGGTAGATCAGGAATCGATGATATTCGTATGCATGTTTCTGTCGATATCCTCCTGAGAAAATTTTCGACATCGATTTTCTTCATTGTATGGTATCAAAGCGACGCCGCTGACTTGGGATACCAGGCACTAATGGTCGGGAACTTAACTTATGGGTAACGGTCAGACTCGGGGCCTTGTTTAAGCTGAGTGCACTAAACTGAGCTCGACATTACGACTGTCGGTGCCGGGAGAGTGTCCAACGGCCTTGGGAATAAAGCTAGAGCACAGCTTCTTCGCGGGTTATCGTCTTTTGAAACTCCCAATTCTGAAAACGTCTCGCTGGTCGGTGATTATTATTTCATTTTTTGTTCAATGCTTATTCTTTTAACTTTCGTCGATGCCGAATTTATCAGTCATCGACGATATTCTTGGTGGTGCTTGTCGCAAAAGAAATTTTGTGTCTTTTGACGCCGACGAAGATCAGGGATCGACAAATTTGATTCTCTCTAGTGTTTTCTTTCACGTTTAATCCTTCCCGATGCCGAAATCCTTAAGTGCGTCCAGGAAAAAATTAACTGTCATTTATCTAATTTAGATATTCGTCTTTTAAGTTAATGATTTTTCACATGTCCAATCAAGCTTTTAAAGACTTACTGAGAAACAAAAATGATAATCAAAGGACACATTTTCCATATTAGACAATGCCAAAGGATCAAGTGGTACCCAAAAAGTGAGTTTTGACGTAGATTTTTAGGGTGTGTTGAGTGCTCAACACAACCCAAATTTCAATCTAGAATACATTTTTCACTAATAGGAGAAATTCAGATTTTTTGGAGAAAATTTGCAATGTTTTATCTTCGCCTTTCAAATCCACTTTGTATTTTTTAGTAGAATCGTAACATAACAAAACTTCTAGGTATAAAATCAATAAATACTTTTTCTTTCCACTACGAAAAAAAAGAAAAAAAGAAGAAGCTTGTTGTTAGATGAAATATTATATAATATATATACAAAAACAACATCGAAAAGAATAGTGGAATAAATTGTACCTTTCACAATTGATTCAATGTCCAGCATCATTACAACATTTTCCTCTTATGTTCAAGAAAAAAAAACATTTTTTTCATCTTAAAAAACAAAATCGAACTTGGTCTATTTCATTTGATTAATAATGTACCTATTGGTGATGAACTCTTGATAGTACATTATTCTATAGATTCAAGTAGCAAATGATACACCCTTTTATGATTGAGGAGCAATAATAAAAATTGAGTTGAGTATTTGATAATCCTTGTAGCAAATTATGGCACAAGTAGAATATTTTGATATATTCCATATAAATATGAACTTACCACTTGATATTGTAGCGGCACTTGCAACTACATCCATATATCCTTGATCTAGAAGTAGAGGAGTTATTATATCTTCAACATCCATACTTAATGGTCTCTCTAGAAGTACAGGATTATCTTCAACATCCACATATGGTCTCTCTAGAAGTAGAGGATGATCATCATACTATATGATAATATCACAAAATTCGACTTTTAAAGTTGGAATTATTATAAAACTATAATAATGGAAAAAAAAAACAATGTAAATATTGTAAAGTTTTATAAACATGATATATTTCATGAACTTGAAGTGTTGATAGATGTTTAATAGTACCCCTTCATATATTCCTCTTGATGTATGTTCTGAACAATGCATGCCAATCTACACTTTTTTCTTGTGAATTATACATTGAGAAAGTATGCTTCTAGCACAAAAGAAGAGAACCATTCCACCTTTCTCTACAAAAAATTGAAGAATATCATTCCAAAATGAAAGCTTCCTTTCATTTTTAAATGGATTTTTCTTCCTCCTTGAGACACTAACTTCCTCAAAAGGATGTAGAGGATCCTTTTTCTCTTTAACTTCATTACAGTCATATATCATCTCGATGGTTTGACTTGCATCATCTACTTCATGTTTTTATTGGTGATATAGCCCATGAAACATAATGATGATGTCTACTCTATCATATGTGTTTTTATCTTTGAATATTATGAAATCACCAATTTTAAAAGTTTTTTTTGGAAGTGTATCTTGATAGCCTCAACAACTAAGAAAAACATAAACACATATACCCTGATTCTTACCCAATATGCCAAAAAACTTTGTCAAGTCATTATGACTCCAATTAGTAATCACATTGCATAAATTCAGAACTAATAAATCAATTTTTCGTGTAGTCATATGTGATCGTAAGCCTTTCAATGCAAGGTGTAATGGACTTGAATAAGATGAAACACATGAAAAATCATATGATTTTGGAAGTGACCCCCTTTGTACTCCATTATGTTGTGCTATATACATATCCAATATTTCTTTACTTGGTTTAGGAACATTTTGAATCATCAAGTTTTTTTTTTTTTTTCTCACATCTACCCCAATTGTTTCCCAATATGATAAAAAACTATATCAAATCATTATGACTCCTTAACCACATTGCATAAATAAATAACCAATAAATCAATTTCTAGTTTAGTCATATGTGGTCAAAATCCTTCCAATGAAAGGTGCAATGAACTTGGACAAGGTGAAACACATGAAAAATCATATGAGTTTGGAATTGATCCCTTTGTACTCCATTACTTTGTGCTATATACATATCCAATACTTCTTTAGTTGGTTTAGGAACATCTTGAGAATCATCAAGGTTCTTTTTTCCTGTTTTTTTGTTTTTTGTATTTTGAGTTCATCTTCATCATCTATCTCCTGCATTTCACCAAGGATGTCACCAAGTTGATTGATGTGGCACCTCTGCATATTATACACTTATATTACATTGTTTGAGTCTAATTGAGAGATATATGATTGTCACCATCATTAGTTTCCATGTAAATTGATGCAAGTTTTTGAACATATATCTCAACATTGATCCTCTTGTAGTACCCCTTTAATGCCTTTGCAATCACCCCTTCCTTGATTGAATTAATTAGCTTGAAACATACATCTTTTATTATATATACTATGGCTATATATTTGGTGTCTGTCTTGGCCATGACCTTAAAAATAAATTATTATTATTATTATTATTATTATTATTATATACAACCTCAATCCCCCTTGTACACATAAAAGAACTTGTAGTGTATTTAAATACACTATTGGGACTGGAATATTCTTGGGATGCCTTTTTGTCAGAACATGCCAGAACACCATTCATATATAGATAAAATCCATTTATTCTATATCTCTCATGAGGAATACACATTATGGTCAACTTATCTTTAATACTTTCTGTTTTTTTATTTCAAAAATTCTCTTATTCTTTTGCTCAAAATCTTGCAATGTAAGTTATAATTGTGAGAAAAATATTTTAATTGAAGTCCAAAATCAAATAAATTCAAGGATGAAAACTTTCCATCCATACACAGAATCTTTGCTTCCCCTCCTAGGATTCTTTGGCCCACCAAAATTATCCAAATGGTATCTAGCTTTCAAAATTTGTGAAATAAACTTTAACTGAAACCATGTTTTGTTTTCCTCATTTTGTTGTTGTCTACAATGATTTAGAAATTGTAGTCACATGTGTGTCAAGGTCTACAAGTCGAGTCACCTTATCTTTCAATTGATCATGAAGATTACTATATACTTTATTTTTTAGTAGTTACTTGGAAACCTCTATTGTGTGATGCCAATAAAGAATAAAAATAATGTACTTCTCACTTGAAACATCATCTTATGATTCCAATTTTACAAGTTTGAATGATTTATTGGTACCTCTTACAAAATGAATCAGTTATCCATCTCTTTGCAATGTGATTGGATTCGCTACTATCGATTGTATCAATTTAGGCACCCAATTCTTATTGATTAATCTATATTGATACTCTTCAAGGGCCTCACAACATATATGAATATCAATTTTGAAAACTTTTCCATCAAATAAGAAAGAATATGCATTTGTTTTGTTTTCACGAATCTATTTTTTGGAAAAACAATTGCTGCTGTTCCCATTTTAGCCTTATCTAAAGTCTTCTTCAAGGGTTTGAAGTGGGACTTTCCCATATACTTATCTAAATTGTGTGCATATCTACACCTCCAATATGTTAGGTTTACACTAGAATCATGATTAATTATTTTTACATATTCATGTAGTGCACAACATATGATGTTTGTTTCTTACGGTATACATCTTTCAAAATATTTTGAATTCGATGATGTATTGCATTAGTAGACATTATGTCTGAATTCTCATTGTAGTTATCCAAATTCCATCCATAAATGTATTAAAAAACATATTTAATTTCTATTGAGGCTGTTAGAAAATGTTTTTGATATAATTTTTCCTAAAAAAGTGCTTGGTTGTACAACATAATCTTTAGCATCAATCTCAGTTACTTTAGATTGTACAATTGTTTCAACTTGGATCAAAAGTTTAAATCCATTCACAATTATTGAGTTCAAACAATTATTATGGAATTTACCTCATCCATGGTGTAAATGTGAATGTACAAGTTTGGGTAACCCTTCCCTAGCTCAACAACCTATAAAAGCTGGCTATGATCTTTAACATCACAATTATTTTCAGAAGAGACTCAAAGCACGGGTACATGTGTATACCATGATATTAGGTGCACCATTGTATTTCCTACATAAAAATTTGTGTTATGATTGTGTTTTTACAAATATAAAATGATAACTATACAATGGTACAAGATCAATGTAATGCGACAAATTACATGGAAGAAGCTAAAGACAAAATGTCTGAACTAAAACATGCATATGATTAGTGTTTGAAATGTGTACAATCAAAAATAAATGTTGAAATGAAACTAAATAATTGCTAGAAACTGTCGATGTTTGAACAACATCGAGAAGACATTCTTCCATATATATATATGACATGATATTTATAATACAAAGTATAAATATATATATAATACATATGTAGTTATTTATTATCCAAGGGACACATCCTTTCATGGATGGCCACCATATGTTATATATATATGGAACACTCATCATTGTACTAATATATTCATATACAATATCATCTCATATAGAAAATTCAACATGGTATCAGAGCGGGACTAGGCTTAACTCCCTCACAGGAGGGCTCATGAAAATAAGAGAGATAGCTTGGTGTAGTCCCTCTTCAGAGGGAGTGATGAGATACAAATGCACTACGGGGTAGTGGATGTCTTAGGAACATGTTGTAGATATTTGAGAGCTACCCACATGCCTTGGATGCATTGGTTGTGAAGTCACGAGGATGCACGAGATGAGGTACAAATGCATTACGGGGTAGTGGATGTCCTGGGGACATGCTGTAGCTATTTGAGAGCTACCCACAGGCCTTGTATGCATTGGCTATGAAGTCACATGGGTGCACATGATGAGGTACACATGTATTGTGAGGTAGTGGATGTCACGATGACATGTTGAAGCTATTTGAGAGATACCCACAAGCCTTGGATGCATTGGTTGTGAAGTCATGTTGTATTATGGATATCCAATGAGCTTGTATGGCAACAAAGAATACCTCCCTAGTTAAGATGAAGTGTTTAAATTTTATATACTTCAGAGACAATATTTGGCATGATAAAGAATGTATCCCTCGTTGAGAGGGAGTGATGATTTTTGAACAACATCGGGAAGACATTATTCCATATATATATAATATCATATAATATATGACATGATATTTATAATACAAAGTATATATATATATATATATATATATATATATATATATATATATATATATATATATATATATATATATATATATATATATATATATATATATATATATATATATATATATATATATATATAT
>JASDQU010102453.1:210423-254580 GCA_032191745.1 Picea mariana
ATATACATATATACATATATACATATATATATATATATATATATATTATAATAATAATAATAATAAATATGTAGTTATTTATTATCCAAGGGACACATCCTTTCATAGATGGTCACCATATGTTCTATATATATGGAACACTCATCATTGTAATAATATATTCATATACAATATCATCTCATATAGAAAATTCAACAGAAACAAAATGGAATAAATGTTGAATGAAATTACCAAGAAAAAAAGAAAATGAAAGAGTACAAGAAATAAAAATAAATGGTTTTTTTTCCTTATCAAACTTTCTTCAAATTTTAAATAGCTTCCAATGAACTAAACAACAATCACAAGTTCTAATTTAATGTTGAAATGAAATAATCCAAATGAGAAAAAGAATCCCTAGCATCAAAAAGCACTAGAAATGCATGTGTTTTTTTCCATACCTACATTTTCTCTTAAAAGTTAGCTAAACAACACCAAATAGTTGGCATATATGAGGGAATGGGTAGAAAAGTGTGACAAAGGGAGAGTGCCATTTCTTCCCATCTCAAATTTTATTAACATAAGAAAAGGATATTTCTTCTCTTCTTCAAGAAAATTACTAAAGTGTGAGAAAGGGCCAATTCTCCTTCTCCTCATCACTCTAATTAAAAAACTACAAGAAAGAGACCATCCTTCTTCTCCTCTTCTTTCTAAAGGAAAAAATGTGAAAACATGCTCCTGCTCCTGCTCCTTATCCTCATCACTCTAATTGAATAAGTGTGAGAAAGGGATAAAGGGCTTGCGATCTTACTCTTCCTCACAAAAAATACTAAAATGTGAGAAAGGGCTCACGCTACTTGTATTTCTCACTTAAATTACACAAATGTGAGAAAGGGATGATGCTCCTCCTCCTCTTTTTCATGGAAAAAGTGTGAGAAAGGGATAATAATCCTCCTCCTTCTCCTCATCATTCTAATTACAAAAGTGTGAGAAAGGGTTAGTGCTCCTTCTCATCCAAGAAATTAGTAAAGTGTGATAAAGAGCCATTGCTCCTTCTCCTTCTCACTCAAATTATAAAAGTGTGATAAAGGGTCCATGCTTTTCCTCCTCCTATTTTGTATGAAACATGTGTGAGAAAGGGCCAATACTCCTTATCCACCTACCCAAAATGATTAAAGTATGAGAAATGTCTAATGCTCATTCTCTTCCTCCCAAAAATTACTAGAGTATGAGGAAAAGCTGTTGGAATTATTGTCATTGATGTTAACAGATTAATGTTGTCATTAATGTCATATTATATAATTACAATACACATAACATTTCCAAGATTGATTTATATATATAGGTTTACAAGAATATTAAACAATGGGTGCATGTGAAAAGTAAAAAGTGAAATGGTGGTTTCAAATCCATAGGCTTGGGTATTTTCCCATGGTATTTGGAAAAGCAAAATAAAAAGGGGAATTAATTATTTAATTAATGGACATGTCCCTTCATGAAGAGTTATGAAAAAGTATAAAAATAGAATGCATTGAGAGAAAGTCCGTGTGTGTGAAAAATGGATGAGAAAAGACTGGATATCATTCCAAAAGGGAAGAGTTGTGAAATCAGTTTTAGGTCAGCTTGGAATTTTTGTGATAGATTATTTTATGGGACATTCCAAACCTTGAAATTTTGAAGAGAAAGAGGAGGGATATTTAGGTACATCTTGTAAAAATTTCAGACTTTTATTTTCTATACTTTCAAATATATGCCTTGTGGAAGTTAGGGTTCATGAATGCTCTTAAAATTAGTTTCAAACACGTCGGCTTGGCACATTCACTATAACTTATTTTCTAGGAAATTTTAGAACTTGTAATTTTGAAGAAACAGAGGAGGGACATCTGTGTACATTTGGTAAAAATTTCAAATGTTGTTTCACTATACTATGAAATGTTTACAGGATAAATGAGACATATAGAAGTAAATCAGGTAACAATTTCAAATGTTGGTTCATCGTTCTTTCTGGTATATGCTCTACGAAAGTTAGGGTTTCATAATGGTCTTGAGATCAGTTTCAAACATGACAATTTGGTATTTTCACTATAACTTTGTTTATGAGAATCTTGAGACTATAAAATTTTTACAAAACAAAGGAGAAATCTAGAACTAACTCAAGTAAAAATTACATATGTTTTTTCTCTATACTTCCCGAGATATTCTCTGTGGAAGTTAGGGGTTTGGAATGGTCCTTCGTTTCAAACATGTTTGTTTAGAATTTTCATTATAACCTCTTTTTTGGGATTCTTCAAATTGCGAAATTTTTACAGAAACAAGGAGACATACAAAGTACCCCAGGTACAAATTTCAAATGTTGTTTCACTATACTTTTTGAGATATGCTCTATGGCTGTTAGAATTTTTGAATGGTCCTTAGATCATTTTCAAACAAGACAGTTTGGAATTTTCATTATAACGTATTTTTTGGGACTCTTCAAACTATGAAATTTTTATAGAACATAAGAGACATATAGAATTACCTCGAGTAAAAATTTCAGAATCATATTTGCAAAATTGAATTTGTGGCATGTTGTACAAGTTTGTTCTTGGGAAGAGGCCCAAAAAAAAATATTTTGGAAAGTTACCATTTGGAAATTCAAATCTTGTTCAGACATGGTAAAGTAAAAAGTAGTGAGAAGACCTGGTGAAGGAAGAAGTAGTGATTAGAATTAGTGAAGTTGGAAGCAATGGGAAGACCTAGTGAAGGAAGAAGTAGCAATCAAATTCGGTGAAGGTTGGTGCAACTCACAAAGAGATTGGTGTCTCTTTCTAAGTTGGTGCTTAAAAGTGGGGATTGGTGTATCCAATACATTGGTGTCTACAAATATATGCAAGAGTTGGTTGGTGCCACTCAATAAAATATATTGGTGTCTCTTGCTAAGTTGATTCTTAGCGATGGGGATTGGTGTCTCTTGCAAAGTTGGTGCTTAGTGGTGGGGATTGATGTCTCTAGTAGATTGGTTTCTATGAAGATCTGTAAGAGTAGCTTGGTTCCTACATGGATTTGCACCAATGGGGATTGGTGTCTCCAGTATATTGATGCCTACAAATATTTGTAACAATAGGTTGGTTCCTACAAAGAATTATAAAGAGAAGTTTTTTGTTTTTTCTGAAAAGGGTTTCCATGTAAATACTATGTTCCATTTTCTGAAGTTAGTAGATCTCATATATTATTTATTTTTTATGGTTGATGAATGTTTGAAAAAGTAAAAAAAAATCTTATACTGATTCATTGCCCCTCTTAGTATAAATGTGTGCTCAATAATTGGTATCAGAGTAAGTTCCTTCGGAAACAATTAAACCACTAGAAGGTAGACCTCAAGAGTACACATGGAAATGGAAACTAATAATTTGGAAAATGAACACAAAGGGAAATGAATGATGGAATCATAAGAGGAAAAAATGATGAAACATATGCAAAAATATATCTTGAAGAAGAACTTATTTGTTCCTTAAGTGAAATAAATAAGCTTAAGAAAAGGAATCTGAAACAAAAGGAAAAACTGCAAAAATATGAAGAGGAGGATCATGATGCAAAAGAAAAAATATCACAAAGCCTTGAAGAAACAGAGAAGACTATTACCATCCTAAAGTTTCATCTGGAAGAGGAAAAAGGGATGAAAGAAGTGGTGAGAGTGTAGCTGAAGGAAAAGGAAGAAAATTAAGAGAAGATGGAAGATGAAATTGTTTCCTTAAGAAAGTAATTGTAAAAGTCAACTGCTCAGTTGAATAGAAGCTTGAAGTTTGAAAAGTCCACTAAAATATTAGATGATATCATATAATTCCAAAGATCACCACACATTCAAACTAGTCTTGCTTATGATAAGAGTCATATGACCACCAATGAATATTCAAAAGCTATAGAGCCATCGAAGAAAGTAAATGAAGGAAAATGTAAAAGCTATGATGGAAAATGTAAAAGCTATGATGATGTACTCAAAAGTTCCATCAGTGACAAATACAAAAGGAAGAGAGACATTGTTTTTTCGTAGAATATTGACATTCCTCCCAAAGAAAACAAGGATAGATTCAAAAGATCTTTCCCACCAAGATGGACTAGCACAACTCATTACCGAAACTCTTTCCTTGGTTATCATTTTTCTTGCAATCACTTTGGTCATAAAGCAATAGATTTTAGAGCATATGTAAGAAATGATCATGTATGGAAGAAAAACATAAGTACTTATGGATTCTCAAATAGAAACTATAATTCATTTGCTCCATCATTTGATTACAATGTTGTATGTTATTAGTGCAACAACTATGGACACATAACATGTTTTTGTAGAAGTGACCTAGTGGAAACTTCTAGACAAAATAGGGAAGAATATACCCTTTCCAAACAAAAGAAAGAATCCATGGGATTTTGGAAAAGGAAGCAGGATAAATAAAAGAAGAATGAGGAATACATGCTTGTGCAAATTTCCCTTCGTGCTCAAAACAAAGGAGACAAATGGTACATTGATAGTGGATTCTCAAGCCACATGATAGGGGACAAGAACAAGTTTTTCACTTTGAAGGAAGTAAATGAAGGGAGTGTAACATTTAGAGATAATGTTACCGCAAGGATAGATGGAAAATGTACTCTTAGTCTTGAAATGGAAAGACTAAACCATATCATGTCTTGTATGTTGAAGATTTGGAGCATAATCTTATCGATGTTATTTAAATGAGTGATTGAGGACAAACTCTCACATTTGATTCTTAAGGATATCAGATAAGGAAGAAAAGATTGGGAAGATTAGTGGCAAATGAATATAAAACCTCAAATAATGTATATATCCTCAATGAGATCAAGAGAGAAAATGATATATGTGACAAATAAATGAGAGTTGGTTATGGTATAGAAGAAAGGGCCATACAAACTTTGATAATCTAGTAAAAATAAACACCAAACAAGTAATGAGAGATATGCCAAAGATTCCTAAACCTTCAAACACTCTTTTCAAGTAATGTCAGCATGGGAAACAAGCAAGATCAAGCTTCAAATCAGAGTACTAAACAACAAAGCCATTAGAACCTTTTCATACATATATTTGTGGGCCTACAAGAAAACAAAGTCGACAAGGTGAAAATTACTTCATGTTTCTCATTTATGATTACTCTATAATGATAAGGGTTACATTTCTAAAATAAAAATATGAAGCGTTTGAGAAGTTCAAAGAATTCAAATCCTTGGCTAAAAATGAAACTAATTTGAAAATCAAGTGCTTGAGATCATACAGAGGAGGTGAGTTTATATCAAATAAATTTAAAGAATTTTGTGAGCTTCATGGACTAAAGGGACATTTTTCAACTGCAAGAACTCCACAACAAAATGGAGTTGTATAAAGGAAGAATAAAACCATACAATATATGGCTAAAACAATGTTGAATGAAGCTAATCTATTAGACAGGTTTTGGAGATAGGCAATCAACACTACAATCTACAATCTGAATAGAGGAAAAATCAAAGTCAACAACAACAAAACACCTTATGAATTATGGAAGGGCATACCAACAATAGTCAAACACTTCAATGTTTTCGGAAACAAGTGCTACATAAAGAGAGATGATGAGAACTTTGACAAATTTGACTCCAGACATATGCATGTATCTTTATGGTTTATTCATTAAGAATAAGGGCTTATCTATGTTAGAGCATTGGGAAAAATCATAGAGTGCCAATGTGAAAGTGGATGAAGCAGGACATCAAAAGGTGAAATCACATGTTCAAAAAGAGGAGACAAGTTTCAAAGAAGAAGAAGAAGGAGACAAAGGAGAAGAAAATGAATAAGAAGAATCAAAATGTAAAGATACAAAGACACCGTTTAGATTTGTTCTAAAAAATCATTCAAAAAATTTAATCCTTGGTGATAAAGATTTGGGACTTTTGTAACACCACCTCTTCCTATTTTATTTTTTTTAAGAAATACAAGCATATTAACATGTTATGTTAATTTATTCATAGTAATGGTTATTGTGAGAACTTGTTCAATCATTTTCACCATCATTTATTTGTTATTGAATCTAATGGTTATGGTCCTACCGCAACATGATAATGATTTATTGATACATTATGCCAAGGTTCAACTTTAATGCCAACATATTATCAAGGGCTTCTCTCAATTCAGGGATTATAATTGTCTTATTTTATCTTCGACATATCATGTCTTATTGACCATTCTTACCCAATTACACAAAAATAGGTATTTTGTCTTTAATCGTTAGAATTTATGAGTACAACAGGCTAATACTCTTCATCTATTTATAAAATAGATTTTATGTTTACCATACAAAATCCTATTGCTTCTATGTTTAACAATTCCATGATTATCCTTTGAACTCTTAGCATATAAACTCATATACTCATAAAGGTTAAATTTTGTATTCATTCCTTGCATATCATTATTTAAATCATATGATCAGATTCCTTTTTCCACACCATGTTACTAGTTTATATAGATAAAAATTGGTATATATAAAAATGGCTATGAGCTATAGCTCATCCTTGAACGCCATACCAATCTCAATATGAAATGCATTTAACTATGGATTTTACACTCAATATGAAATGCATTTAACTATTTTTATAACGTCGACTTGATCCACGTCACTTCAAGAATTATGAAATGAGATACTTTGAATCTTGATTAGTAATTAAATATAGTTAAACTGTGTAGTTGAATGCTTGCATTCCACTAAGTAGTGATTAAGTATGTGCCACATCTTGGTGCCACTGGAGAGGACTGATAGCCCTTCAACCTAATCGATACTATCCTTCTTGAATATGGATCACTAACCAATTCAGACTCAAAGCATTGCTATCGTTACACAATTAAGGAACCCTACGCTTTTTTGCTATGAGACGTATAAGGTTTCGTCTCATGCGTTTTGTTTGTCTACAAACTAATTATGTGATCATCATTATCAGGGTTATGTAAGATAATCTTCTCATTGTTTATAAACTAGCACAACAGCTAAATAGCTGCTGGTGAACGCCGAAAGGTTGATAAGATGAAACGAATTCTTGAAAGAATATATTAAATTTTATTATCGATTAACAAATAAACGGTTGGGCTTCATTTATCTGGTGTTAATATTTTAATTTCTGTTAATCACTTATGTGGCAATCAGTTAGCTATCAAAGTAATTTTTAAATATGATTAGGTAAATGTAAAAAAGTAAACACATAAATGGATGTCTTTATAATAGCTAGGAAGTTAGTTAATGATTGAAATCACAGCCATTTATTTTGTGTGACTACTAAGAATATTCCAACCATATTTAATCATGTCCATAGAAAACTTATTAAGCACTAAACCCCTATTAAATCTGCCCATTATCAATAGGTGTACGCCTTTCAGCGTAATTACAAGAATTATTTTAAATTCTTTTTTTTTTAAATATCGTATTTATGAGTTATTCTTCATTGCGTTGATATGCAGGTCATCCCCAATTTGGATTATCAATCACATCAAAATCATGTTGGGCTTGTTTACTTCGTTCACTCCAGGGAAACAATTTGTTGTATTGTGAACATGCTTAACACATAAGGATTTAGTCCTATAACGAGAATCCATTTGGCTTTCAATTTGTGTTTATGGTTTGGTTTGTATGTAAACCCATACTCATCCTATGTTTATGGGTCATACATAGCACGTCAAGATCAGAGAATATTGTTGGTTACTTACACCCTTTGTGTTACCATTCTGGGGCTGACCCAGATTCAAGTCTACTATGGTTTCCAACAAAACCCCTCTAAAACTATTGACCCCTTTGGTAAAACCAGTAGGCAATGCAGTACACAAGGTGCACTGCTCAATCTCACCCGAGATAATTCTTATGGGTGGCCACAACGCTTAGGTGCTTGCAGCCTGGGAATGAGTGGGGATTTGTGATTAAACTCTGGGGTCTTCATTAGTTACCTTAACATTGAAATTATATTGAATACCTTTGCATTCTTATTCATGCATGCAAAATAATAGATCTGGCCAAGTCATTCATGCATTTATCTAATATCTATTCATTGACAGTAAAGGAAATACACAATATTCAATCACATGACACATGATCTACTGTGGTTCACCCCTACTGGGCTACGTCCACAAAGATTTGGCTGCTCTGCTCTTTTATTATAGTGTTTCCAAAACTACAACATATTACTCTTTACAATTCCCCATCCGTGGGTCGAGATATACAATGAGGCAGACTAGATCACACCAGGATCCTCAGCTTGTGATCTAACCCTCAAGATCTGCCTTATTTCCTCTCCTTATCTCAACAACATACAAAAATAGATCAGAATTACGGTAATTTAATATTCGAACAACATAGTCATAATGACGAACACACAACCCACACAAAACCCCCACCTAGACCTCCTAAGTACCTACTTATACATGTTTATATCTTACCAACCATTACATTCTCTTACCAAAACCCTAACCCTATCATGGTTAGGAATTCTTGCATGCATGCCTAACATGCTTTCCTCTTCTGCATGCACATCTGTCTTTCCTGTGCTTGTTTTCCTGCATGCACATCCTCCTTACACATGATGATTTTCTTACATGCGCATCTGCCTTACACATGCTACTTTTACTGCATGCACATTTTCTTTCCGCATGTTGCTTCTCTCGCCAGCTGTATTTCTCCCACATCGTGATTTTCTTCCGAACTAGGCCTACACCCAACATGCTCCCAACACTGACATTGTGACTCATCCCGAGTCACTACCTATATCTACTATCTGTTGACACTTCTCTTGAGCCTGAAGGCTCTTTGCTGACATGGATTCGACCACCTGCACAGTGATTGGTGGTCGTAAGATCTCACCGCCCTCCAAGCCTATCTGTTCTAGGCATGATTTGGCTCCATCAATTTCCACGACCAACTGCTATGCCTTTTCTTGTAGGGGATCCAACTTCTCCTGCCATTCTATCTTCTGTGCCTACACTAATTTTTCTTTTGCTTGAAGGTTCTTCATTTCTACGACAATCTTGATCTTTTATGGCAAGGACATTGTCCTATATCACTTCTTGACATATACCATTGTTGCGTGCAATTTGTCTTCCTTTCCTTGTATCTCTTGTAGGCTCCCATTTTCTAATAGTTATGTCCATAGTTGGTCGCTCTTTTCCAATAGTTCGGCCACTCTATGTATGGTTTGCGCAATGTTTTCTGTAGATGATGTCACGTGTTTCTCTCTTTGAGGTTAAACTGTTAGGGGAGTCATAGGTACTATGCACTCCTCTAGTTCCTTGATCTTATCTTTATATTGTGCCAAGTCCTGCGCTATTTTACTCATCTTCTCTTCAGAAGATGCTTCTTCCGATTCTGCATTGTCAGGGATGGCTTGAAATAGTCCACTTATCTGTCTCTCCATCTCCTCCACTTTTTGTTGTGCTAGAGTTCTCTCCTTCCCTTCCTGGATAAGTTCCTCCTTCAATGAGGTGTTTTCTTCCTTCTCCAATTGTAAGTTCGTTGCATCCATCCTTGCTTTGGACTAAATCTCCTACACAACACTCTCCTGTAATTTATACATCACTTTAGCTGGAATCTTGGGCAACGCTAAGTCCATCATCTCAATCTCTCTCAGTGGCCTCTACGTTGTCTCTTCATCCAATAACAACATGTTGGGAGTAATTAATAATTTTACACTCCCCTGCATTGTGATATGTACTGTCTCTCCCATCGATATCCCTTCTTTTACCGATGCTCTTGTATTTTGTTGTTGCTGCTCTGTTTTGACCTTTAACTACTCCAATGAAGTTTTCACCTCTTGGAATTTCTCCAAAATTGAAGCTCGGTGGTTCTTGGCATTCTCCCACACATCTGACAACCGATCCTATATTGTCGTGGCTATCAAATCCACGTCATCTTGCGTCAATGATGTTTCCATAGGCTTCTTGTGGGCCTTTTCCTTCTTTCTGGAGCCACTTGGTTTCTCCCTTGTTCTCTTCCTTTGGGATTCTGGTTGTTCAAATTATTTTGGCATCCATGTATCCATGTCGATATCCTGCTCAACTTCTTCATCCATCTCTACATCTTGTGCCTCCGTTTGCAATTCTTCTGCACTCACTTGTCCTGTCACTCCTCCCGGTGCCTGCTTTGCAGCATGTGGACCCTGTATAGGACCACACTGTGACTTCTTTTGTGTCCTAGTTTTTTTTTGAATTGAGGTGCTTTCCCACACTGTACCTATTGTTGTTTTATTTTTCTAGCTAATGCCATTACTTCCTATCTGCTGCACGAAGACTGTGCTACCCTGCATCTAGATTTGTACTGTTGGCGTTACTCTTGGAATCTCTGACACTTTCCACTCATCAGGCCACTCTTGGACCTCCATGTGGATATCCTGCATCATCACACAGTACTTCAGCTGCAACCACTCCTTGGTTGGGTCCTTCTTTTCCTGCAGCCACATGCTGTGACGTGATGCCCGAAAATTCACTATCTGTACATACTCTTAGAAAGTTTCTGGTGAGATCCTCCATGTATCTGCCAAGCTCTTTTGGATCTCTGTTAATTATTGAGAGAACATGTCATTGTTGAATTTACTTGCCTTGGGATCTGTTGTGCTTCATAGTGACGTGTAATGTGATGTGCCACATTTTCCTGTCCTTGGCAGGAACATCGTGTATGCAGGTTCGTGCCACCCTATAAGTGCAATGAGGAGGAGTAACCAGGAGTAGTGGAACTCAGAGCCCTAGTCTTGTGCATCCTTACAGTCTTCAAGGAATGAGTTCAATAGGTAAAGGGCCTAGCTCATTGAGCTCCCCTTTGCGCATTGTGTCGCAACTGCTAGTACTCATGTAGGCACTTCTTCTTTTCAACACTTTCACATTAATTTGCAACCAAGCAATCTATTTGCAAATCATGTCACAGGATCATTGATGTTGCCGATATTGATACCTTTGTTACCCCTATCTGTGCCATACTTTGATTTGATCTCATATGAGGTGGATTTCTCCTTAGTCTTGTCTTCTAGGTATTTCTCCGGCTTCTCCCCATCTGTGGGTAGCTCTGCAATCTCTACGATGAGGTCAACGTTGATTGACATTGGCCTATTTATCCATAAGATTCCTCCGTGCACCCTCACTAACAACTGTTTAACACATTCGTTTATGTGTTTCTTGCGCTTGAAATGAAGTATGTCTAATAAGTTCATGATGTCGGTGTTATACAGTTCCAGGATCAAATATGCAGGCTGCAATAGTGGCGCTCCTGATGGGCCCTCTCCCCTGCTCTCTAGGTAGCTCTACACTGCCAAATATGGGAACTTTGTGGCATCATAGACATCATGGTCAGAGTATTTAAGGCTATCAATTCTTCCTACTATGTTATCCCCGGTCTTCACTTCATTGGGAATTTTTGGCATCACTATACCTGGTTCTTCCTGTGTGCGTTGTACGCCTTGCACACTACTTTCTGCTCTCAACTTATTTTTCCCTTGTGTGGACGATACCCCACCCTTTGGTATGGGATCTTTCTCTATTTCATGCTCTAGTTCTGGTTCTAGGTCCTACTGCATGGAATCTATGGCTGGTTCTGCTTCCCGTGGCCCTTTTCCCATGGACGCGTTGGATTCCATCCATTCAACATCCTCTACCAACTGCTCGGGCTCCTGTGCAGGTTCCTTCTCCTCTTCCACATGCAATGTGGTCTGATCATACTCTAGTGTGTGGGTTTTGTCCACATCCACCACTGTAGGCATCTCATTTGTTCCTGTTTGAGGCACCCGAGTTCTACTCCGTGTGCTTCGTTCGGTTCTGCTCAACGCTCCAACCCTTGGTGGTGACATGGAGAATAAATCCAATTTGTAGGCTTCCAAATCGACAGAGGCTAGGGAAAATTCACACTCTATCGCTCTTCCTCTCAGCTCTACATTCTTCTTCTTAGCAAATAACACAATGGGTCGTTTCCCCCCCTTTTTCCAACTTTATAGAATAACGAAGAAGTAACAGTTGTGGCACATTGAAATTTGTCACTTTTTCACTTTTCATGGTGTTTCTTGCGTGCTATACCTTTCTATTGGTTAACTTCTCTTTTGTGTGTGGTGTTTTCAAACCCTGGTTTCCTTGTGTCACACTATTATGTTCTACTAGTTTTATTCTGTCAAGTCCCTCCATGTGCGCCGATCTGTTTTTGTTTTTATCCTCCTTTTACTTTTTATGGATTTTCTTCTTTTTATTTGTTTTTCTCATTTTCTCTCCCTTGCTTCTACTATAGTACACTATATACATATCTTCTCACTACACATAAAATTTCTAGGTGTTAGGAGGTCGAATGTCCCTATATAGTTTCATTTGACTCCCATTGATCATTCATCTGAGTTCTGTACCTCCTAAATCTTTCAATTGTACATCTCCCCTTCCATGACAATCTTCACTTCATATGGTCCCAACCAATGCATTCTGAATTATCCTGGGTGCTGAAGAAATTTACTGTCATACACCAAGACTAGGTCTCCCTCCTTGAAACTCTTCCTTTTAATATGTCTGTCATGCCAATCTTTGTCCCTTGATTTCTGTACTTCTTGGTGAAATCCTACTAGAATCCATCTTCTTCCATCTCCATCAACACACTTAGCCTTTCTTGTACTATGCCTCGTTCTGTCATGTTGGTGATTGCTGCTATGCGTAGACTAGGTACTAAAAATTCTAATGGCACTACTACTTCTTGTCCATACACCAACCTGAATGATGTCTACTCTGTCAGTTTTTTGCATGTAGTCCCGTATGCACATAATACTGCTGGTATCTTCAACTCCCAATCATCCCTGTTGAAATTGCAGATCTTTATCAATGCATTCTTGAGGATCTTATTAAAGGCTTCCACTGTTCCATTTTCTCGAGGGTGATATGGTGTACTCTTTTGATGATAGACTTCAAAATTCTCAGTCATAGCCTTGATAGTACTATTGATGAAGTGAGTGCCTTGGTCACTCATAAAAATCCTTGGGCATCCAAATCTAGTGATCACTTGCTCAAACAGGAAATGTGGTGTTGTCTCTACGCTGCAATATTTTACTGGTGCTGCTTTTTCCCATCTTGTTAAGTACTCTGTCGCGGTAATGATATACCTTGCTCCTGACCTCTTTGCTGGTGGATTAATTGATCCCACAAAATCTATTTCCCATTTTTCAAATACTTGCAAGGTTACTTGAGGTCTTAGGGGAATCTCATCCCTTCTATTAGGTTTACCAAACGTTTGACATACATCACATCTCTGGAAGTAGTCCTTTTCATCTCTATGTATGGACAACAACCATAGTCCTGCGCACAATACCTCATGCACAATATATTTTCCTGCATAATGTCCTATGGCTATTCCCTCATGAGCCTCTGCTAGAATCCTAGGTCTCTCATGTTCTAGTACACATCTTCTCAAAATGATGTCTGCACCCATCTTGTATAAGTGTCCTGCAATCATTTGATAGTCTGCAACTCTAACTACCAAATTTTTCTTCTGCACAGTGATGAATTCTTATGGCGCAATCTCTACACCCAATTATTGAATGATGTTAGAAAAATATTCATCAGCTACTTGAACTAAAAATAAATATGAGTCAAGGAATTTGTCCTCTAAAGTTGTAGGTTATTCTCCATTGGTGATCCTTGAGAGGTGGTCGGGTCCCGTATTCAACTTCCCTGGCTTGACTATCACTTCAAAGTCAAATTATTGAAACAACAGTAACCATATACAGATCCTCCCCCCCAACACTAGCTTATTGACTAGTTATTTGAGGGTAGAATGATTTGTGAACGTTTTAAAATGTTTCCCAAGTAGATAGTGTTTGAACTTCTGCAATTCATATACAATTTCTAGGCATTCTCTTTCTGTGGTATTGTAGTTTTTCTCTGACTCTGACAATTTTCTTCTTGCAAATGCTATAGGATGGTCTAACTCTCCTACTACTGGTTGCATCAGAATAGCTCCAAGTGATATGGCTGATGCATCTACATGCACATTAAATGTATTTTTCCAATCTGGGAATACTAGTATTGGTGTTGTTACCATATTCTCTTTTAGAGTGTCCAACCCCCGTTGACAGTCCTCATTCCACTGAAATTTACTATAGTTTTTCAACAATTTCTCCATCAGTGCAATGATCTGCGCATACCCTTTTATGAATTTCTGGTAGTAGCCCGTGTGTCCCAATGTTTCGCTCAATTGGCGTACTGATTTTGGTGGTGATAAATTGACAATCACTGCAATCTTGGCAGGATCTACTAGCAAGCCTTGTTTGCACACTATATGGCCCAATAGTATCCCAAAAGGTATCCCAAAGATGCACTTCTTGATATTTAATGATATCTGATACTGCCTGCATCTTTCCAACATCAACCTTAATACCTATACATGATATTTCAATAGATTGTAGACTGTCCAATCATCCAAATATACTTCTAAAAATTAATGGACGAATTCTTCGAATGTAGTTATGACTACTCTTGAGAATATTGCCGGTGCATTCTTCAGTCCAAAAGACATCACTGTGTACTGGTAGGATCCCCATTCTATGGAAAAAGTGGTCTTGTACCTATCTTATGGAGCTATCTTGATCTGATGGTAGCCTAAGAATCCATCCGTGAATGAGTATGCTTCTTGGCCTCCTACATTCTCTAATATATCATCTGTGAAAGGGGTGGGAAACAGGTCATGTAGGAAAGTATCATTCAATTTCCTGAGATCTACACATATCCATATGCCTCATTTCTTCTTCTCCTGAACTACCATAGGGATTACCCATTCAGATTCCTCCACTGGTTCTATGATACCAGCTTCTAACATTCTGTCAATTTCTGCTTATATATTGGGTTCAATCTATACGGTCATTGTCTTACTGATCTAGCCTCAGTTTTGAGAGTTATCTTCATCTCTCCTGCTATGCATTTCATTTTTGTAAAGGTTGTTGGGAACAAGTCATTGTACTCATGCAGTAACTCTGTTACTCTTTCTACTATCTATTCATCCCAATAATCTCCAATGTTGGCCATTTTGGGATTGTCATTTGTCCAAATATTTACTTTCTTCACCTTGATTGGCATGAAAAATACTTCTGATGCCAGAGATGGACCTTCCACCTCTCTTTCTCCTTCAATTTCTATAATTTGAATGTTGCGTGGGTTATCTTCATCTAGTGCTTCTTCTTGTACATGATAGCATGACCATAGTTCTTTCATTGTCTGTCTGTTCTGTTATTGATACTATGCTATAAGTTCAACCTTTGGTTCTTGAATGAATATTACCGATATGATTTGTTTGAGTGTTGAATCCATGTTGGGGTTATCATGTTCAAATGAGAAAGTGACTATAAAATTCTGTTGTAATGTTGTCCATTCTACAGTGCCTCTACGCAATTCCTGGTCTACATACCAGTTTGTTGGAATTCCTTCCAATGTGTGAATAAAGTGATGAGACCATTCTTTTGGTGGTGTCATTTTCCATAGTGTTCTGCACTTCTCCAAGTGTTCCGTTGGTGTCCCATGTCCATCATATCTCTACAGTTGATTTCTTCCTTGTTCTGCACCAAATATGATGTGCAGTAATCGCTTACATTGGTACCAGTCCTTGACTGTCTCTTTGTGTGCACCCCACCATATTGCAGGTGTTTCCTTAAGTGCTATGTACAGAGCTAAGAGTCTCTTATTATATAACACTTCATCTTCGTATTTGGTTAGGAATTCTTCTAAGTCATTCACCCCATGAAAACTGGTTGGTTCTCTTATCCCTGTACCTACCCATCTTACTGCGCGGTCTATTCTTGCGCACCTTCTTGTGAATACTTCATGTAATCTCTGCTGCCAATTGTCCAACCCTGTATCTGAGTTTGATGCGCATGACATGATACTTCTCC
This sequence comes from Picea mariana, assembly GCA_032191745.1. Taxonomy (NCBI): domain Eukaryota; kingdom Viridiplantae; phylum Streptophyta; class Pinopsida; order Pinales; family Pinaceae; genus Picea; species Picea mariana. The sequence goes on from JASDQU010102453.1 coordinate 226,282, forward strand.
AACTGAGTACCCCATCTATAGTTGGATTCACATAATCTTCTTCTCGTGCGGTGGTTCTGTATAACTAGTTGATTTCCTCCAGGTCTAAGAAAGTGGGTTCTACAATCCTTTCTCCTTCTGATGGATCTAGTGGAACAACGACTCTGTAATCTCCTAACTTGAATGTCATATTCCTCATATTCAAATTGATTATGGCCTGATTTTCAAACACCCAATCTAATCCAAGCAATGCTAGATAAGGTGTTGTGCCATCCACTATTTCTGTCACTTCGAAATCTTCTTTAGTGCACACTCCATCCAGATCTACTGTCACACCCTTTAGCCTTCCAATTGGCATAACCCTATGTTGATTTTCTAGTTTCAGCTGAACAAGTAAATATCCTAATGTGGGATCTACCATACATTTCCATGTCTTTTTGGGTAGCACATTCACTTCAGAGCCTAAATCTAGTATAATATCCCCATTGTTGAAATCTCCAATGTTGGCATTAAGTCTGAATTATCTGCTTTCTCTCCTCCTTGTATGCACATGATTAACTATTTTCTACTCTAGATTTCCCTCTACGTCTATGTTACATCCTTCTAACATATTTTGTAACACTTTAACAAATGATGGATCATTTAGTATTTTAACAGAGGATAGCTGAAAAACATTTATGGTACTTACTTGTCCTAGGGGTTGTGCTTCATTAGTGTGATCCAATGATGAAGGCATATCGTATGTTGGTACATCCTGAGTATGTTGCATAGTTGATGTAGATGCAATGTATGGCTTCAATAATTCTTGTCTGGCTTGCTTGAATATCTCCTTTTTGTTCTGCGCATCAAACTGCTTCTGTGGTTCAATATTATTCTTCATCCATTGGTGTTGTGTTGGATCTTGTCTTACTACATCATCACCTTTCTTCACTCCTCTGCGTGTAACTATGTTGATATTTCTTCCATCATCCCTCGCTTCTATACAAATCCATTGAACATTCTGATTATTATGATTTCTCTTTTCCTGGATCTTCCCCAATAGTGTCGGACAATCTTCCATGTCATGGTCTGATGCACGACAATACATACATGTCCCAAGTGGAAGTTGACATTCTCTTGCATAGTGTCATGGTTTTTGACAATTATGGCATACCACCGGCCCTCTGCCTTTTCCAAAGCCTCCTCTACCTTGTCCTCCACCTCTGTATCCAACTCGATATCCTCGTGGTGTGTTTTACTTAGGCACCTGGTTATACTGCACAGGATTATACTGTGGCTATGTGGTATTGTACTGCGGCTGCACATTGTTATATTGTTGTGGCGCAGTGTTATATGGGGCTGCTATTTGGTTAAAATGTGGTGTAGCTTTCCCTGTCATCATTTCCTCCTGCACCCTATAGGTGTCTGATGTTATTTACCTCATCAACTCCATTGTCCTGCAATATTTGTCATCATGGCCTACTAACTTTAAAAAGTTGCAATATGAACTCTCAGGCACTGTCTGGTATTTTTGCATCATTGGAAAATGATATGGATTATTCCCTTGTGTCTTACAGATCTCACACCATAGTCCCACTGTTGGCAAAGGGTTTGGAAGTCCCGTTTCCATGTACTGCACAAATGTTGGGCATTTTTTCTTGTGATGTCCTTATGTCCTACATGTGGTACACCAAACAACTTCTCTTTTGTCCTTACTCCTATTCTGGTTCAGTTGAAATGTTAAATTCTTCAGATCCTCTATTGTTGGATTTGTCTTATGATATTGGTTCTCTTCTAGTTGTAAGGATGTCTGTAGAGCCTTTGCTTGAGTTTGAAACTTCTTCTATCTCAAAGGGTATTTTAGGTGTGGTAGCAGGGAATTCACAAATAGGTGTCTATGCTGCATATCTGTCATGACATACTTCATTTTTCTCTTCAATCGTTTGAATCTCTGGTCAATCTCCCAGACAAATTCCCATGGTTTCTGTCTGATTTATATCATCTCATTCATGTACTAATCCTCTGATCTAGGCTTCTGAAATTCATTTATCAATAACTTCTTGATATCCACAATCATTCTGGTTATTCCTGGTGGACTGTTTGTAGCTAATCTCATGTACCAATCTAGTGTGCAGTCTCCTAACATGATGTCTAACTGTGCAAGTTTGGTATCTTCATCTATGACTTGCTTTGATTCCCAAATCTTTTCACATATGAACAAGTTCTTATTAGGGTCCTTCGATGCCTCTCCCTTTAATTCTGGTAACATGATGGTGGGATCATGTCCTGCCATCTTGAATGTTGAACTACTACCTCCATGCGGTGTAGATCCTTGACTAATTCTTCATAAATTGACTCCCCTAGTTGTTTCTCCCTGTGTAGATGTACTTCGTACTGTGTTTGTTCCACTGAAATTTGGTTGTTTAAATGGTGGTGTTCTTTTTGGTGTATTAGTCGCACATGGGTTTATGGATTCCACACTGACGCTGATATGGATAAGAGTTTTTCCTCTGGTTTCTTCTCTTGGAACTCTTGTCTTTATTTCATGTGTCACACGTAGGATTTCCTCAATCTGATCCACAACTTGAATATCCTCTACCTCTTCTTCATCACTTTCCAAGCCTTCCCTCGCGGCTATGGCTCTCTTCTTATTGTTCATCTTGTGTTGGTAGGGTACTCCACTGCACGTTCTTCCAGCTGTTACCGTGATCTTCTTGATTTGGTATTCCTCCATCATGATTGGATCCAAGGCCTCCTCCTTCTTTCCTTTATCTATTTCTTCCTCCATTTCTCCGTCTCTTTCCAGTGCTTCCCCCCTTCCCCCATGCATGCAGTGAGGTTTAGCTGTCTGAGGCCATTGTCATTACACCTTTGTTATACAGTAACATCTTGATGGAAGTATACAACGATATGATATACCTACCTCTAGTTCCTTTCAGTAACTCTTTCTCTACTGCACCGTAAGACTTCACAATATATACCGCAAATTCTGTGATAAATCCTGCAACAATGCTATCTAACCAGAAGTCTACTACGCGCATAAATTTATTGCCAATTTGTTGTAACTGCACGATCTCCACATAATTCCACTCTAGCTGTCTGATTTGATTTGTAGGGTGGTTGTCTTTCAACCTCAATATCCACTCCTGCAACACATGCGACATATCACAGAAAAATACTTCATGAAAGTCGCTAAATACACACTTGTCCAAATATTTGTGTGGTGTTAACTTTGGGTTTCTATTAACTTTTTTCACAAATTCCAACTCAGTTTTTTCAACCAACTCTTGATCTCCACCTTCGTTGGGTTCCATGGTCTAAACATCCCCTTTTATATTCTCATTCTTTTAAATTTTACTCACTTGATCTGACACTCTTTTTCTGATTCTTCAACAGATCTGATTCACTCAATCGCCTTCTGTTCCAACCGGTAATAGAACCATTTGTTGGTTACTTACACCCTTTGTGATACCATTCTAGGGCTTACCTAGGTTCAAGTCTACTATGGTTTCCAACAAAACCCTTCTAAAACTATCGCCCCCTCTGGTAAAACCAGAAGGCAACACAATACACAAGGTGCACTGCGCAGTCTCACCCGAGATAGTTCTTATGGGTGGCTGCAACACTCAGGTGCCTATAGCATGGGAATGAGTGGGGATCTGAGATTAAACTCTGGGGTCTTCATTATTTACCTTAACATTCAACTTATATTGAATACCCTATCATTCTTATTCATGCATGCAAAATAACATATATGGCCAAGTCATTCATACATTTATCTAATATATTTTCATTGACAGTAAAGGAAATACACAATATTCAATCACATGACACATGATATACCATGGTTCACCCCTCCTGGGCTATGTCCACAAATATTTGGATTCTCTACTCTTTTATTATAGTGTTTCTAAAACTAGAACGTCTTGTTCTTTACAATTCCCCCTCTGTGGGTCAAGGTCTACAACGAGGCAGACTAGATCACACCAGGCTCCTCAACCTATGATCTGACCCTTGATATCTTCCTTAATTCATCTCCTCATATCAACATCTTACAAAAATAGATTGGAATACAGTCATTCAGTCTTTGAACAACATAGTCACAATGACCAACACACAACCCACACATAACCCCCACCTAGACCTCTCATGTACCTACTTATACATGTCTTTGTCTTACCAACCATTACATACTCTTACCAAAACCCTAACCCTATCTTGGCTAGGTATTCTTGCATGCACACCTCACATTCTTCCCTCTTATGAATGCATGTTTGTGTTTCCCATGATGCTTTTCCTGCATGTATATTCAAATTACACGTGCTTCTTTTCCTGCATGCACATCTACCTTACACATGTTTCTTTTCCTTCATGCATTGATTTCCACATGTTGCTTCTCCTGCCAGCTGTATTTCTTCCACGTCGTGCTTTTCTCTCAAACTGGGCATGCACCAAACAGATACAAAGGGTGTTGGCACAGGGGTAGACCCAGGGTTCAACTCTAACAACGAACCAACAAGCCCTAACTAATGGCCCTTTTGGCAACACCTACGAAGCAGATGCAGTCTCACCTGAAGTAGAAATAGGGGGGTTGCAGGACACAGGTGTCTACAACTAGAGGAAATACAAAGTGGATCTAAAAAAATAGAAACACAACAACTAGATATCAATGACCAAATTAAACCTACTTCGCACAATTATATCTCAGATCTAGCACTATGATGAAATAACATAATAACAGAAGGTAAAAGAACACAACACCAATCCCACAGAATAACAAGATATACATGGTTCACCCTCTCCCTAAGGCTACATCCACAGAACTGTGTTTCTTGATATTATAGGAAAACATACAATTATATCTGCGCTCTTAGCTTGTAGATATCTCTTCCTTTCTCTCTCTCTTTCTCTACCCTCCCTGCGCACCCAGCTACAGGGTTGATCTTCGCACCCAACTGAAGATCTTAAAATACATAAGGCTCTCACACACAACACTTCTCTCTCACACAGGAATACTCACTCTCTCACACAGTAACAATGAACTCTCAATCAACTTAGCACCAACCCATCCCAGGTCCTTTAGAACTTTATTTATACATTACAATATCTCTCGGACATCCTTAGGTCAAAACCTAGGTGTCAAAACCCTAAATACCAAAACCCTAGGTGTCTAAAACCCTAGGTCAATTTGATATGCGTTTTCAGGGCTTCGCCAGGCTGTTTTTCTGTCTTCTCCACGAGGTGCTCCAAAGCACTTGTTGGTGGATTTTTCTTCTTGTTGAGTTGTCCGTGATCTATCTTCCTTGTTGATATATTCTCCTCGATCTCCTCGTCCAACAACTTGTTTTCCCTTGCTTTGCTCCTTCTTTTCTGCTTCTTTAACCACTTCAACCCAATCTCAATCAATGTTCCTTCTGCGCAGTTCACACTTCATCTTTTATTTTTATTTTTCTTTGCTTTCTTTTTTAATCCATAACCAAGGGAAAACATGCCCCCAACACTCACTTGTGATTCGTCCCGAGGAACTTTAGGTCTGAACCTTCTATTTTACTTCGACTTCAGACTGCACAACACAACCTGTGCTTTCTGCTCTATCCTTCTCCACTTTGTGCAGACTGTATTTTATGTGTCCGGTACCCAGTTTCAACTGCATATGGTACCTAGACCCTTCTCCTTCTACTTTTACTAAGAGATGCAAGGAAACTGGTTGTCATAGTACAATTTCAATTGGCTCCCATTCACCAAACCTTCCTTCCATTCTCCCTTCAAAGTCTTCAACTGTGCAACTCCTCCTTCTGTGACATAGGCAACCTCATATGGCCCAAGCCAATGTGTCCTTAACTTCCCTAGATGCTTCATGAACTTGTTGTCATAAACCAATATCAGATATCCTTACTTAAAGAGTTTCTTCTTGATGTGTCTTTCATGATAGACCTTTCTCGTTCCTTCTGTACCTGCTGAAGAAATCCTATAATAAACCTGTCTTCCTCCAATTCGACAAACTATGCGAGCCTCTCTTGAACAATGCCAATGTCATCCATATCTTTAAAGGTTGCAATTCTTAGATTAGGAACCAAGTATTCCATAGGTACAACTACTTCTAGACCATAGACCAACTTAAAGGGAGTTTGCATTGTCAACTTCTTGCAAGTGGTTCTATAGGCCCATAATACTGCGGGTACTCTCAAATCCCAATCATCCTTGTTTACACTAAAAATCTTCATCATATTGTCTCCAATATTGTATTGAAGGCTTTGACCATACCATTCGCCCGTGGATGGTATGGAGTGTTATTTTGATGGTGAAATTCAAATTCCCGAGTCAAGGCTTCAATAGTCTTATTAATAAAATGTGTGCCTTGATCACCCATCAGGATCTTTGGACATTCAAACCTGGTTACGATATCATCAAATATGAATTGCGTAGGTGTAGTTGCACTACAGTCCTTAACTGCTCTTGCCTCTACCCATCTTGTCAAATACTCTATCGTAGTGATGATGTATCTGGCTCCTGTGCGCTTTCCTGGTGGGTTGATAGGTCCCACAAAATCAATGGCCCATTTCTCAAATGCATTTAAGGTTAGCTGTGGTGATAAAGGCATCTCATCTCTTCTGGAAGGTTTCCCAACTCTTTGGCATACATCGAAGGCTTTGTAGTATTCCTTAGTGTCTTTGTGTAAAGTGGGCCACAAGAGGCCATCTCTATGAACCTTCTACGTTGTTGCTTTTCCTGTGTAGTGTCCTCCTGCGATGCCTTCATGTGCTTCTGCTAAAATAAATGGTCTCTTTGCCTCCATAACACATCTCCTAAAGATCTCATCAGGTCCCATCTTATATATTTGTCCAGCTATAAGTGAAAAATCTGCAGCACGAACTACCGGTTGTTTCTTCTGGATAATTGTATATTCGCGAGGTGCCATTCCTGTTGACAGGAACTGGACTATCTGTAGAAATTGATCATCAACCTTCCTGATGGGTAGCAACTGTGCATCTGGTAAGGTATCCTCCAAGCTAGTAGGTTCCTCTCTATGTTCTATCCTGGATAAGTGATCATGTCCCTTATTCATTCTCCCTGGCTTGACCACGATCTCAAAATCATATTCCTGGAATAAAAAAATCCATATGCATATTCTTCCCCCCAACACTGGCTTGTTGACTAGGTATTTCAATGCAGAGTGATCAATGAACATTTTAAAGTGTCCTCCCAACAAGTAGTGACAAAAATTCTGCAGCACATACACCATGGCTAAACCTTCCCTCTCAGTGGTAGTGTAATTTATCTCAACTGTTGAAATCTTCCTTATAGAAAAGGCTAACGGGTGGTCAATATCTCCTACTCCATGCTATGCTAACACTGCTCCTAATGCAATAGAGGATGCATCGACATGCACATGAAATTCCTTACTCTAATCTGGAAAAACCAGAATAGGCGCAGTGACCATTTTCTGTTTTGGTGTGTCGAAGCTTTGTTAGCATTCTTCTGTCCATTGAAACTGACAATATTTATTCAACAACTTTTCGATGGGTGCTGTAATCTATGCATATCCCTTAATGAACTTTTTGTAATATCCAGTATGTCCCAACACAGTGCGCATCTGTCTTACTGAAGTAGGAGGAGGTAAATCAACAATAGTGACAATCTTGGATGGATCTACCAACAACCCCTACTTACATACAATATGGCCTAGAACCACTCCAAAGGGTGAAAAGAAGATGCATTTCTTTAAGTTCAGGGCAACCTGACATTTCCTGAACTTATCCAACATTATTCTTAAACATTCAATATGCTTTTGAAATAAGCTAAAAACAATCCAATCATCAAAGTATGCTTCTAGAAATTCATGTAGAAATTCCTTTAATGCTTCGACCATCGCCCTAGAAAAGATGGTTGGTGCATTCTTCAATCCAAAAGGCATCACTGTGTACTGATAGGATCCCCATTATGTTGCAAATGTGGTCTTATGGCGATCTTCCTTGGCAATCCCGATCTAGTGATAAGCCAAAAATCCATCTGTGAAGGTGTAAACTTCATGTCCTCCCACATTATGTAACACTTATTCAGTAAACAGTGTAGGGAATGGATCATGTAAACATGCATCATTCAATTTCCTCAAGTCTACACAGATTCTAATCTCTCATGTCTTCTTATCTTGAACCACCATAGGGCTTATCCATTCTGACTCTTCAACAGGTTTTGTGATTCTTGCTTCCAACATTCTTTCTAGTTCAATATTGACTTTCTTCTTATATCTGGGATTCAATCTGTAGGGTATCTGCTTGACTGGACTTGCATATAGTTTCAAGGGAATCTTCATCTCTCCCACGGGACCTTTAATTCCCTTCATATTAGTGAACTTGGTTTGAAACAAATCCTGATATTCATGCAGTAGTTATGTGATCTTGTCAATAGTGGCATCATCCCAATAATCTCCAACGTTTGTGAGCTTAGGTGCTTGCTCTATTCCAATGTTAACTTTCTTGATTTTGATTGGCTATCCAATAAAATGTAGTTCGACTCATGGTCCTTCTATGTCTCTCTGTCCTTCTGTTTTTGCGATGTTCACATTCCTAGGATCATCATCTTCATCAACATTGATATTGTAACATCCTTGCAATTTCTGAAGAGGTGCAATCCATTCATCCTTTTATTGCTCCAAAGGAAGGTTAGGTGCCTCCTCAAATACTTTTTTTCTCACAACTTGTAAGGCTTGATCTACTGTAGGGTACTTTCTTTTAAATAAAAATTTAGCTACAAAATTCTGAGTCATACTTTGCCAATATGCAGTGGTGAGACACAGTTCTGTTTGTAGATACCAACTGATAGGTGTTGTATCCAAATTGATAATGAACCTGTGCAGCCACTGATCTTGAGGAATGCTACTCTAGGCCTCCTCACAACTTCGTACATGGCTCTTTGGACAACTTTGTCATGTGTATCTAACTTCGCACCCTTCTACTTGATATGAGAATCACACTGTCATCAAAGTGCGACATTGCACCTAGTCCACGATGTTCTTCTTATGTGTTCCCCACCATCTTGATGGTGTTGCTTTTAAAGATTCATCCATTGCCATCAGTCGCTGTTGTACTGGTACAATTTTTCAAATTCTGATAAGAAAGTTTCTAAATGATTTAAACCATCAAATGTGGGCAAATTACTGACTTTTGTGCCAATCCAACGAGCTTCCCTGGTCAATCTAGCACATCTCCACGCAGACACTTCATACATTTTGTTCTTCCAGTTCTCTAGTTCTTCTTCCAAATATGATGAACATGCATTGTCACTTCACCAGCTTAAATTCCCATTTGTTGTAGGATTAATGTAATCATACTGTCTTGCTATCAATTTATATATATTCTCTATCTCATATGCGTGGTCTTCTTCTCTTATGGGTTCTATGTATCTGTGACCTTCATCAGGATCCAGAGGTGCAATGACCCTAAGGCCATCACCTTCAAATTTCATTCTTCTTTTCTTTAAGTCGACAATAGTATAATTATTAAAATCCTAATCAATTCCTAACAGCGTAGGATAAGGACAACTATCGTCAACTATCTCAATCACCTCAAAATCCACAAATGTCCTTACCTCGTTGATGTCCACATGGACATGCTCCAGTCTTCCAAAGGGGATAACTGCTTGCTGATTAGCCATTCTAAGCCTAATAGGGGAGTAAATTAACTTAGGTTTTCCCATAAGTGCCCAGGTCTGCTTTGTCATAACATTGACTTTTGACCCTAAGTCAAGGACCACATAATCTATATCATTATTTCCAATCTGAGAATTAAGGTGTAGTTCCTTATTTTTCCTTCTCCTTTTGGATACTTGATGTACTGCTCTATTCAGTAAGGGATCTACCTTCCCTAACTCATATTGTCTAATCAAATTTTGTAGCAATTGTACAACTCTTTCATCCTTTATCAAATTAATGCAAGTGCATAAGAATTCCATAAGCTTTCTTACCTCTTTTCCTTCTCCAGGCGAAGCATATTGATCAAATTCCAGAGGCATCCCACATTCTCTCACTTCTGGTTGTGTTTTTCAGGAAGAAGCCTGATCTCTTCCAAATTCTTTTCTTGCCTCTTCAAATGTCTGTTTCTCTTTTCTTGGATCAAAATCTTGAATCTTCTCTGTAGCTCTTCTGACCCTTGATTCTTCTGTGGTATTTGCTGGAGTCACTCTATCTTCACCTGTAGTAGTGCCTTTTCTAGTGATAACATCGACTCTAGGATCCACTCTGCAAGGTTCTACCGATATTAGTTGTACTTATTGGTTTCCTCCTCGTCTCTACTAAAGTTTGACTAACAACGCAGGACAATCTTCTATGACATGTTCAAATGAGTTGCAGTAACTGCAAGTGGTACAAGGGTTATGATAGTCCCTTGCCAAGTGTCCTAGCTGTGCACAGTTATAACAAATGATCTAACCTCGACCTTGACCCATGCCTCCACCTCAGCCTCTTCCTCTGAATCCACTGCGAGGGTTGAAGTTCCCTCTTCCTGGAAATTTAAACTGCGTAACAGTTCCTTCCTGTTGTACTTTGCCTTGAATTCGATATGTGTCTCTTGATATTTCATGCAAGAGATCGTAAGCCCTACAATCCTTCTCATCGTGCCTCACAGATTTACAAAATGTGCACTAGAGGTTTGTAGGTGTTTGAACATATTTTTTCATGTAGTAGCATTCACCAGGGCGATGTCTATTTCTACATACCTCGCACCAAGGTAGAGTAACCTGCTTCAAAGGGCTCGGATCTCCATAGGCCAAGTACCCATGAAATATGGGAAAATGCTCCTTATCACAGCCCTCTGATTTGCATATGATACACCAAATGTCTTCTCTTTTATATTTCCCCTTGTCTTTATTCATATCTTCGACCTGCAGAGATAAGCTAGTTAGCTGACTCAAAATTTGACTCATACCTGAGTTGGATACTCCCATAGGGGATGATTCTAGTTTCATGGCGATCTCCAATGCCTCAGCCTATGAAGTGATACTCTGTTGCATCAGAGGAACTCTAATGTGTGGTAAGAGGGCATCAATGAACCATTCTTTATTCTATTCATCTGGAATCTGAAAAATGAAGTGGCCTGTCAAGGTCTTAAACCTATGATCAAACTCCCACACAGGTTTAGCTACTGTCTGCTTGATTTCTTTCAGCTCTTTAATGCACTATGACTCTGACTTAGGTTTCTTGAATTCGTTAATCAACGTAGTCTTGATGACATTCAGTGGTTTTATTTGTGCAATCCTTGGACAAATTTCATGTACCAGCTCAGTGCGTGATCTCTCAACGTAGTACTAAACTGAGCTCTCTTAACAGTTTCATCAATGATATTCTTAATACTCCACACAGCTTCGCATAAGAACCAATTTTGATCCGGATATTTAGATCCATATCCCCTAAAGGTGGGTAACCTCATCTCATCTGCCATAGATCTTCCTAGGTTTCTTGACTGAGTATGCACTGAACCACTTGTACTAGTGATATGATTGCTTTGATAACTTAGGTTACTCTGGTTACTTAATGCTACTAAAACAACAGGAGGAGTGATAGTACTTACTTCGATATCATGCATAGTCCTATAAGTTACTGATTCTTCTTGGTGAGGTTCTTCAGTCTGTTCTTCCTCTGCTTGAGTGGACTCTGAATCTTCCTCGTTCAACAACTCTTCTTCTTCTCCACTGTAGAGAACTTTGTCTTGTTCTAGTAGTTCATGATTCTGCTCAAACAAGTTCATGAGAGGAACTTCTCTGAAGGTTCTCCCACTGCGTATGTCCAACCTCAGTGTCGCTGTCGCTATCTAAATTCTTGAACATTAGCCTTTCAATTCAACCAACTACTGCATCTTCAATATTTTCTTCTCATGCAATAGAAGCTTGATCTTCAACATCAAAAAGTCTAAAATTTTTCCTCTAGGTCCCTTAAAGAAATATCTCTTTGCTTGTCTATATGACTCTACTCTATCAATAGAAAACTCGGTGATGTAACCTCCAATAGTACTATCGAACTAGTGATCTACTGCTCTTGACACAATGTTATCAACTCTCTTGACCTTCTTGATCAACGTCGACATCCAAACCACAAATGGTCTAAATCTAATCTCAAACTAGGTATCTGCTAATCTAGCTAACCACTCGTATAGTTCCTTATGAATTCCTCCAAAGAAAATATCATTTATATCAGTAAAGATACACCTTCCCAACCAATCCTCTGTGCTAAGATTAGGGTTCTTATTCTGAGCCTCAGCGAAGTCCTTTTCTTGTTCTTCTATCCAATTTTGAATCTTTGTCTTCGATGGAAACCACCTTGACATTCCCTCAAGAAGATCTCGGTCCTGACAACGGAACCATTTGTTGGCATAGGGGCATACCCAGGGTTCAGCTCTAACAATTCACCAACAAGCCCTAACTATTGGCCTTTTCAGCAACACCTATGAAGCAGATGTAGTCTCACCCGAAGTAGAAATAGGGGGTTGCAGGACATAGGTGTCTACAACCAGAGGAAATACAAAGTGGATCTAAAACAATAGCAACACAACAACTAGATATCAATGACCAACTTAAACCTACTTCAAATAGTTATATCTCAGATCTAAAACTATGATGCAATAATAGAATAAAAGAAGGTAAGAGAACACAACACCAATCCCACAGAACAATAAGATATACGTGGTTCACCCTCTCCCTAGGGCTATGTCCACAAAACTGCGTTTCTTGATATTATAGGAAAACATACAGTTCTATCTGCGCTCTTAGCTTGCAGATATCTCTTCCTTTTTCTCTCTCTTTCTCTCCCCTCCCTGTGCACCCAGCTGCAGGGTCGATCTTGGAACCTAACTAAAGATCTTACAATACAGAAGGCTCTCACACACAACACTTCTCTCTCACACAGGAATAATTACTCTCTCACATAGCAACAATGAACTCTCAATCAACTTAACACCAACCCATCCCAGGTCCTTTAGACCTTTATTTATACATTCCAATAGCTCTTGGACATCCTTAGGTCGAAACCTATGTGTCAAAACCCTAAATACCAAAACCCTAGGTTTCTAAAACCCTAGGTCATTTTGACCCACGTTTTCAGGGATTCGCCAGCCTGTCTTTCCGTCTTCTCTGTGAGGTGCTCCAAAGCACTTGTTGGTGGATTTTTCTGCTTGCTGAGTTGTCCACGATATATCTTCCTTGATGATCTGTTCTCCTCTATCTTCTCGTCTAACGACTTGTTTTCCCTTGCTTCACTCCTTCTTTAACCACTTCGACCCAATCTCAGTCAATGTGCCTTCCGCACAGTTCACACTTCGTCTTTTCTTTTCCTTTTTATTCACTTTCTTTCTTAATCCATAACCAAGGGCCAAAAGGGTCCTCTCCCAATGTATCCCATGAGTAGTCAGGTTGAGGTAAAAACCTTTGTTTTGATAAGTTTCACATTTTTGGATGCTATACTCAGATAGAAAACTCATCGTTATTATTCCAGGTTACACAATGAGTTAAATAAATCATTACCTAGTTTTTCCATGCACGTTATTTTGTTTATTTAATGGTAGTCTTCCACAAAAAGTCATGGATTATGGACAAAAATGTCTCATGAGTATTTATTTCATAATTCCAATGCATACTTGCATATAAATCTAGGTGAGATTTGGCATTTCTCATAGTTTAAATATTGAATCTATCTACAACATGCATCTCTCATTTTTAATACTATGAGTATTAAATCTTTGTATATGTTTTTTGCAGGGTTGTGAAAACTCTCAAGGTTGAATGTCAATGGCCAATAGTACCATACTATGTGGCTTCCTTAAATATCTACCTAGGTTAAATAACACCACAAACTTTGCATCATGGATCCCAAGTTCGATCTCCAACTTGTGAGGTCAAGTAATCTCATGCATTCTTCGAAATGTAAATATGGGTTTCCAAGTATCGAGTTTGTTCTTGCTTTCTTGGCGTTGACCCCATACATGTGGTCACACCCTGGTTGTAATAAAAACCCTTTATATTATTAACTGGTTTTTTTATTTTGTTGTTTAATACTCCGAACCTAGGAATGATTTGTGAATCTCTTTGGTCAACTATTTTATTTCTCTTAGGCACATTGTTAGTTTACTAAATCCAAGGTCTTCTTGAAAATGTGAACCCTAACCTATTCTTTGAAAATACACTCTGAGATATATATGGTATATATCAAAAAGTAATATTCTTTCTCTCTTGTTACTCTTATCCATTTATAAAATAAATAATATTCATTATGTGTGTTCTTTTCTCTATATTCTCTATTCATATAAATATTTTAACTATACTCTACTCAATCACTAGTTAAAAACACTATGCTTGTCAGATTTAAGTACAACATTTTGTATTTGAATAACATACTATTCAATATTTATATCTAATACATTTATATTAGAGGACGTTCTTTTGTCTATCACGACTATACTTATCTCTTGAAAATAATCTTTTCAAATAAAAAATGTAGTACAAAAAGTAAAGAAAACTCTGCTACTCCTTAGCTTTGTGCAAGATGAATTCACTATAATTTTTCTTGTTAAAGCTTCCCCACAACAACAAATTCTAGTTCAAAAACTAGTATTTGAATTATTTTTTTCTTTCTTGCTTGCTTGGGTCTTTTTATAGGTTATCCTCATCCCTAACCCTGGGGAATCTTCTTGGCCTAACTGTGTGCTAGATTGTTCCCTCACATCCCACATCTTTGGGAGTAGTTTTACACTTGTCCACATGGACAATATTTACTTTGGTGGTTTTCATCCCTTTTCACTCTCTCATGAAATAATGATTTACTCTTTTGTAACTCGATTTTCTAATCAATTTGTCTCTAGTTAAATAAAATAGATTGAAAAACAATATTTACAAAAATATTCATCATCATCAATTTCTATGATGATATAATTTTAGCATAAGTCTTTTTCTTAAAAACTTCCTCAATATAAATAATCAAAATTAAAATATTTAAATATTTATAAATGGAGGGACATTACAAGTTCAGACTAGAAGAAGACTAGCAAATGCACTAGAACATGCCAACTTCTCTTTGCTATCTAAAATAGAGCCTAAGAAATTTATAGAAGCTATTGAAGACAAGCATTAGATTGATGGTATGGAATAAGAGATGAATCAAATTGAGAAGAATGAGACATGGAAACTTATTCCAAAACCAAAAGATAAAAATGTCATTGGCACCAAGTGGGTTTTTAGGATCAAGTCGAATGAATATGGAAAAGTAATAAGAAATAAATAAAGATTGGATTGTAAAGGATATGCTAATGTTTAAGGTATTGATTTCGAAGAAATATTTGGCCTGATTGCAAGACTAGAAACTATCAGAATGTTTTTGGAATTTGTGTGTTTCAAGAACTTCAAATTCTATCAAATGGATGTCCAATCTACCTTTCTCAATGACAATTTAGAGGAATAAGTATAAATTTAATATCCATAAGGATTCTTGTTATCAGAAAATAAGGACCATTTATTCAAATTGAAGAAAGCACTCTATGGGCTAAGAGAATCTCCCAAAGCCCAATATTTAAAACTTGAAAATATATACAACAATAAGGCTTCAAAAGAGTAATTATTGAAAGTAATCTTTACATAAAGACATTAGGAGAAAATCAATTTATTTTTGTGGTTTATGTAGATGACATCATTTTTGGAGGCAGTATGAACAAAATGTGCAAAGAGTTTACATTATAAATGCAAAACATATTTGAGATGTCTATGCTTGGTGAATTGTCATTCTTTCTTGGTTTACATATTTCTCAATTCAACAAAAGCATATTCATTTCACAAACCAAGTGTATCAAGGAAATGTTGAAGAAGTTCAAAATTGAATATTGTGCACCAGTCAGTACACCCATGGTCACAAGTTATAAATTGAGAAAAGATGATGAATCTCCATAAGCAAATCAAACATTGTACATGTCAATTATTGGTATCCTACTATATTTGAAGGCATCAAGGCTGGACATTATGAAAGCAATAGGATTGGTTGCATGGTTTCAAGTTGCACCAAAAGAAACTCATGTACAAGCAATGAAAATAATATTCAAATATCTAAAGGGCACCTGGGATTTAAACTTGTGGTACTCAAGAGGTGAATATTTTACTCTAACAACATATATGAATGTGGATTTGGCAGGAAGTGTTGATGATAGGAAAAGTGCAAGTGGAAGACAATTATTTCTAGGAAAAAATCTAGTGTCCTGGTTTAGCAAGAAATAGTCTTTAGTTTCTCTATCCACAACAGAGGCCGAGTATATAGCATCAACATCATGTTTCACACAAGTTATTTGGATGAAGCGGAAATTGAAATACATTAAGGTAGAATATGATCATCCAATATCAATAATTTGTAACAACACAAGTGAAATAAATATTTCAAAGAGTCCTGTTATGCACTAAAAAACAAAGAATATTCCAATCAAGTATCACGTCTTAAGAGAACAAGTAGAAAAACATAATTCCAAGTTGGAATATATTGTCACCAAAAAATAGTTTGTGGACATTTTCACAAAACCCATTCCCAAAGAGACATTTGAATATCTCAGACATGAATTGGGAGTAATATCTATCTCTTCACTAATTAATTTAGGAGAAGCACAAGCTCAGGGGGAGAATTCCTTTTCCATTGATGTAAAAATGGGAGAGTTGTAGAAATGGGAGAGTTCTTTCTATGCCTAGTGGACTATGTGTCAGAAAATTGGCTTAGGTTGATGGACAATTGGTATGGATTGTTGGTTGTCATTGATTTAAACCATTGGAGAGTGATATTATAGATTGATTTCAACCCTTAGTGATTGATGTCAACCCTTGGAGAAAGTCTGGCAGTGAATTTCGGTAGCACAAAGGTTTGGGTAATGGACCCAAGTTTGTTTGATGTATACTGGTATGTATTTTAATATATTTTAAGGTAAGACTATTCTAGATGGTTAGTACATGTCATGCAATTTCCGGTGGTATGTGGAACGTCACATAACTCCTAACGGTCAGAGAGTTATGTCCATGTGAAGTTGGAGAACCCATGTTTGGGTAATGGACCCAAGTTTGTTTGATGGATAATGATATGAGTTTTGATATATTTTTAGTTAATACTATTCTATATGGATATTACATGTCATTCCATTTCTGGTGGTATGTGGAACACCACATAACTCCTCATGGTTAGAGATTTATGGCCATGTGAAGTTGGAGAACCCTCATGAGTCATCTATAAGCCCCAAAAGGTCAAAGTAGTCAAAGTGGTTTAAGAGATTTTAGAAGGTAAATAATAAAGTGAAGTGATGAGTGTACTATAAGTCAATGTGAATACAAAAGAAACTATTTAAATAATAAATTTAATTGAGAAATTACTAAGTTGACAAGTGGTTAGAAGTGGGTTAACCCTAAAATAAGGAAATTAGTTTAAGATGGTTAAAAGCTAACCCCTTGAGGAAGATACATGAAAGTATAAATAAGAGGCAAGACTCTCTCATTTTAATCACACTTGAGCATATTGAATATCTACAGGTGACTGAGGTAACCAAAGGATATCTAAGTCAAAATTCAGAGGGAAGGTGAAGTAAAGAAGGCCGAAATTCAAGGGAGGATAAATTCTTTTGATGATGCTTTCTAAGGTATGTTATTTACAGGTCATCTCACCATTTTCACAATAATTTTTTTTCTAGAATGATTCAGACCGTGAGATTGGGAGGACATTGAAGAAACATATCCAAGTAGCTGTGGTACAAATTCCAGCTTGTGGGTAGTCCTGAAACTAGTCTAAAATAGGTGTTTCGGGTAAAAACGTCATAACTTCTTCATAACAGATCCAAATTCAGTAAGACCAAATGTGTTGGTTATAGTACAGTCTGTAGTATTCTGTTTACAATATTCAGATCCATACAACAAATATTATGTGTGGGGCACGCTCTACAAGTTTGCTCTCTAGAATAAGCCATAATTCAACAAGGTATGCCATTTTTTCTATAAATCCTTTTATGAGAGGTTCCAAGTAGTGACACCTGGAGGAATTGCATAAACACACTGAATAACATTGTGTACTATTTTCAGATCTTTATTCATTACATGTACATAGTTATAATTATTTCAAGTTAGGGTTGTTGACTAATCCAAAACTAGTCATGTGGGACTAAAGTAAAGTTTGATGAAAATGCTAGTCTCTTGTTGTTAAAGTTAAGGAAGGTTTGTAGTTATGTGATCATATACACCAGGTCTATTACAGAGTTACAAATCATATTTGGATGATGAAATTGATGAGGGATTTTGGTTGAGGTACATGTTGGGTACATGGTTGAGACAATTAGTTAATGAGTTGGCACATACATGAGGTGTATAGTTGATGATGTTGGTACATCTTGATGAGTCATAGTTGATGAGTAGTTGATACATGATTGGTACATACTTGGTACATGGTTGGAGGTGCTTGTTAGTAGTATTGTTGACACATGGCTTATCGATGATGTAGCATACTTGTATTGGTATATTATTAGAAGCACATATTGATATTGGTGATGATTATGAGTTGTTGTGTTATGATTGGTTGATGCACATCTTTGAGAGTTGTCTTGGTGATTGATCTTGGTGAGTAGATCTGATTTGGTTAAGAAGCTTGATCATACAGGTTGTTGTGATACTTTGTTTGGACAAGTTGTTGTGAAAGGTTATTCGTATAGGTTTGGTGCATGGTTGATGCACTTGTTCATGGTACAGGTTGAGGTATAGGTTGGTGCATGGTTGATGCACTTGTTTATGGTACAGGTGGATTACAGGTTGGTGCATGGTTGATGCACTTGTTTATGGTACAGGTTTATTACAGGTTGAGGTACAAGTTGATGCATGGTTCAAGTTGTTTGGTGCAGGTTGATTGGTACAGGTTTACAATAGTATATCTCACAGTGAAGTGTGACAATGGTTTCATCATTCTACTTCTATGTCAGGGTGGTTGGACGGGGCAAGGACAAGTGGTTGTAGCCACCTTACGGTTGTATCTAGAGAACATATGGGGTTGTATCCTCCTTCTAGTTGTAGCCAAAGGATTGGGGAGTTGGAGCTTCCCTTAGGTTGTAGCCTGAGAAACTAGGGGGTTGGAGACTCCTTCCAATTGCAGCTGG
Organism: Picea mariana; assembly: GCA_032191745.1. Classification (NCBI taxonomy): domain Eukaryota; kingdom Viridiplantae; phylum Streptophyta; class Pinopsida; order Pinales; family Pinaceae; genus Picea; species Picea mariana. The sequence goes on from JASDQU010102453.1 coordinate 245,370, forward strand.
AAAACAAAGGAAGTTAGTGCCTCCAATGAATGTAATTCTTAAAGAACATAATAAAAATCATTCCGTGGTTTTCTCTTGCTTTGGGTTTCCATGTAAAACAATGGTGTATTGTGTGTGAGATTGCCCATTTTTTCATTGTTTATTTGCTATGCAACTATAGGATGATAATGCTACATTGATATAACACTTGCATTTTATGCTGAAAAACGATTAAATTGCTCTATTACTGACTCACCCCCCTCTCAGTAATCCAACACTATGTGTTTCATTGCAATATTTCCATCAATGACAAAGGGATATATTGTTGTAATTATTGTCATTGATGTCAAAGGATTAATTTTTTCATTGATGTCATATTATGGCATTATAATACACAGATAATTTCCAATATTTATTTATAGATATAGGTTTACAAGTATATTAAAAAGTGGTGCAGGTGAAAAAGTAAAAAGTGAAATGGTGGTTTCAAACCCATGGGTTTGGGTATTTTCCTGTGGTATTCAGAAACATAAAATAAAACAGGGGAAATAATTATTTAATAAATGGACATGTCCATTCATGAAGGGTTATGAAAAAGTATAAAAAGAGAAAGTATAGAGAGAAAATGTGTGAGAAAAATGGGTGAAAAAAGATTGAATATCATTCCAAAAGGGAAGATTTGCGAAATCAGTTTTATGTCAACTTGTCATTTTCACGACAACTTATTTTCTGGGATGTTTCAACCCTTGAAATTTTGAAACAACAGAGGAGAGAACTCTAGGTACATGTGGTAAAAGTTTTAGATGTTCATTCACTACACTTTTAGATATGTTCCACATGGAAGTTAGGGTTCTTGAATGCTCATGAAATCAATTTCAAACATGTCAACTTGACACTTTCGCTATAACTTATTTTCTGGGACATTTCAAACCTTGAAAATTTAAAAAAACAGAGGTAATATCTCTAGGTACATGTGGTAAAATGTTCATATGTTGGCTTGCTATTATTTCAGATATATTCTCTATGGAATTTAGGGTTCCTGAATGTTCCTAAAATCCATTCCAAACAGGTTAGTTTGGCATTTTCACTATAACTTCATTTCAAGGACTCTTCAAACTGTGTGATTTTTACAAAACAAAGGAGATACACAAAAGTACATGAGGTAACAATTTTATATGTTGGTTTTTTGTAATTTATGAGATATTCTCTATGGAAATTAGGGTTTTGAAATGGTCCTAGGATAAATTTCAAACAAGTCAGTTTGGCATTTTCACTATAACTTCTTTTATGGGACTCTTCAGATTGTGGAAATTTTACAAAACAGAGGAGACATACATAAGTACCTCAAGTAAGAATTTTATATGTTGGTTTGTTTTACCTTGTGAGATATGCTCTATGGAATTTAGTGTTTCTAAATGGTTATGAGATTAGTTGCAAACAAGTCAATTTGGAATTTTCACTATAACTTTGTTTCCAGTACTCTTGAGGCTTTGAAATTTTTACAGAATTGAGGAGTCATATAGAAGTATCATAGGTAAAAATTTCAGATGTTGGTTCGCTACAATTTATGAGATATTATATGTGGAAGTTATGGTTTTTCAATGGTATTGAGATCAATTTAAAACAAGTTAGTTTGGAATTTAATCATATGTCCTTGTCTATTGATTAGTTTAATCCACGTAGATAAATTTTATTTTTCTAATCCATTAGAGTAGGAGATAGTCGTTTGTTTATTATTGTTCATTGCAGGTACCGATTTGCGTCGGGAGTCAGATCAAGCTCACGAATTGGAGTGGCTAGGAAAAACATCATAAATGAGGTTGGTTTGGATTGAATGTTATCCTATGGCACTATTCTAGAATCAGATCCTAACTTAAAGGAGCCAAATCATCAACTATCCCCAAATATACTCATGGTGGTTAAGCCTCCCAAGCATATAAAAGGAGGCCATTCCAAGGTTGAAATGGTTGAAAATTGAAGATTTAGTTGAAAAATATATAATTTGGGTTCTTAGTTTCAATGATATAGAGATCTGAGCTTATCGAATCTCTAATCTAAAGAGATAATCATCATCTTGATATTGATATTCATGCAAGGGTTAGATGAGGAGATCTTGGAGGAGTTGCAACTGACATCATTCTTGGTATGTAAGTTTTCTTGTTTCTCATCTAATAAACTTGGCCTATTTCCTTCAAGTATGTATTCATATGTGTTTGTCTATTGATTGGTTTAATCCATGTAGATAAATTTTATTTGTCTAATACATTAGAGTAAGAGATAGTCATTTGTTTCTTGTTGTTCATTGTAGGTACTGATTTGTGTCGGGAGTTAGGTCAAGATTACAGTTTGGAGTGGCTAGGAAAAAAATTATAAACGAGGTTGGTTTGGATCAAATAATATCCTATGACAGTATTCTAGGATCATATCCTAACCTAAAGGAGCCATATCCTCAAATATCCCCAAATCTACTCATGGTGGTTGAGCCTCCCAAGCCTATAAAAGGAGGCCATTCCAAGGTTGAAAGAGTGTAACATTAAATATTTAGTTCAAAATATATGATCTATCTGGTGCATATTGAACATTGGTGAAAAGCAGGAGAAATCAACAAAACATTGTTATTTTGACTGGGGATCTTTCTAGCAAGGGTTGGACAAGGAGGACTTGGAGAGGCCGCAGAAACACCATCTGAAGATTGTAAGTTTTCCCTTCTAATTTCTCATTAATATAATTGGCCTATTTCCTTCAAGTGTATGTTTACATGTGATTTTATATGGTTGTCTTAATCTGCATAGATGAATTGATTTTTCTCATCCATTAGAGTAAGAGATATAAATTTTTCTTGTGTTGTCCATTGCAGGTACTGATTTGCATCAAGAGTCAGATCGAGTTCACATCTAATATTTCATCTTAAATCACTATCCCGTATCAGTTTTATGTCGATTATGGGGGATACATCAAGACCCTCCTTTGAGGAGTCATTTCCTGTCGACTTCAACACATCATCCAAGAATTAGACTTAGAAACCAATTAGTACCTTGGAACCTGCATGCCTCAATGGAAGGTCTCCTCACTTTCAAAATTGGGTTAACATCATTGGCCTCTGATCGGATGATTACATGAGTGATCGACTTCAGTTCACAAATTTTCACTCGTTGGATTGTACTAGGGAACCTTGGGAGTCATTGACATCAAAGGTGATTTCCCTCGCACTTGTTAATGGTCAACATCAATGATCGGTAATCAAATGGTTTCTACCATGTTTGACATCAACACGTGTTTTCGCATGGTTAGGATCGTACTGGTTCAAGATGGAGATGAAGACCCTGGGACATATTTGGAATCTACCAAATGTTATATGACTAACCTAGGTTGCGATGGATCTTGAAACTTAGTGATATACATTGTTACATAGATCCACTTTGTATTGGTCTATGGCTATGTTGTTTTGTCATATTATAGCTCCTTTGTGTAAAATCTCGTGGCTACAACGTGATCGAGTCATATGGATCCACATTGTATGTTTGGTGGACATATACTTAGTCAATATTCTCATGTATCTACAATGTATTGGTCAACAACCATGCTTTGAGTCATTTTTATTCTAAGCATAGGTATTCTTGCTCGAGAATGAAACATATATTAATATTGTTTGATGGTTGTTTGCATCTTCTACCAGGATCTCTCGCTCCAACACCCTTGCATTGAAGAATTTGTAAAGTGTTTCGGTCATCAGTTTCTCTTCTGACATCACACTTTAGAGGGCATCTGTTACACATCAAAATGTCACACTTAAGTATCTCACTCTAAGTATCGTATTCACCTTGGTAAGTTTTGCAAGTTCCATCAAGTGTTGTATGCACCTTACTAAGTGTCGCATGCACTTTTCTATGTTTTAACCCCTTGAAACCATCAAAGAACATTTTCCATGATCCCTAAGTCATAAGGGCTATTGGAACACATACAATTCTGAACTTTTGAGCTTTATATTTTCCACCTCATAAAAAATAAAATTTTACCCGAAGAAAGTAGAAACTTAGAAAATGACCTTTTAATTTTAATTCAAGTTCATTGTTGGTTAGTTAATAATAAAGCATTCACAATATCCGTCGTTGTTGAGTTTTCCCCTTTGATTGAATGATACTAATAATCTCTGGAATTCTGAAGCCTTCTGAGGTGCGCTTCATATGTTTAAATAAGTCTTAACAATAAAAACTCTAAAACCCGAAGGCATCTGCTCACAACTTTTCCTAAACCTTTTAAAGGCACAAGTCATAAAACACGTGTACTTTTTGAGTCTGTCCTGAGTTGACACGTGGCACTTGTTTTTGACATTTTCATTGCAGGATTCACACTATTTTGAGTAACACATGACACCTCTCTTTTCTCGACACGTCATCCAGAGTGACGTCATCTATACCACGTCACTATGGGAGATGATCCTTCAGAATTTTAACAAAGAATGAATTCACGAATCACCGAAGTATCAAAATGTTGAAGTATTTAGCATTTTAAAAAGTAAAAGGGTAAATTGAATATTTAAATAACTAAGTTAATCATGATAAAGAGATAATTAATGAATTCACGGTTCAGATTTCGGACGTTTCCCCTGTGTCATATTATAAATTTTATGAATTCTGAACTTTCAAAATACTTAAAATTAAATGCAATTAATTAAGACTTAAAATCAATTACTAGATAATTAATTTCTTCACAATTTCGGGTTTCAGGAAGTTCCTCTCGAGATACATTAAAAGTCCCCGAAGTCCGAACTCTCAAAACACTTGAAGTTAATGCACCATTTTAAAAATGATTAATTAAGGTTTTAAAGGTGATTATCCGGAGATTAACCTTTCACAGTTAGGATTCGAGAGATTCCCACCCTGTCACATCTAAAACTCCTGAACACGAACTGTTGAAATATTGATGGCATTTATGACTAATTAAGGATAATGATTCAAATGAGGATTGTGGATCGCCAAGTATACATATCCATTAATGTTAATAAATTCTTTATTAGTGGGATTATACGAAGATCAATAAATCCGTTTGAATAAAAACACTTCAATTTTGAATTCATTTTCACCTTTCGCAATTAGCAAGTTTTATCTGTTTGAAAAAATCACGGATTTTCTCTGCTACAGATAACCTCATTTTGTTTCCTTAGATATTATGTCACCACGGAAATAAAGAAAAATCTTGATGCCGTGGGTGAGGATTCAAACCCAAATGAAGAAATTCTGTTGGACACCACGCTGCGAGACACATACACTGTTAAAAATTGGACACAAGTTTCTGAGATCCTGGAGTGTAAAATCATCAACTGCCCGGAGGACTCCGTCGAAGAACAAGATGACTCTTATGCAACTAAAATTAGACACATAGCATAGTTAGAGATACATAAGATAATTGCATGGCTAAGTCTCATGCCCTATAATGACATGATAAGTTGGGCCTTGGAACATGTTGACGTCCATACCAGGAGCATCGTCAACCATCAGCATGTTTCCATCGTCTCTTTCCAACCGAAACATCTACAAGTAATGTACAAACTCTCTCCTAATCCTAAACATACTTACAATGTTGCATTCATTATGGAGTTCGAGCAAAAGTAATGCATCCAATACGCTAGGAGTTGTCACGATATAATCGGGTCCTAGTGGGGGCACCCTGATAAATTCAGAACCAACGCTCATGGTATATATGCCATGGCGTCTTTGGATGCCCATATGGTGTATGTAGCCATGATGCTCTGTTGATTGTTCGGGAAGAAGAGCCCTACGCATTTCTCGGTGGAATGGGTATCCATCATGAATGAGGTAGCCAAGGGTTTCACTTTCAATTGGGCCAAAATGTTGTCAGACAACCTGGCCAAGGGAATTGCCAAATATAAAACAACGAAATCAAAAGGAAAGTCTGCCCCGTTTTACATGTCGGCATATATCATGGACGCCATTTGTTTCATGACACCTTTCCCCTTGATGAACTTGAATTAGACTCCGACTAGTTCTGAACCCATTCATTTCTATCATTCTAAACTATGGGAAGAGAAAGCCAAGGATTTATTTTATGAAATCTGTCACAATGTCGTGATACTTGTTCATATAGCCTTGTATGGTCACCCACCTACCCAGATTTAAGACAAGATTATGGGAAACCTAGGTAAGCTAGCAGATTGGTTTATTGAGTAGAACTTCTCCTACATCGGATTTTTTGGGTGCTCGGTTCCTCCTCATGATCTCCCATGATTTTTACCCAATAGGCTGGTATGTAGAGAAGTGGCATACTAGACAGTGACAAGAGGCATTAGCAAGGAGGTGAAGGTAGCTTAGAAAACTGTTTGGTCAACTTTCCCTATTCAGGTTGGCGTGTCTTCATTATTGGATTTGGGTCACTCCAAAGTTGAGGCTTTGGCCCTGGAGGATGAAAAATTGGTTGAAATCAAGTTCAAGAGACACAACCCATGTAACATAGTGAAAAACCACCTAGCCCAGTTCAACATGAAGTGATATATGCATGAGAAATCCCCATATGATGAAATATTTAGGGGAGTTAGATCTTATGAGGAAGTCCAAGGAAGATTCCAAACCCTGCCCTTGAATCAACAATCTAATTTTCTTAGCTTTCAAAATCACAGACAGAACAGTCTGCCAAAGGTACTACAAGGAGAGTTAATAGCTACTCTCCCTTCATAAGAGGCCRTGCCTACAGGTTCTGAATCAAGTCACTCTGGTAAACACAAAGTTGAGGGAACTCCGAAGAGCATGGAGGTGTTAACACAGGAATTAGAAGCATCATTGTTAGGCCAGCTAAGCCCCTAGGAACTAGCTTAACTCAAAGATTTCCCAAAGAAAGGACAAGATATGCCTCCTTCGACACCAACCACTCATGTTGTCACCTCAGATACAACAGAGCATCAACAATCCACAAATATTGCTACTCCCATTACATCGCTAACCCCTCTACAATCCACCCTCGAAAATCCTAATTTCGAGATTGTTTTTGTAAGTGATCTTACCCCCATCTCTCCCAAAGATATGCCTCCTTCGGATTTCTTTTTTAGTAAGAAATGAAAATCCATTGTGAAAAGGGAATCGCACAAGAAAGATAGAGTAATAATTAAAAGGTAGAGAATGGTGTATGACAGGAATGACCGAGATGATCCAGATTTTCCAAAGGAAGTTGCAGGTTCGTTAGGTTCTTTTTCCATTGCCAATCAATGGTCTATGGAAAATTTGACCGAACAACTGTGACATAAGTGTCTATTGGTAGAGCACTTGCAGAATCAAATATATACCAGTGAGCAGACTAACAGGAACATAATGAGTCAAGACTTCGAGCAAATCGAATCTCAAGATCAGTAACAAATTCAATAGCTTCAGACCAACCTTGAGGAGCTCCATCAAAGCTCTCAAACCAAACAAGGTCTGGTCACTCAACGTGATGAATGGATAGAACAATTGCAAGCTAGATTGGACCTGATCGAAGGTATCTCGATAGACATCTCAGCCTTCCAAACTCAAGCATTGGAAACAAATGAGATACTTGAATCTGTCTAGCAAGACCTTTATCTAAAGGTAGATGCCATCCAAAAGTTCTATCAGGTAGTAGAAATTTCTCTAAAGGACATTTATGTCAAGGAAAAAGAGGCCCGTTCAGCCCATTCTAAGTTTCAGGAAGTCCTTATATTGATGTAGAAAGATAATGTCCCTGATTTCCCTTTTCTTTCTCATTCTGAACAATTAAAAGGTGAGATGGCTCTAAAGGTCTAGGAAGCAAATCTAGAAGAGAGAAAAAGATTTTCCAGAGAGGTAAAATAATCTTTTCTGGAAGCATCATCATCATTAAATAATGGGATGATTGATCTTGAGGGAAGTAATATTTCATAATCCCTGGGGAAAATCGATATAGAAATGAACCAATAGAATTCTAGAAAGAGAAAATAAGAAACTCTGGTAGCCATTCAGGAAATGAGCCAGATTGATCTTCTCAAAATCAATAAATGGCTAGTGAATCCAATTTCATAGTTCCAGGCCACAACTCAAGAAGTGAAAAGGATCCAAGAAACGTTGCCTTAGATAGAAAGGAAATTATTTTCTTTTGAGGTAAATGAAAAAATTGAGCCCTCAAAGTTCATGGTGGAATTGTTGGATAGATGCACCCAATGTATTAACCATGGAAAAGCAAGCATAGCTGGGAGCAGGTAAGAAAATGTGCACATTGTCCTTTCCTTCTACCCTCTCTACCTTTCACCTTCCAACAACCACTCATCTCGTTCACCCACATTCTAATATCCACTTATCCCCACTTCATCATCATACACTTGTTCCATTATCATTCTTTCCACAGATGGTTACTTTTTCCTGTGCCCATTATTCATTCCTTGACGAGCCATGCAATGCTATTTGATCGATTATCCTTCCCCACATGATCTCAACTGTGATTCAGTGCCTTACTGAACATATCTAGAGGGACAGATGGAAATGAAACTAAAACGGCCAAAACATTATGCTGAATTATTAAGGTGGCCTTTGTAACATCTGTTCTTAGCCCAAAGGACTAAGGAAAGGAACACTCCTATCAGCAGGTGAAGAGACATAGGAGAACGCCAGCGAGAATCATCAAATTTTACACACTATTGTTTTATTAAGATATATGCTATTTTAATTAAAACTGTTGGATTTACTTCACACACACCTAGGATTTATTTTTCCTAAGGTTTTTCCTTTTTTTATTAGTTATAATTAGTCATTATCCAGTCTGCTATAATTTAGGGGAGAATATTCCGCCTGGAGAATATTCGCATTCAGTTGACACTTCAGTTTGACTAATTGAGTTGAGTTTAGATGTTGCATTGGTTTTTTCATCTTGTCTTGGTGTCATCACCAAAGTGGCACATTAGCCTCCATTCCCTGAGTTAACTCTGTTGGAAGATTGGTTGTTGTCATTGATGTCAACCCTAGTCATGGGTTTTGGACCAGAAGATTGATGAAGTTATTTGGACATGAAGGAAAATGAAAATGAAGATACAACACCCATGGATGGATAGTATACATCATTCTCTTTCCGGTAGTATGTGGCACGTCACGTGGATCCTCATGGTTGAGGAGAAATGAATTTTTGAAGATGACAAAGTGAATTGTACATGTAGGCCCTGAAGACAATTAAAGAAAAGAATTACAAAATAAGAAAGTGTCAGGTCGGCCCTAATGTTAAAAGGAAGTGACATAAATGG
>JASDQU010102453.1:260049-279204 GCA_032191745.1 Picea mariana
TGTTGCTGGGACCCAATCTTTATTTTCACCATAGTGATGTTTAGGGGGGGTGTTGGAATTACTTCACACACACCTAGAATTTATTTTTCCTAAGGTTTTTCCTTGTTTATTAGTTATAATTAGTCATTATCCAGTCTCCTATAATTTAGGGGAGAATATTCCCCCTGGAGAATATTCTCTTTCAGTTGACACTTCAGTTTGACTAGTTGAGTTGAGTTTAGATGCTGCATTGGTTTTGTCACCTTGCCTTGGTATCATCACCAGAGTGGCACATTAGTCTTGATTCCCTGAGTTAAATCCTCACTACTCTCTGTTCAGTCAGTTAAATGCAGACTAGTTGACTACTTAACTCAACTAGGCGGCAGTTCACTCCCGTAATTGCCCGAGAGACTAGACTAGGTGGTAGTTCACTCCCGTAACTGCTTGAGAGACTAGACTAGGTGGCAGTTCACTCCCGTAACTGATAATGTGTGTCCAGATCACTCTAGACCACCACTATGGCGCATTGGTTATCCTCGAGTCCAAATCATTGAGTTATACAGAGTATATCATGTGTAAATTATTCATTATTCACAACGGTTAATGAGAATTCTTCTATTCTTTCTCTCCTTCTTCTTCTTTCTCAAATTCTCTCTACAAATGTGTGTATTATTGTTTAGCTAGATATATTCTGTGCAGGTTCAATACATTTACAAAATATTGTAAGAAGTACAACCATTTTGAGTTGTGATAGATTTTCTATAAGTACATAGATTCAAGATCTATTTGAGGCCACTTCTTGCCGGATGTAATAGAGAAAATCTCTTTTTTGAGTATTAATACAAGTGCAGACATAGATTCTAATTTTCGTTCAGTTTGAGTTATGTGTTTCCTCTATATTTTCATTTCTCTAAATTTCTTTATGTAATTCCTTGTAAAGCGATTGATTGCAATTTAGTATTACAACACTGTGATCATATTATATAATCAATTCATTAGGTAAGCAATTTTTCCTCTATATTTACTGTGAGTAAAACAAGACTTGCAAGTTGTGTGAATTACTACATTTTATATCCTGTTCAAGGGTGCGCTCTCTACTTTTATTCTGCTGTAAACAAGGTGAGACTCATCTACAATTGATTCCTAGCTTTGTTTAACAGTTTTGTAACTTTCCTTCACACCATTTGATATTATAATTGTGACTCATACAACAAACTACAGCCTCTGTACTGTCCTATTATTAATTTCATTTAAGGATCATTTCTTATATAACTAAAGGTAGGAAAAAAACTCATATAAAAAAATTCCTTTAAACATTCCTGATGCCTGACATTACTCTTTGAGCCTTAGGATTAATATTAGGAACAACAAGGGCCAACACTTTCTAAGGGCCAACTCTTGGAGATGAGATTTGTTTGGATCAAATACTCTCATATGGCCCTATTCTAGGATCAGATCCTAACCTAAAGGAGCCATATCCTCAACTATCCACAAATATACTCATGGTGGTTGAGCCTCCCAAGCCTATAAAAGGAGGCCATTCCAAGGTTGAAAGGGTTGAACATTGAATATTTAGTTCAAAACATATGATCTATCTAGTTCATATTGAACATTGGTGAAAAAAGGGAGAAATCAACAAAGAATTTTTATTTTGACTGTGGATGTTTCAATCAAGGGTTGGATGAGGAGGACTTGGAGAGGTTAATGCAACACCATATGAAGATTGTGAGTTTTCCTTTCTAATTTCTCATTAATATACTTGGCATATTTCCTTCAAGTGTATGTTTACATGTGCTTGTCTATGGTTGTCTTAATCTGCATATGTTAATTGATTTTGTCTAATCCATTAGAGTATGAGATAGACGTTTGTCTTGTGTTTTCCATTACTGGTACTGATTTTCGTCGGTAGTTGTATCGAGCTTGCCTATTGGAGTGGATAGGACAAACATCATAAATTTGGTATATCACACTTCCCATCCTTCTCTCTTTTTCGACGGACACAAGGAATTTATAGGAATAGTACTGTCCAAATGAAATTTTTTGTCTTGGTATAGGGGTCTGTAATCCAAGGGAAATTTCACCTGTCCGTAGGGGAAATTATCCATAACAAAAATTGGCAAATCTGTTGGGGAAGGAAATTTACTTGTATTTCCTTGGATCGTTTAAACCTTTTCCTTGTTTGATCTTGTTCGGTTTATTGTTTGATCAAGTAATAGTCATAGTTACCAAGGTAGTCTCTGCTGAGTTTTTTCTTTTTTTTTATGCTTATTTTCAAGCATCTACAAGAATAGTGTTGCCCTAGAGTGTCTAACAGGGTGCTATTCATCTGACTAGTGCTTCTCAGTGGTCTTTTAGGGAGCACTATAATTCTCTATCTCTTTGATTTAGGGAACACTACTTTCTTGTTTTGAGCAGATCCATGAGAATTTGCCCTGTTTTTCTCATCCCTTTGTTGGAGGTATTTTTCCCAGAGTCTGTACTTTTTCTTGTGACTTTGTTTAGGTTGAGGATATGGATCTTTATCACTCTTTTCATTGTCTTGTTTGAGCTTGCAACCTTTTCGAAATTGCGAGATTTATTCTCCGTGTTTCTTCTTGGTTTGGTCTAAGTCTTGTGAAGTTTCTGGCTATCTGACTGACTGAAAGGGTCTGCAAAGGTTTGTTGGTATTAAGTTACTTTTCAAATATTACCTCTTTGAATGATTTGAGACTTTATCTAACCTTTATTTATTTTTCTTGGTGCTCAGTTTTTCAAGATAGTTGAGTGATTTTCCTTTCTCCCTATCATTGATTGGACTTTATTTTATCCCTCGAATGCTTGTCGATTTTCGAGTCCTTTATTGAGTGAGTTATCATACTTGTTTCTTTTAGTTCTCATTAGCCTATGAGTGCATGCTTTTCTTGAAATCCTTTTTTCTTCATGTCTTTTGTATATGCCTTCGACTCTTTCATTTTGATTCAAAGTAATGAATAGTTAAAGGATTTGCATCTACTTTCTTTATATATTAGAATCAAACAAAGAATATAGTTTCATTCTTAATTTTTGGTAGTGTAGATAGGTAGATTTCATTTGGAAAATTGCATTTTGGAATTGGGTGTTTTTGTTAAAGAAAGTTGAACCTCTTCTCCATCCTTTATGCATGATTAATTGAAGAAAAAGAGTTGCATTTAATTATTTTTCATTCTTTTGGAGTTGAGTCTAAAACATCATAAGTTTCACTTTCACACTCTTGAGTAAAAAACAACCTTAAAATGAAGTGCTTATAAAATTGATTAGAAAATTTTATATTATCTGTCAGCAAACCTACATTAGTATAAAGTGTAGGTATTTGGAATGAGTTGTGAAGATAACTTTCCAAAGACAACAGACAAACATAGAATCTTGTGCTAGGGAGTGGTAAATCCAATTGCTCATATAAGCATAACCAATATCCCCCTCTCACACAGGGGTTAAACACGAGGTTGCTTGTGGGAAAGTAATAGATATTTCCTCTCCGAGGCTTAACCATACATAGAGGAAAGATCGCATATTTTGGGTTCTTCTTGAGAATAAACTGTTTTCATTTGGTCTTGGAGATTCGTGAATTTTGAATCCATTTGGGGTCCTTAGGAGTTACCATTCCTCTTGTATTCATTTCTCTTGAAGGATTTCAGACTTGTTATCCTACCCACACGTTCATTCCTGACTATCGACTGTATCTGCCCAGAGGGTAACTTAGAGTTGCTAACCTTAGTGGCCTATATATGTAGGTTTGATACATAAGGTGACGGTGAAGGGGAGTCTTCACTGTACCTAGGTCAGACATTGGTCAAACTCACTCAGGCTCCTTGGAGGGTAAACACACAGGTAAAAATGTGTGGGAACTTGCACCAATGCATAAGTATGTTAAGAATATCTCCAATGTAATTGATCCACCCACTCTATCCCAACCCCTTCCTATATTGATCTCATGATGTTGGATTTCATCACCAACCATTGGTTTCATTGTGGGAAGGTTTGTTTGATTGTTTGCTTCTTAGATTTGTAGTGTGCGTTGTTTGTTTTCCCTAGTGGACCTTAGGTTGAGTAAGTTTTAATGGTGTCAGTTCCTGGGAGTACCAACAAAGGAACCCAATTTCCTGGGGAAACTTTCTCCTTTCCTTATTTTGGAAACATTGGTCCTCTGTGCATTGCCACACTAAGTCTTCCAGGACCCACCATCGGGTTACCAGTTTGGTTGTTCCCCACTCTGGTGATCTCAAATTTTCCTAGTGCTTCGAATGAAAGTAATGATTCAGATGTAAGAACACCACCCACAAATCAACCTCATGTTGACCTTTCTCCTTCTTCACTCGTCATGTCTCCTTCCTTTTCTCCTTCTTCTCCTAGTGAAAGATCTAAAGTGAGTAGCTAGGTTGATAAGAAGAATAATAAATGGAAGGAGAAGAAAAATAAGAATAAAAAAAAGACTATGCCTCCAACCACATCAGGTCATGTTGGATTTGAGCAACGAACTATTTTTAATCATACTCAGAGTGTTGATAAAGTCGACAAGTCTAAAATGAAGAATCCTAAACCTAAATTCCCTTGAAGGATTTGTAAGGGTGACTACTTTCTGAGGGATTTTCTTAGTCTCCCCAAGGCCTTATAAATGTGGTCTTCCATGGCATCAGCCCTTGCTAGAGATGCTGGTGATACGTTTTCAACTAGTGATGTTAAGGTTGGTAAGTAGAATAGAACCGTCAAATTTCCTTGTAGATTATGCGAAGGTGACCATCACTCTGACCTTTTCCCTCGTATGGACGATGCCTCTTATTTATTGGAAAAAATTCAACTTCCAACTGGTTATCATAAGATCTCTCCCAACCCTTCATTAGTTGATGGATTGGTCAATTCAATTCCATCCATGGTCAGTCTGATTGATCAAGTGGTCAATCTAGTCACATCCTCAGTTTAACCACTAACCCAAGTAGTTGATCTAGTTCCATCTTCGATCAACCTCGCTCTTCATCTAAAGAGTGAACCTAAAGTGGTTGATATATCTCTTTCATCGATCGATACCACTCCTCCCTTAAGGAGTATATCCAAAGAGGTTGATCCAATTCCGTCATCAGTCAACCCCACTCTTCATCTGAAAAGTGAAGCCCAAGTGGTTGATCCAGTTTAGTCATCGATCATCCCCACTCTTCATCTGAAGAGTGCCAAAGTGGTCACTCTAAGTCCATCATCGGTCAATCCCACTCATTCAAAAAGTGAGGATTTCGCTCAAGTTTACCTCATTAATACCAATTCACTTGGACAAGGGGGCACTCTTCCTGTCCCGATGGCACCCCCTTCAAGTAATCAAATGATTTCTATTGATTGGAATAATTTGACAGGACCTTGTATTCCTTCTTATGTGCCTTTTCAAATCACCGTGCAAGTTTGCGGTAGGAATATTCCTAACACTATAATAGATGATTGTGCTTTTGTTAGCATCTTATCCACGAATGCTTGAAAATATTTTGGTTCCCTGCAGCTTGTGCACGTGACTCAAAATCTGTTGACCTTTGATAGAAGAGTTATTCAACCTTTAGGGATCCTTCCTCAGTTTCTGGTTACTTTATGAGGAAAAATGATCGATGTCGATGTGATGGTAGTTCACGACCGCTTGTATTTTAATCTCCTCCTTGGGAAAAACTATGTCTACGTTAAGAGAGATTTTGTGTCCACTCTCTTTCGAGTGATATGTTTCCCTCATAATGGAAAAATAGTAATGATTGAAAAAATTTCATTCATTTACCATGATCTGATGGTAAACCATCCTCCTTCCCTGAATGATCCATACATGCCAGCGATGTCCACCCCATCGCAGGTCAATTATGTAACAACCTATCCCATGCGCTCAACTTTGAATGAGAGAGAATATCTCCCTTCTTCTGACTTAGATCTGGTAGTTGACATGGTGAACTCTTCAATAGGGCTATTAGAGCCAGATATCCCTACCCTTATCGAGGTCATTGACATGTATTCTTTCCAGAGTGTTTTTTTTTCCATCTAACGAAGATCTCTTGGAAGCCATGGTTAATGTTTGTCCCTTGACATGTAATCCTTCCATAGAAGTTTCCTCTTGGGATCCATGATCAAGGAAAGGTTTTGAGCATAGATTTTCTTCTCTGTATCAAGCTCGTTAAAAAATGAAACAAAAATATAGGGATTGAACCTAGAGCCACGAGCATAGTTTTTCCTCTTTGTAACAAGCTATTTAAAAAGTGAAACAAAGGACTGGTAATCGAACCCAGTCACCTTCCCAAGAATAGTTTTTCTAGTTTCAATCTTGTATAAATGAAACCCACCTACGAGCATAGTTTCTCTTCTTTATGGAAAGCTCATTAAAAAAAGAAATAGAGGTCTAGAAATCAACCCCAAACATCCCACGAGCATATTTCTTTTCTTGTGCCAAGCTCATTAAAAAATGAAACAATCACCTCTCCCGTTGAGTCGAGTCTTTCTCTATATCTCATAGATGTTGAGTCAAGTCTTTCATTAGATATCATAGAAAAACATTCATTTCATCCACCCTTATCCTTTTTCTCCATTTGGTACAGAAACTAGTGACAACCTCAAATTTGGCGAATGAATCGAAGCTTGGGGGACATGTCTCCAAGCATTATGCTGGAATTGCATGCTGGAGTTTCAAGCCACTGGTTTTCCATCTGGTAAACTGCTAGCTCTCCATCTGGAGGCAAAATTTTCGATCTTTACGTTAGGACAAATTTGAGCACAATTTCCTTTTTAGTTTCAAGCTCATTTAAAAATGAAGTAGAGATTAGCTTAGTCTTTGTTATTTCTCGTGCTTGTAAATACATGAGAATGTGACCAAGTAGACTTTTATCACTTTTTTAGACTTGTAAAGGTTATACGAAAAAGGAACCCCCTAGATTTTCCTTTAAGCTCTTTTCAGGCTCTCTAAAAATGAAAATATTGACGAGCGATCTTGTTGTCTTTCACACTCGTTAAAGTGAATTAGAAAGCACGTCTGTTGAGCTATAGTTTATCTCTTTTTTGGTCTCATCAGAATACTTTATGAAAAAGAAACCCCCCTAACCATCTAGCTAGGAGAGTTCTCCTAAGTATTATTTTATACTTTTTTGGGCTTGGGAGACTAAACTTATGAAAAAGTCCATCTGGGAGTTTCCTTTAAGTGTTTTTCAAACTCTCTAAACATGAAAAACCACCAAGTTTACTTCCTTTGGACTCATAAGACATACATTTAAAGGCCTATCTGGGACCGAACCACTCCTTCCTAGGGTTCATTAAAAACACTCTGAAGGATGAGCTTATATCGAGCATGTGTTACCCTTCTCGAGTTCATTAAAAAAAAAAGAGGTACTCATATATCTGGATGGGTGAAAATATTGGGAAGTGGGTCATGTCTTGAAAACCTTTATGGAAACTCTTTGTTGTCTCCCTTGAACATGGCACCTGTGTACATTATATCGTATAGTTGGGTAATTCAATTGTCTCTGAGTCATTTGAAGTCCATGTGTTGTCATACTCTTCTTATTCAAAGAGAACCTATGGTTTTCGTCACACTCTACATATCGTCATACTTTTTTGACTCCTTCGAAGAGAACCTTTGGTTGTCATTACACTATGTAGATCATCACATTATGTTTGGATCCTTTCCTTGTTGATTCAATGTTTCCAAGTCAATATTCATTACATGCAATGTTCAAGGGAAGTATAAACCATTGTGTAGTATTCATATCCATGCTAGTATGTTCACATGTAATATTTAATCTTAAATCACTATCCTATGTCAGTTTCATGTCGATGATGGGGGATACATCAAGAACCTCCTTTGAAGATTCTTTTCCTATCGACTTCAACAGATCATCCAAGAATTAGAATTAGAAACCAATTAGTACCTTGGAACCAACATGTCTCAATGGCAAGTCTCCTCACTTTCGATAGTGGGTTAACATCATTGGCCTCTAATCATATGATTCCACGAGTGCTCGACTTCATCTCACAAATTTGCACCTGTTGGATTGTACTATGGTAAATTGGGAGTCATTGACATCGAAGGTGATTTCGCTTGCACTTGTTAACAATTAACATCAATGAGTGACAATCAAGTGGTTTCTACCATGTTCAACATCAACACATGTATTTACATGGTTAGAATCGTACTGGTTTGGGATCGAGATGAAGACCCTGGAGACATATTTGGCATCTACCAAATTTTTTCTGACTAACCCAGGTTGCAATGGATTTTGAAACTTACTGATATACATTGTTACATGTATCCACTTTGTATTGGTCTGTGGCTATTTTGTTTTGTCATATTGTAGCTTCACTGTGTAAAATATCGTGGCTAGAACTTGATTGAGTCATATGGATCCATATTGTATGTTTGGTGTCCATATCCTTAGTCAATATTCTCATGGATCCACAGTGTATTGGTTGATGATCATGCTTTGAGTCATTTTTATTCCGAGCATAAGTGTGCTTGCCTCGAGGATGAAACATATATTAATACTATTTTATGGTTGTTTGCATCTTCTACCAAGTTCTCTTGCTCCAACACCCTTGAATATAAGAATTTGTAAAGTGTTTCGACCATCAATTTATCTTCTGACCTCACACTTTAGGGGGCATCTGTTACACATCAAAATTCCATAGTTAAGTATCTTACCCTAAGTGTCGTAAAAGTGTCATATGCACCTTGGTAAGTGTTGCAAGTGCCTTCAAGTGTTGTATGCACCTTACTAAGTGTCACATGCACTTTTTTATGTGTTTCTATGCGTTTTAACCCCTTGAAACCATCAAAGAATATTTTCCATGATCCCTAAGTCTTATTGGAGGAAGAAACCCATCGTTTCAAGGCTAGAAACACACTTTTTACTTGGAAAATTGACCATTTGTTAGACATTTTTAAAGGTTAGCACCCCCCTAGCCAGGCCGGGGGAGTGCTACCCCATAGGGTAACACCCCCCTTATCTTATTTTGGGAGAGATACTTTTGAAAAATAACGCTCTGTCTCTAACTATAGGGGATCACTACTTTTGGTTAGAGGAAAATTTGGAGAATCCTTCCTCTTTATAAGGGACAACTCTTGGATATGAGGTTGGTTTAGATCGAATACTATTCTATGTCACTATTCTAGGATCAGATCCTAACCTAAAAGATCCATATCCTCAATTATCCCCAAATATACTCATGGTGGTTGAGCCTCCCAAGCCTATAAAAGGATGCCATTCCAAGGTTGAAAGGGTTGAACATGGAAGATTTAGTTCAAAATATATGATCTATCTGGTTCATATTGAACATTGGTGAAAAGGAGGAGAAATCAACAAAGAATTGTTATTTTGACTGTGGATATTTCGAGCAAGGGTTGGACGAGGAGGACTTGGAGGGGTTGTTGCAACACCATACAAATATTATAATTTTTCCCTTCTAAGTTCTCATTAATATACTTGGCCTATTTCCTTCAAGTGTATGTTTAAATGTGCTTGTCTATGGTTGTCTTAATCTGCATAGATGAATTGATTTTGTCTAATCCATTAGAGTAGGAGATAGACATTTTTCTTGTGATGTCCATTGCAAGTATTGATTTGCGTTGGGAGTCAGATCGATCTCATGGATTGGAGAGGCTAGGAAAAACATCATAAATGAGGTAAACCACACTTCCCCTCCTCTCGTTTTCGATGGAAAAAATGAATTTATGGGAATAGTAGTGTCCAAATGAATTTTTTGTTGTGGTATAGGGGTCTATAATCCAAGGGAAATTTCACCTGTCTACAGGGAAAATTATCTGTAACAAACCTCCTTTCAGTTGGAGCCATATAATTATGGAGTTGGAGCTTTCTTCAGGTTAGAGCATGAGAACTAGGTGGTTGTAGCCACCTTCCGGTTGGAGTCAGAGAACCTAGGGGGTTTGTAGCCTCCTTCTCATTAGAGCTAGAGAATTCAGGGAGTTGTATCTTCCTTCAGGTTGGAGCCTGTAAATAGCAGGTTGTAGCCTCCTTCTAGTTGTAGCTAGATAATTTGGAAGTTAGTTATTCCTATGAATGAATTATTGATATATATAATAAAGTATTATGTGGTTTTTCTCCCATTTGGGTTTCCACATAAATACCGGTGTACTTTTTTCTTGATGTGATGTTGATGTGATTTTGTTTATGTTTACATGCTTATGATACATATATTGGATTCATTCATAGATGATACATTGATGATATACTATTAAATAATGTTGTTAAAGTGAAAGATTATACATTGTGGTTAAAAGTGTTATAAAGTGCTCATACTGATTCACCCCCCCCNGTATCATAGCCGATTCCTTCAAGAAACAGTTTAACTATTGGAAGGTAGATCATGGAGTACAATATGAATGGAGCACTAATGTTCAATGGTCAGAAGGGTATGAAGTATGAATTGTGGAGTTGCAGGATGAAGGTATTTATATAGGAACATAGACATGATGTTTGGCACTCAGTTGTTACAGGATAAAATGCTACAAAGAAACCAAACACTGCATCCAAGAAGGAATTAAAAAGGAGCAACAAAATATAAATGGGTTTTATATTGGAAGGATTACTTGATTCAATAAAAGACAAAGTGGGACAATGTTAATCAACTAAAGAACTATGGGATAAGCTACATAATATCTATTCTTATCACATCATAGAGTCAAACATTACTAAAGATGAAGTAGGTACAAAACAAGAGGTAATTTTTTCATCATTTCAGACATATTCGAAAGAGGAAGAGTACAAAGAGGTAGAAGTTGATTACATAGAACAACTGATCAATGCATTTGGATATCTGGGGAAGAAAATAAAACATGTCACTCTAGGAAGAACTAAAGAATATGGAAGAATCACAGAACACCAACACCAAATAATTCGAGTAGACGATCATGATGTTAAAGGGTCAACTAGAAGAATCCAAAAGGATTGAAGAAACTATCGAGGGTCAAAATCAGTGTTTGGAAATCAAAATAGCAGCACATAAGGAAGAAGCTGAAAAGAGAGAGAAGATATTGAGTGATCATCTTAAGGAAAGAACTAACAACTTAAATAAGCTTGAACCATAATTTGGTCAAGAAGAGATAAGACTTGAAAAAGAAGTCATCTCCTTGAAGATTCAATTTGAAGAAGCAAAGAGAATAGAATAAGTCACAAGGAAATAAATGATGAAGAAACGAAAAGAGGTGGAGAAGCTTGAAGAAGAAGTTGTCATGTTAAGAGTAAAAGTTTTCAAGCTCGACATGAATGTTGAAAAGAAAGAAACATCCAAATCATCAGTTGAAGAGAAACCCTCCAGGTTACTAGAAAGGAAGAATAAAGATAAGATAAAGACTTATGTAGAAGTCATTAAAGTTTCGATGAAGAAGGAATAATGCAATCCCTTAAAGAATAAAATTCCAGAAGTGCAAAAGGCTCAAGTAGAAGACTACATAAGAATATCCTCCACATTCAAGCCACAAGGCAGCCTCAATCATGATCATGATCAACCAAAGAAGGAATTCAAAAGGACTACACCACAAAGAAGATCATTCGCTCCCAGGTATGTAAATTTCTTTTATGGTCATTGTTTTTATTGTTCTAAATTTGGACATAAGGTTGCATATTGCACAACTTATGAAAGAAATTTTAAAGCAAGAAAATCTTATGTGGCCCAACATGACATTGAATGTTACAAGTGCCATAACTATGGACAGATATCTCATGATTGTAGAAGCATTATGGATACTTCTTTGAGAAAGAAAACTAATATCATATATAAGAAGGTTTGGAAAAGAAAACAAGAACATGAAAAGGAATATCATATGAATGAAGGACACCCAGAAGTCATACTCTCAATATTGGAAATAGTATGAGAAGAAGACAAATCTACAGAGAAAAGGGAAGATGTCGAATAAAGGAAGGTTTGGAGAAGAAATGAAAAACAAGAAGAACAAGTGAATAAATACCAGGTCCCAAACATCACAAGATTTGCAGTAGTAGGAGAAAGAAAAGAAGAGAAGGTGAATAAATAACATGTTCAAGAGATTGTACTTTTAGGAATTAAGTGCAAGATCAATCCATAGGTAGAAAGGAAGAAGTCAGAGTTCAGAAATATGTTGAGTCTACAAACGAAGAGGGATATTAATCTGCATCAGAGTGGGTATTTTTCTGATCCATCTGGCCTAAAGACTCCCAATAAATATTAATACTGAACAAGGGGAGTCCATCCAATAGATACTACAGATCATAGAACCATCTTTCGAACAATAGGAAGTGTTTGCAGAGAAAAATTCAGATAAGTCAGAGAGTAGAAGTGCAAAGTAGAACATTTATTGGTTGAGAAGTAGTGTTCCAACACATGTATTAGTTGGAAGAGAGAAGGTCATGATTCTACTGCACATATGTATTTAGGGAGGGATATCTTCAGTACAGGTTGTTCCAGACATGCAGAGTTTGATGAGAAGATAGATCGGATCAATGGACATATTTGATTCAGTCTTATAAAAGGGAACATGTGATTATCAGTTGCAACAGTATAGTACAATGACATATGGGTCAACATTGTGGATAGTTGAGTAGAAGAGTTATGCACAGTTTGTGACATATGGATAGAGATGGATTCATGAGATGTTTAGGAGGTACAAAAAACATGGGTTAGATAATATGCATAGCAACATATTTACAATTTCAATTAGTGGAATCAGTTGGGATCATTTGGTCACAAAAAGGAAAGCAGTGAAAGGCACAACATAACAGTGAAAGAGAAATTGTTAGCAGAAGCTATATCACCAGAACTAAATCATTTGATAATATGGTCAAGTGAACATGACAATTGATTGAATAAATCAAATTTTGATTTTTTTTTTTATGTATATCAGTGAATTACATGAGGAAGCACCAATGGAAAATAAGTATCATTGGAAGAGAGGAAAGGAAACATTTCACAGGTATTTCTACATCTTGCAGATCATTAGAGAGAGAGATCCAAAAAGGAATATCAATAGCATGCAGATAGGGGGAGACCTACCCACAGGGGGAGCTATTTTTTTTCCTATGATTGGTTAGAGAAGGTACAGTGTCATGAGGAGACATATTGACAGAGGGAGTTAAACTTTGGTCAAGGAGGAAGAGAAATAAAAGATACATGAAGACATGGGGAACAACCCCAAGGAGCGATACCCTTTGCCATTGATTTCAAAGGAGGAGAGATAGAAACCTTGATGAGAAACAATGATCATAGTGTTCCCATGTCGAAGTGTTTCCATCAATGTTGGTGTTGCCATCAATGCCAAAGGGGGAGATTGTTGGATAGTTGGTTTGGACAGTTGGTTTTCATTGATGTCAACCCTTGGAGAGGTCTAGATATGTTGGAAAGTTGATTGACATAAGTATGATCGAGATTCATGGTGAATTAGTTGGGTGCATTTGATGTAGTCTACTTGTATCCCTGAAGGTGTGGTTATGGGACCCAAAGTTTATTAAGGAATATGGACATGAAGGACAGTGAAATTGTAGGTAATATTATCATAGATGAATAATAATCGTTGTGCCATTTCCAGTGATATTTGGAATGCCACAAGGTTCCTCGTGGTTAGGGAGATATGACCTTGTAAAGTTGGAAGCCCCGAAGAGTGACCAAGAATCCCTAGTTGGTTACAAGTCTTGGTGAAAGGGTAAAGTGGCTGTAACAAGAAACCCCTAAAATAAAGAAAGAGGTTACCTAGAACAAGTATAAATACACCTCAAGAGTCTCTCATTTATACACACACACTTGCAATTGAGTATCTATCTAGTGTTTGTTATGGTTTAGTATTGTGATCTTTTGGCAAGTTTGTGACGACATTTTTCTGAGGTTATGAAGGAAGGTTGAAGGTGAAATTATCTAGGTTGCAGCAATCTTGAGTAACACTATTTTCTGAGGTATCCGAGAGTTGCAGGTCATAAGGGAGTCGATTTACACTAGTTGTAGTGGAGAAAAGCACAGATATCCACAAGTTGTAGAAGAGAAAGTCACGTATATGTAAAACGACTTGTGAAAGGTTGTGAAGGGATGTTGGTACCAGGTTGCTAAGGACCGTGGAATAGTTACATGCCAGTATTATAGATTATTAGGTTAGCTAGAGGATCAGAGGTAAGTTTTAAGAGTTACATTTATGTGATTGTATATTATGCTTGGTGATGGTATGGTACATGCTTGAGAGGCATGTCTTGTTGATGCATGGTACATCTTGGTGATGTTATGGTGCATTTACTGGAAGCATTATTGGCTATCTATATGTATGGGTTGGTTACATGTTATGGTGCACACTTGAGGCTTGGTATATTGTGTTATGAGGTTGCATCTTGGTGATATTGACGAGCATGTTTCAGACATGTGTTTGTGAGATTTGGTTTATGACTTGAGGCACACCATTGGATGCATGGTACATGTTGGTTGAGGTCTACTTGGTGAGATATATTGCTAGTTCATATATTGGTTTAATGGTATATGGTGTATGGCATGATATAATATATTATTGACACATGGTATGGTGTTGATGTACATGGTTGATGTATATGGTTGGTGCACATGGTTAGCACATGGTATGGTACATGTGTTGATGATGCAGGTTTGGTGCAGGGTTGATGCACTTGTTATGGTACATGGTTGATGGTATAGGTTGAAGTACAGGTTGATGCATGGTTGATTCATGGTATAAGTTGGTACTTGGCTGAGACACATATCTTGTGATGGTATGTGGTGATCTTGGTACATGTTTGGTAGAGGCATGTGTTGGTGATGTTAAGCATATGGTTTGAGATATTATCTTATTGATCTTGGCATGTGTTTTATGTGGATGAGAGTGGATCTGGTTTCATATATGAGAAAATGATTGGTTGGAAAATTTGATGTGACAATGATTGCTTGGATAAGTTGATGTGACAGTGGCAGTATAGTGCAAGTGACAGTGATGGTGACAATGACAGTTGTTATCACTCCAAGAAACCCTCTGTGGTTGCAGACCAGAGGTGCTTGGTAACTTAAGAAATGAATGTTTTTTGTATTTTGTGAATGTGGATCAATGGGACAACTCAATATAGCTTATGGCATTCAAACACGAAAATGATAAACAAATAGACAGTGCTCTCAAAGATTGATTAATCAGCAGGCAGCTTTAAAGTGGGTGGAGAATAAATTGTAACTAAACCAGTGCAAAGCAGGGTCTAAGAGATAATCAAAGAATTATTATTAGGCTATGAGCTAAACAATGGGATGAAATCCATTCAAATCTTGACAACACAGATAATAATGCAGAAAAAGGATGGAAAACTGATAATCAAAATCGAAAGAAACCTGTGATCTGTATTAACATATAAGTCTGAGTACAATAGCTAATCTTCTATCCAAAATCGAACCCCCAGAACTCCAAATATCTTTGGCTTTATAGCCTCTTACAATCATTTTCAGATCCTAAAACAATGGATCTGATATTCTAAAAATAGAAAGTCAAAACTAATTCACAAAAGAGAAGGGAAGATCCTTAAGATGAGGTCAACCTCTATCTTTTGGTCTTCAAACATTGATTGATAGTTGATGAAGTGTAGCCTAGCCTTCCAAGGATCTTTGATCTTCTCCTTTGAAAGTGGAATTTGAATTTGATGATGTGTGCCAAAAATCCCTATCATTTTGCCCTTGAAAATCACTAAATCTAGTCAAAAATTCCCTTTTGACTTTCATCTCCAAGAATGGCCTTTAGATTTTGATTTAATAATTCATAACCAGCTTATTGAAGAAGGATTCAAATCACTCAAACCCAAAAATTCTTGATCTGGGCGAAAATTTGGCTAATCTGGCCTTGACAACTTTCAACAGCTAACTTACCCGAAAATCTGCTGCTTAGCTGCTGAAAGTAGCCACTTTCCACAGCTAACTAGTCAAAAATTCTGCCTTATGCACTGTTGAAAGCAGACAGATTTTCAAAATCGAATTTCTCGGTCATGGAGAGTCCGTTTTGCATGTTTAGATAGTCGATCGACATTTAGAGAATCTAAGCTATCCAATGGTGTTTTCAGATCTTCATTTGGAGCTTGGGAAGTGAGTGAAAAGTTCCCTTCAAGTTTAAGTATCATTCTTTCCATTTGCAATTCAAAACTCTAAACGGTCCTTTGTGAACAACGTCCGATATGGAACCAAAGATCTGATTTGATGTTGCCAGCCTGGGAGTACAACCTCTGTCAGCTGTTGATAATCTTGACTTTTCTTAGCACACCTCTTTGTAAGCCCCTGTTAGCTGCTGAAAGTAAGTACTTTCAACAGTGCACCACTTTGTAGAAGACCCTCCTTAGTTGTTGAAAACATGTACCTTTGACAGCGCGCCACCTGAGAACTGATTTAAAAAAAAACTTTTAAGATTTGACACTTTCAACAGTGCGCCAACTGATGAAATGATCTCCTTAGCTGTTGAAAGTGGGCACTTTCCACAGCGCACAATGAATTTTTGAAAACATGTTAGCTGTGGAAAGTAAAAAATGACAATTTTGAAAAAGAAGACTTTATGGGTCAAAACCAAAAATTAAGTTTTGCAGCTAAAAAGACTCAAAAAGTAATTGAGGAAACTATCAATAGCCATGCTATCCACCGTAAAACCCGACCAAAATGACGGTGCTATTTTGGGAGTTAACATTTGGCTCCAACTGGGATGGGCATCTCCCTGTGAGGTGACCAAGAACCTAGTAGTTTCAGTAGCCTTTAGCATTGAGCATGGAGTCATTCAGTCTTTTCGGTGGTTAATGAGCACACACACGGGCTCGCCTAAACCACTGAAAACAAAAACTTACCCAAAAAACTTAATGAATTTCGATTACCTTTTCCGGATCGGATATCAATACAGCAGCAACTTTAGATACAAAGTATTTCAGATCTTTTATCAAATAAATCCTCAGCAATCTTCGATCTCCTTCAAGTCTTCAATAGATGTGATACACCTCAATAAGCTATGGACAAGTTGAATTTTCCATATTAAACAGTTTATTGCCGATAAAATAAGTAACCAATCCCACCTGTGCAAAAAGAATATCTCTCTGCAGGTGGTGGATCTGTTCTTTCAGAAGAAGCCTGGTGAGCCATAAACACTGGGAAAGTGTTTCCAACAGGAGGCCACCATGATCCATTCACTGAGTTTTCATTCACTATCATGCCAATAACYRKTTGRAAAYAARDATTATCAGTGCTTYTGACATTGAGGYGTTGTGGCGTATGGACATTYCYTRTATCTTCAAAACAAGATCCATCATTCAAGTCAAAATCCCTTAAAATATTTGATGATCCATAAAGCAAGCCTTTAGAAACAGCTTTGACAGAAGATCCCGAATAGTCAATACAGTGACCAAGCTGAGTTATGGCTAGTCTATCCTCCTCATTTTTACTGACACAATTCAAGTCAAAAGGAAGTCTTCCAGCACTACCAGAAGACCCAGAAAAAGTGAACTGCTCACTTTTTGAAACCATAAACTCTTGGCCAGATTCAGTCCTCTGTTCTGAAGATTTCATAAATGGAGATTGTTGAGTTATCATTGCATCATCTTCCATTATTCTTCTGTCAGTCACATTAAGATCGATATCTAAGAAATTGTGCCTTTGTTTTTCTGCAACATTTTTTACAGCATCACACAATGCATTCTTAAACATGGAATGTTGCAAATCCGAGGTTGTTTGGGGCTCATTGGGGTGAAAGGCACTTCTAGAAGCAGATCCCTTCCATCCTGCTTGTTCTTTAGTCTCCACCGGATTGAATAGAGAAATAAAATGCCCTTTTGTTTCCAAGCCACAAGAAGTTGTAGTAAGAGAAGCAGAGGCAGTAGCAACTCACTATTTGTGAAAACAGCAGGTAGAAATCTCCACATCGTATGAAGGACAACTTTATCATGTTCCAATAATTTTAATTGGCCAAGAATCAAGACTGTCACTACTCTTTGTCAAATACTGTAAAGCTGTCAAAGCACCTGGGTATGGAGACTTCATGATTGCCCACTTGTTGATAATTAATAACAAAGAAGCAGAAACTACAATACCCAGCTGCAATTCCAAAAATAGAAGTATCCTGCCACACTGTTTGGAATTTTGCATACCATGGCTTCTGAAGTTATTTGAAGGGCTCTAAATTCTCCTCCTCAAATCTTCAGTCTTTTTGGCCTCATACTCGGAATTCTCTATCTCATTAGTTGTCTCCCCGAGTTCTTGATATAAGGCTGTCAGCTCAGCAAGCACAACAATCCGTGTTGGAATGTCATGCAGAGTGTTTTCTAACGTTAAAGAAAACTTCAGGATGTCCAGTGCATGACCAATATCATGAAGAGCAAGTGCTAAACTACCTAGGATTGTCAAAAAATGAGAAACAAGCTGAAGGTTACAAGTTACCAAGGTTCTTGTGGCCAAGCGTATTCGTGCTTCTTGTCAATTGTGCTGCTTCATTTGTAGAAGACCGGAAGCAAAAAGTGCACCTGTTTTCTCTCGAAAGCCCTCATATGAATCCAAAGTCCTATAAACAGGACCAATCAAGTCCAAAGCCTTAGAAGATAACTCAACATCACCAATACAAATGTAAGATATGGTTGCATACACCTGACACATAGCTTGCATGCTTTTACTCTTCGTTAGCTTCGTTGCTTCAATAAAGTGTACAACAGCTTCATTGAAACAGCCTAATGAGTGTGCATATTGGCCAAGAAGCATTTGAATGGTGTTCTCACACCCCTGTAAAATGGTTGAAAAGTGCTCAAACCAGTCAACAATTTGCTTTAGAGCCTTCTGTGCTTCAAGAAACTCTGTACATGTCAATTCTTATTATAGYYGTGTCTTCCAATAGCTGCACAAGCAACATCAGATAAACACCTGCCATCCAAATTGCCCAATGCTGCAAATCATCGAAATAATGTACCAGATCTTGATAATATCGAACAATACCATGAAAATAGAAAAAGGACCTCTCCAAAATAAATGAAAAGCTTTCTCGAAATTTATCATCAAGAGCAACCAAATCAGAGTTTATTTTAATTAGCCCCTCGAAAATCTCAGGAGATTTGAAATATCTGTAATCAGAATTCGAGGCGCCGATTTGTTTGAGCGAAATTTAAGCCATTTGATGAGGAAACGTGCACCTGTAAAACAATCTGGAGATAAATGTTGCGATATCTTTTAGAAGATTTTCATATGATAGCGAAT
>JASDQU010102453.1:291085-307044 GCA_032191745.1 Picea mariana
TTCTAGTATGCGTTGATTTCGAACAGTCTATTGACAGAGAAGGCAGGGCCCCCTTCGATGGAAACAGAGATGATACATTGCATTTACAGTAGACTCTATCTTCAGATTTGAACATCATTTCTCAGCAAAGATTCGATCCCAATCTACATTGCCAGTTTTCTCATGGGTTTAATAGAACAGAAGTAGAATTTCACTTGATTGCAACAGAGGCTTTAGCATTTCAAGATTCAAGTTTAGATGTTATCTTTTCATCCATTTATTAACAGAAATAGCATTTCGTTTGGTTCCAATAGAGAGTTTCATTTGCATTATAAAATAGAAGGTTGCTGAGTTGTGTGGAGTAATAAGTAGCAGAAACTTAATTGTCTTCAGTAATCAGTGTGCAGTAGATCTTTTACATGCATATACAGAATAGTACTGGTTAGTACAGAGTAGTACAGAGTAGTGCAGAGCAAAGTAGAGTACAGTAGCTCCTTCCAACGAGTTTCTTTTAGCAGTTCAGAGATTAGTTTGGCATTCTTTAAACCACCTCTTCAACCCTGCATTTCCTGTGCTGGTTCCTCTAAGTCTACCTTCCCGGGTTGAAAATTAAATGTTGATTCATATGTTATATATCTAGCTCGACATTTTGGCACCATTGTCGGGGAGGTACTAAAAAGGATTGGAGAGTGGGCTCCGAAGTTTTTCCAAGTAGATTTGATTTCTGCAAGTATTTCTTTAGAAGTAAAGTGTGCTTTCAAATTCATTAGTGTGCAAGTGGTTCATTTCAGCAGTGTTAGATTACATTCAGCAACAAAGAGGTTTTCATTTTTAGTAGATTTTATTGAACAACAACAGAGTCTTGATTTCAGCAGTATTAGATTTGATTCAGCAGTTGAGTTCATCAGTATAAGAGGGTGTGCATTTGATTCAGTAGAAGCAAATTTCCATTCAGCAAGAGTGCATTTCATTTTATTTCAAGCTAGCGTGGGTTTCAGAATTATTATCAGTTGATGTGACTTTCAAATTTTTTAGCAAATCCCCTACAACAAAAGAAAAAAATCCCAAAAAAGATTGACTAATGGATTCAGGATTGAATGAACGGAAGAAGAGATTGTTGCAGGAACTCTCGTGCATCTTGCAGGAACTTGAAGAGATCTATGCAGCTCAAGAGATGGAGGAGGAAGCAGTTGATTCAGTGGTTCTGTTTGAAGACCTTTTCCAGCCTACAGAGAACAATGAGCAATTAGAAACTCCAGCAGCAACAGAACATGGTATGCATAATCATATTGAACATTGGTTTCAATCTGTTCCACAGCCTTTAGATACTCTTCTTCTTCAGCAAATCTTGGAAATCAAGCGACCGGTGTTGCTTGCTCAGCATGCCTTGGTAATTATACATCTATATCTTCTATCAAAGGGCATGAATTCATTATTGATTCTACTAAGACAGTGGCTACATTAGTTATTTGCCTATACTTAAAGAAATGTCTCTTTTTCTTTAGGTAGGTAGGTAGGATAGTGAATAAAAGATAGCACCTTTGAATAGTTTATGTTTGCTGCAATAAAAATCATCAGCTGAAATAAGAAGTGATTGAAGATTTTTATCTAAATAATGAGTGAATGAGTTGACAGCATATGCTCAAAGTACAGGGGTTCTTCTAAGCAGTTCCTATTAATCAAGATGGACAATTCTTGGGACTGTTAACATTCTATTACCGTGCCAGTGTTAAATAGGTGAATTCGTTTGCATGAGGACATGCAAAAAGCTAGGCATGGGGGGATGTTGGGCTCCGGATTTATAACACTTTCTTGCTGGTTCTTGAAGATATTGTTTACTCTCCTGAAGTCTTTTGTTAAACAAATGGCATTATTTCTGTGTTATTCATACTCTGTTACACATATATGTTCCATTGTATACAGAAATCATGAAGTACTTCCAAAACCACAAATGAGCGAAGAATTCAACCATAAATGCAATAACAATCCTCTTCTGTGGAGAATAGCTGAACTTTGCAAGAATGCAGGGTGTTGGCTTGTAGTGGATAATACTTATGAGTATTTTATGTATGATGGGTTGAAGCATACTTGTGTAGAGGCTCCACACATTATCAATGTATTCTCTTTTTCTAAAAGCTTATGGTATGGTGGGATGCATATCCTTCTGAAGTCGAGGGCCTTGGAGCACAACTGCTCAAAACACAGGATAATATCCCAATATGTGCTTCAATCATTGGACAAAAACTTGCTCTGTATTCACTGGAGTTTTGAAGGAAAGGGTTCAAAAATTAACAGAGATATAATTTTGGATGCACTGTCACCTCTTGGTGCAAATGCTGTAAAAGGTGTACAAGGAGCAATTTATCTCTGGGAAAAGTTACCAAGTGGTGCTTCTGATGATGTTGAAGTTGTTAAATGGCTTGCAAAAAACATGGGGTTATTGTTATCCCTAGTAGTGCTAGTGGAGGACCGGGGTATGTTCGTGTTTCATTTGGTCCCAAGGAATACTTTCTTCTTAATTTTCCAGGTAGAAAGATCTCGACAATATTATTCAAGATGTGTATCTTATAATGCAAATTGTTAAGGTCATCATTTACTTCAGTTTCTGGTGTTATTGGGCAATATGCAAAACGCCAGCCATTATAAATACCAAGATCAGTTTGACTCTGAACAGCTAAACAGAGTGCGATTTGAGAAGGAATCATGTGTGCTGGACTTTGAATCATTGGGTCTCAACAACTGGCATCAAGCATTTAAATTCGTGCATGTATAACGCAAGGAAGAAATCGTGGAACGATTGACTGTGTAAAACGTGTCTCAAAACGTGTCTCATTCTCCAGGATACTCTTAAAACCGTTTTGTAACTCCTTGTTTATCTAGGGCGCAAAGCCATGCATTGCGAGAGATCTGAAAAGTTATATAAAGAGCTGTTATGCTCGAGAAATGAGAAGATAGACAGAGCATAGATTAGATAGAGGAAGAGAATGGAGGTCGAATCCCCACGCACTTGTATTTGTTCTTTTCAATAAAGTAGTTAAGAGTTTCAGTGATACGATTTCTGTTATTTGCCATTTTGCTGTGAGTTATTTATTTTCTAGTATGCGTTGATTTCGAACAGTCTGTTGACAGAGAAGGCAGGGCCCCCTTCGATGGAAACAGAGCTGATACATTGCATTTATAGTAGACTCTATCTTCAGATTTGAACATCATTTCTCAACAAAGATTCGATCCCAATCTACATTGCCAGTTTTCTCATGGGTTTAATAGAACAGAAGTATAATTTCATTTGATTGCAACAGAGGGTTTAGCATTTCAAGATTCAAGTTTAGATGTTATCTTTTCATCCATTGATTAACAGAAATAGCATTTCGTTTGGTTCCAATAGAGAGTTTCATTTGCATTATAAAATAGAAGGTTGCTGAGTTGTGTGGAGTAATAAGTAGCAGAAACTTAATTGTCTTCAGTCATCAGTGTGCAGTATAGCTTTTACATGCATATACAGAATAGTATCGGTTAGTACAGAGTAGTACAGAGTAGTGCAGAGCAAAGTAGAGTATAGTAGCTCCTTCCAGCGAGTTTCTTTTAGCAGTTCAGAGATTAGTTTGGCATTCTTTAAACCACCTCTTCAACCCTGCATTTCCTGTTTTGGTTCCTCTAAGTCTACCTTCCCAGGTTGACAATTAAATGTTGATTCATATGTTATATATCTAGCTCGACGAATAACCCTCGTGATTTCGGTGATTGCGAATCCCCGTTCTTAACCACCCTTATATGCCTAAGTTTTGAAACCCCGGTGGCTTCCAAATATTTTCCACCTGTCCTCCAACAGTCCAAAGGTTCAAGTGATTTTGGGACTTCTTTCATGCGCTTATCTCCAGATCCAACGACTGTGGATCCTCGCTCCAGATCTGACGGTTCTATACCATCCGTTCAGATTCTCTCCTCTTGCACGCTATCCTATGTGCTTGGATGTAGGATTTCTATGGTCCAGATCCACACTCTACAATTGATCTAAGGGCTGTTATTTCTCTTCCTTCTGAGCTTGACTCTTACAAGAGTCTTTTGCGCACCCCTTGTGCTCATTCGTCAAGTCTAGGACTTGAGTGAGTCTCGGTCTCTACTTGCCTTGCAGGGAGCCTATGCATAACTACACTACCTC
Source organism: Picea mariana (assembly GCA_032191745.1). Taxonomy (NCBI): domain Eukaryota; kingdom Viridiplantae; phylum Streptophyta; class Pinopsida; order Pinales; family Pinaceae; genus Picea; species Picea mariana. The sequence continues at coordinate 295,224 of JASDQU010102453.1, forward strand.
TCCTGATCTTAACAGAATTCATCCTCCAAGGGATTCTAGACAACTAGGAAGGTTGGTATGTGTACATGAGAATATGCCTAAGGTCGACGAACTCACAGTTCATGGCTCTAACTCAAGATGCCTCAGGACACAAATATTTATGAGTACCAATCATGTTCTATCCACATAATCTCTTACTGGCCTAATTATACCGTCAAGCAGTAAGGAAAGAGACATAGTATATCCATTCAGAAATCAAGCACAGTTCCTAAAACATACACCGTAAAACCAAATTGATGCCCAGTTACAGCTAAATTACACAGAGTAATAAATCACTTATCTATTACAGGTTGCCGCCAATCAACTGACTGTGGGTGTTCGTCCTTCCACCCGACCATAGGATCAGAGGCATTCAATATTGGCAATCTGGCCATCCGCGTGCCAAGCCATGATATCACCAGGTAAATCTCACTCTTCTCGAGGGTTCTCTCTCTGTTTCAGTTTCTGTTCGGGTCCTGTTTTCTGCAACTCAAATCTTTCTCACTCGTTTGTGGCATTGGCAAGGTTTCTTATATGCTCTTTGGCATCAAGCTCATGGCCTTCTGTTCGTGATCCACTGGAGAGCTTTGTTCCTCTCCCTTGCAAGTTCCCGTTCCTATCTCGTGTGTCCTTCTCCTCTCCTTTGTGTCCCTCTTACCTTGGATGATTTTGCCGACCTATCATGTTCCTTCTGTCAGAAGGAAACTCAGGTCTGCAGGTCCCTGCAGTACTTCGGGCTGACAACCCATGTTTCCATTCAGGGGGGTGGTTGGTGATTCAACCACTGTCCTTTATTCATTGACTGCTTTCCTTTCCTTGGGATTCGAAGGAGGTTTGTCATCCTTATCATGAAGATTTGGGGTTATTTGATATATGAACCCTCTTGTATGGTTTTCACATTCTTCCTCTAGTGATATCATGGCTAGTACTTTCAAGGCTTCACCCCCACAATCAGTTATTGGCAACTCAAACAATAATACATTTACATTTTACTCATGCATTAGCATGGTAATTCCTATTCTATGATTAATTACAAATTGGGGGAAACATGGGTGTTACAATTCCCTCCCCCTTAAAGGAACACCATCCTCGGTGTTCTTTTCTCAAAACACCCGTGATGCCTTTCTCATTCGGCCACTTCAGAAGTCTTGACCCTCATCCTCGGTCAGATCCTCTTTTAGAATCTTAGTCTTCGTCACCTACCTTTAATAATTCTTGGACAACAAGCACATTAATCACAATTTTGTGCGAAAACATCTTACTATTGTTCAAAATTAAAAAGGAAAATTCATATTCTAGCACAGTACTTATCTGTGCAGTTTGTGGATCTGTATCCATATGGTAGTTTTGTTATCCATTCTCATCGCTTTCCTTGACATACCCATTGGTTGCATGATACCAATTCAATGGTTCACAAGAGCTATCATGATTTTATCTTCCTCTCCAAAGTTTTTCCGCACGGGAAACTACCCACTGTGTGCATGACCCCAATAATTTACAAGAATTATTAAGGTCTCCTCTTCCCTGCAGTCACTCACCCTCCAGGCCTAGGCTCAGGCATCCCCTTCACTATTATACAATCCCTTGGGTGATCCATCTTTCCCTGCTGAGGTTTTCTCGCATGAGAAAATTTTAGAGACTCTATCAAGTCTTACAGTCGAGGCGTCCCTCCAGCTGGTGTTACCTACACACATTTATTTTCAGGTGATCATGGCTTATCACGGGGTTTTCATGGCTCAGCAATAGCCATGTTCATCGTTTTCAGCTGTGATAGCCTTCATCTGTCCTTTCAGGACAAATCTTTTCTTCTCACCTGTATCACAGGTACACAAGGTTCATGAGACATCATTATAAATTCCAACTTTCATAATTCTATTGTAAATCTATCACCTACAGATTTCCTATTCCACAATTTGTTTTCATATTTGTTCTGCAAAGGAACCAGATTCATAATTATGGGACTTTCCTTACCATAACATTTTAGCTCAGCAAGAAAATTGGTCTTCCTTATAGGCTTACATCATTGCCATATCCAAGACTCCTTCTTCCTGCAGTCATTCCTCAGCTAATCAAATTGTTAGTTCTCATGCACATACATTTTATTTCACCTTTACAACATCGTCACAACAATTTTAGAATGGTGCATACTAACAATCAAATTCACTTTCTAAAAAGGAAATACCATTCCTTGCAGTTTGGCTCAGCAAGCAATCAGTTTTTCCTATGGGCTTACTTTACTGCCATATCCATGACCCTATGCTTCTTGCAATTCATTCTTCAATCAGCCAAACAAATTATTATCTTTTCCATGTATATATATATATATATATATATATATATTCAAAACGTAATTCAACATTTCAAAGGGTTTTAACAAATGTGCCACTATCCCTGGCAACATTCATACCCAATGCACTCTTGCATTGTTATACAAGTTTGCCACACTTTATGACTGGTTCTTGGCCATGTGGTGTTGAAATTTAACCATCCTCTTCGTCATATGGTTTATTCATTTTCCTTTCACTCTTATTGCAAGACCATAATTCCTGCTATAGGTCGATCACGATCCCAAATCAATACACACAAACTCAAAAGTTTCACATGAATGCCTTTACAAATTCCTTGATTATCCATGCATTCATGACATATCAGTTCATGAATTCTTCCAAGGGTTACAAACAATGATTACTACCAGAGGTTCACACCTCCATCATTCAGGTTCTCCTTCCTGAGTCATACCTTACTTGGGTATCCAAGGCATACAACTGGCCTTTCAATTTTAAGGTATAACATGCAATAACAAAATATTTCGAAAGGGGTTCTTTCCAAATCCCTTCATACCTTGTGCCACACAGGCAAAAATATCTTTATACCAGTTCTTGGCTGTTGGCACCCTTTCTCTGCTCTCTACCTTATCAGTAGTGCTTAGCGGGATTTTCACAGCCCTGTCAACAACCTTTCGACCGCAGCCTTTCCATGGTCACCCTCTGCTTGAGGTTGTTCATTATTGGCAACTGTCTTCCTCAACAGTTCCAATATTATTCCTTTCTACACATGGCATACACCATAGGCACATTAATCGTCATGTAAATTAAAATGAAAATATCATAGCGTTTAATTAATAAAAACATTTTCAGGCATGTCTAGCATATCTGTATGCACTTCATCACATTATCCTTAATGTTTTTCATGAGTGTAACACAACAGTTCTCAATTTTTTTCACAGCATTACAACCATCATTATTATGGTGTCAAATCATTTTCGTTCATCAATGTACTAGCTTTCTCATCCCATAGAACGTAATGCACAGCAAGGAAAGAATTGAGGGCTCTCCCCTTCTTCCAATTCTTTCTACATAACGTGGGGCTTTTCAGCCCAGTCAAGTTATCTCTAAGGTCTCACTGCGTTTCCTTAATCACGGCTTCAACCAAGATGTATCAGTTAAACATACCCATTTATTCATTCAATCATATTCAGGGGTTTACTGGCCTCTTACCAACCATACTGGTTTCCACAACTGCTCTTTTTTTCTGAGAAGCCCTGGGTTAGGCTCATCCTAACTCACTTCAGCATGCTTTAGTAGCAACTCTTTGCTCATAATGAATCATGAACATGTGCATCCTACACTCTTCCATTTTGTTATCAGAATGGTCAATATTCAGTTATTAGTCTTCTATTACTTACATGATTCTTTCAAAATGCAATCCAAGATTCTTATACATGGACAGGCCTTGCAGCCCCTTGTCCAACCTTCAACAATTATCAGGGTTGTGACTCTGTTCTTCTGACAGAGACCTTATACAGTTCCTCCATCGGGAACTCCTTCAGCATGCAACTTCCTTGTTGCAGATCCATCACCACTTATGATGGCCTTAACCTTGAGTCAGCCTTTTAGTGGTCTACCAAATATTCCCCTTAATGAATATAAACATGCATCTTTGTTAACTTACATCTATGATGTACCTAACCACATTCATAATCCTAATCCTGCATGTAGCTATCATAGGTATATTTCATAGCCTACATACATTTCCATTTTTAAAATCAGTCATCTCAGGATTGTTCACAGTCATTCTCATGTGATCTTCAAAGGCATAAACATTTGCCTCTTACCATGACATCAGAGCATCCTTACTCGTTTACTCTTTCATTTAATTGTAGTAKCTTTTCTTGGGGGACTGGAGTACATTCCCCTTAAGATATCATTCAATACGGAACCTTCGTGACTCTTCAGAACGGAGTCAACCATGTATCCATGGTATTCATTCAATTTTGGCAAGTGTAATTCTTGCCTCACGTTTCACTTATTAGGGAAATCATGTTGGACCACTAGTATACTTATACTCTTACATCATACCTGTGCATTACTTGCACGTTTAATATCATTCATACCTTACTGGTATTAATATAAGGCTTCCTATTATGAAGATTCACAATGCATTATCCTCATGCACTTAAGTACAATTGAATACAACTAAGTATCTCATCGTCATAACTCATACGGATATTACCCTCTCTTTATGGGAACAACCAACAAGGGTCACTCTTGGGAATTAGCAACAGTCCCAAAGGACTCCTCTTAATCTTGCTCAAACCAATTATCCTTGTTGTCGATCCTAACCATTATAGGTCAGGTAATCTTACCGTACATATTTTCATCAGTCCTCTCAATCATGAGGAGTTATATCCTCAGGGTTTAGTCTTTTAATAATGCAGTAATTATAACTTTCTAAGGATCCTACCAGTCCTTACCCGATTTCCCAAGTCATGAAGGAGTTCTTCATTTGAATCTTAATTCTTACCTAACCAGCCATCTCAATTGCAAGAGACTCTACCTGCTTTAGTAGGTAGCCATCATCACACTATAACAAAACAACTCAGTTCATGTCACTTGTCTTGCTCATGCCACTCCATAGCACAATTTATTCCACCTCTGTTATTCACACTCAGGGCTTATCAGTAATATTGATCGGTGCATCCTACTCCTATAAGAGTAGTTACCATTTTAACAGAGGGGTTAAAGAAATTCCCAATTTACAGTTTCATTCTGCGGTCCTTCTTCTTAAATAGAAAATGCAGATAACACTGTCTCTTTACGCGGCTCGTATATGAGCCCTAGTAGGCCAAGTGTTGTAACCATGCTCTGATACAAATTTGTCACATACCCACTACGGCATAATAAATTTTTTGGCTTTTTCTTTCTTCTTCATCATCGAGGGACAGCGTTTACGAATTCCTACGAGGTTCTAGAGTAGGCTGGGTCTTCCAATCGGGACCTTCACCAAACCAAATCACTGGTTCTTTTGTCAAAAATCCATCGTGTACAATTCATGCACCAAGTGTAGGATTCACTTCCATGTGTCCTTCGTTTGGGACCACGGGCTAAGCCAAGAGGCACCTTTCACATTTTGGGACTTCGGAAACTAGGAGTTTGAAATGCAAGGGAGTTGAGTTCTTCGATTCTTCAAACCCTGAAACCTGAAATCCTATTCACACCAAGCTGCTTCAGGATTTCACTCACCGGAACTTCGCATGTCGGGATTTCGCGATGTGCAACGACAAGAGATCTCGCACCTAGGATATCCAGGAGMCGAAACTCTGAAGCTCATATATATCCTCTAAACTCACTCTGGGGTTTCACAAGTCGAGATTTCGCGATGTGTGATGACAAGAGGTCTCGCATCTGGGTTTCGCGGGAGCCGAAACTCCGAAGTTCATATATATATATATATATACACTAATCTCGTTTCAGGGTTTCGCAAGTCAGGATTTCGCGATGTGTGATGAAAAGAGGTCTCACATCTGGGTTTCCCGGGAGTCGAAACATCGAAACACCAAACTCTAACCATGCTATACCATTTTGGGGTTTCGCAAGTCGGGATTTTGCGACATGCGAAGATAAGGAAACTTTCCCTTGGGTATCCCAGGTGCCAAAACTCCGATGGGTTAGATCTCTGCCACGTGTCGCCCTGGATCCAACGATCTAGAATAACCCTCAAGATTTCGGTGATTGTGATTCCTTGTTCTTCACCACCCTTATACGCCTAAGTTCTGAAACCCCAGTGGCTTTCAGATGTTCACCACCTGTCCTCCAACGATCCAACGGTTGAAGTGATTTCAAGACTTCTTTCATGCGCCTATCTCCGGATCCAATGACTGTCGGTCCCCGCTCCAGATCCGACCGTTCTATACCATCCGTTCAGATCCTCTCCTCTTGCGCGCTATCTTGTGTGCCTAGACGTAAGATTTCTATGGTCTAGATCCACACTCTACAGTTTATCTAAGGGTTGTTGTTGCTCTTCCTCTTGATCCTGACTCTTAGAAGAGTCTTCCGCTCACCCCTTTCGCTCATTCGTCAAGTCTAGGACTTGAGTGAGTCTCGGTCTCTACTTGCCTCGCAGGGAGCCTGTGCATAACTACACTACCTCTCCTGAGCTTAACAGAATTCGTCCTCCAAGGGACTCTAGAAAACTAGGAAGGTTGGCATGTGTACATGAGACTATGCCTAAGGTCGATGAACTCACAGTTCGTGGCTCTAACTCAAGCTGCCTCAGGACACAAATATTTACGAGTACCAATCATGTTATATCCACATAATCTCTTACTAGCCTAATTATACAGTCAAGCAGTAAGGAAAGAGACACATTATATCCATTCAGAAATCATGCACAATTCCTGAAACATACACTGTAAAACCAAATTCATGCCCAGTTACAACTAAATTACAAAGAGTAAGAAATCACTTATCTATTACAGGTTGTCGCCAACCAACTGACTGTGGGTGTTCATCCCTCCACCCGACCATAGGCTCAGAGGAATTCAATATTAGCACTCTGGCCACCCCCGTGCCAAGCCATGATATCACCAGGGAACTCTCACTCTTCTCGAGGGTTCTCTCTCTGTTTCAGTTTTTGTTTGGGTCCTATTTTCTGCAACTCGGAGCTTTCTCACTCATTTGTGGCCTCGATGAGGTTTCTCATATGCTCTTTGGCATCAATCTCGCGACCTTCTATCTATGATCCGCTGGAGAGCTTCGTGCCTCTCCCTTGCAAGTTCCCATTCCCATCTCATGTGTCCTTCTCCTCTCCTCCATGTCCCTCTTACCTTGGACAGTTTCGCCGACCTATCATGTTCCTTCTGTCAGAAGGAAACTCAGGTCTGTAGGTCCCTACAGTACTTTGGGCTAACAACCCATGTTTCCATTCAGGGGGGTGGTTGGTGATTCAACCACTGTCCTTTCTTCATTGACTTCTTTCCTGTCCTTGGGATTCGAAGGAGGTTTGTCATCCTTATCATGAAGATTCTGGGTTATTTGATATATGAACCCTCTTGTATGGTTTTCACATTCTTCCTCTAGTGATATCATGGCCAATACTTTCAAGTCTTCACCCCCACTATCAGTTATTGGCAATTCAAACAATAATACATTTACATTTTCCTCATGCATTAGCATGGTAATTTCTATTCTATGATTAATTACAAATTGGGGGAAACATGGGTGTTACAATTCCCTCCCCCTTAAAGGAACACCGTCCTTGGTGTTCTTTTCTCAAAACACCTGTGATTCCTTTCTCATTCGGCCACTTCAGAAGTCTTGACGTTCATCCTTGGTCAGGTCCTCTTTTAGAATCTTAGTCTTCGTCACCTGCCTTCAATAATTCTTGGACAACAAGCACATTAATCACAATTTTGTGCGAAAACATCTTACTATTGTTCAAAATTAAAAAGGAAAATTCATATTCTAGCACAGTACTTATCTGTGTAGTTTTTGGATCTATATCCACATGGTAGTTTTGTTATCCATGCTCATCGCTTTCCTTGATGTACCCATTGTTTGTATGATTCCAATTCAATGGTTCACAAGAGCTATCATGATTTTATCTTCCTCTCCAAGGCTTTTCCGCACGGGAAACTACCCACTGTGTGCATGACCCCAATAGTTTACAAGAATTATTAAGGTCTCCTCTTCCCTGCGGGCACTCACCCTCCAGGCCTAGGCTCAGGCATTCCCTTCACTATTATACAGTCCCTTGGGTGATCCATCTTGCCCTGCCGAGGTTTTCTCACACGGGAAAATTTTAGAGACTCTATCGAGTCTTACAGTTGAGGCGTCCCTCATACTTGCTATGCTGAGCCATCCCTCCGGCTGTTGTTACCTCAACACATTAATTTTCAGGTGATCATGGCTTATTACGGGGTTTTCATGGCTCAACAATAGCCACATTCATCATTTTCAGCTATGACAGCCTTCATCTGTCCTTTCAAGACAAATATTTTCTTCTCACCTGTCTCACAGGTACACAAGGTTCGTGAGACATCATTATAAATTCTATCTTTCAGAATTCTATTGTAAATCTGTCACCTACAGATTTCATATTCCACAATTTGTTTCCATATTTGTTACGCACAAGAACCAGATTCATAATTATGGGACTTTCCTTCCCATAACATTTTAGCTCAACAGGAAAATCGGTCTTCCTTATGGGCTTACAACATTGCCATATCCATGACTCCTTCCTGTAGTCATTCCTCAACTAATCAAATTGTTAGTTCTCATGCACATACATTTTATTGCACCTTTACAACATCGTCACAACAATTTCAAAATGGTCCATACTAACAATCAAATTCACTTTTTAAAAAGGAAATATCGTTCCTTGCAGTTTGGCTTAGCAGGCAATCGATTTTTCCTATGGGCTTACTTTACTACCATATCCATGACCCTCTGCTTCCTGCAATTCATTCTTCAATCAGCCAAACAAATTGTTATATTTTCCATGTATATATATATATATATATATATATATATATATATATATTCAAAACATAATTCAACATTTCAAAGGGTTTTAACAAATGTGCCACCATCCCTGGCCACATTCATACCCAATGCACTCTTGCATTGTTATCCAAGTTCACCACACTTTATGACTGGTTCTTGGCCATGGGGTGTTGGAATTTAACCATCCTCTTCCTCATATGGTTTATTCCTTTTTTTTTCACTCTTATAGCAGGACCATACTGCCTGCTATAGGTCGATCACAATCCCAAATCAATACACACGAACTCAAAAGTTTCACATGAATTCCTTTACGCATTCCTTGATTGTCCATGCATTCATGACTTCTTCCAAGTGTTACAAACAATGTTTACTACCAGAGGTTCACACCTCCATCATTCAACTTCTCCTTCGTGAGTCATACCTTACTTGGGTATCCAAAGCATACAAGTGCCCTTTCAATTTTCAGGTATAGCATACAATAATAAAATATTCCAGAAGGGGTTCTTTCCAAATCCCTTCATACCCTATGCCACACAGGCATGAATATATTTATACCGGTTCTTGGCTGCTGGCACCCTTTCTCTCTTCTCTACCTTATCAGTAGTGCTTTAGTGGGACTTTCATAGCCCCGTCAACAACCTTTCGACCGCAGCCTTTCCATGGTCACCCTCTGCTTGAGGTTGTTCATTATTGGCAACTTTCTTCCTCAACAGTTCCAATATTATTCCTTTCTACACATGACATACACCATAGGCACATTAATCGTCATGTAAATTAAAATGCAAATATCATAGCGTTTAATTAATAAAAACATTTTCAGGCATGTCTAGCATATCTGTATGCACTTCATCACATTATCCTTGTTTTTCATGAGTGTAACACAACAGTTCTCAATTGTTTTCACAACATTACAACCATCATTATTATGGTGTCAAATCATTTTCATTCATCAATGTACTAGCTTTCTCATCCCATAGAACGTAATGCACAACAAGGAAAGAATTGAGGGCTCTCCCCTTCTTCCAATTCTTTCTACATCACTCGGGGATTTTCAGCCCAGTCAATATATCTCTAAGGTCTCACTTCCTTTCCTTAATCACAGCTTCAACCAAGATGTATCAGTTAAACGTACCCATTTATTCATTCAATCATACTCAGGGGTTTACTGGCCTCTTACCAACCATACTGGTTTCCACAATTGCTCTTTTTTTCTGAGAAGACCTGGGTTAGGCTCATCCTAACTCTTAGGATACTTCAACATGCTTTAGTAGAAACTCTTTTCTCATAATGAATCATGAACATGTGCATCCTACACTCTTTCATTCTGTTATCAGAATGGTCAATATTCGGTTATTAGTCTTCCATTACTTACATGATTATTTCAAAATGTAATCCAGGATTCTTATACATGGACAGGCCTTGCATCCCCTTGTCCAACCTTCAACAATTATCAGGGTTGTGACTTTGTTCTTCTGACAGAGACCTTATACAGTTCCTCGACCGGGAACTCCTTCAACATGCAACTTCCTTCTTGCAGATCCATCACCACTTATGATGGCCTTAACCTTGAGTTAGCCTTTTAGTGGTCTACCAAATATTCCCCTCAAGGAATATAAGCATGCATCATTGTTAACTTACATCTATGATGTACCTAACCACTTTCACAATCCTAAGCCTGCATGTAGCTATCGTAGGTATATTTCATAGCCTACATACATTTCCATTTTTAAAATCAATCATCTCAGGATTGTTCACAGTCATTCTCATGTGATCTTCAAAGGCATAAACATTTGCCTCTTACCATGACATCAGAGCATCCTCACTCGTTTACTCTTTCATTTAATTGCACTGGCTTTTCCTGGGGGAATGGAGTACATTCCCCTTAAGCTATCATTCAAGACAGAACCTTCGTGACTCTTAAGAATGGAGTCAACCATGTATCCATGGTATTCATTCAATTTTGGAAAGTGTAATTCTTTCCTCACGTTTCACTTATTAGGGAAATCATATTCGACCTCTAGTATACTTATACTCTTACATCATACCTATGCATTACTTGCACATTTAATATCATTCATACCTTACCGGTATTAATATTAGGATTCCTATTATGAAGCTTCACAATGCATTATCCTCATGCACTCAAGTACAATTGAACACAGCTAAGTATTCATCATACTAGTTCACGCCTTCTCCTCATGTGACCACCAGTGGTGACCATGATCTGAACTAAAAGGCTCTTCGCATTTCGCGATTTTGAGATTTCTATTGCAAGGAACTCTGGTTCCTCGATTTCCCGAAACTCGATAGGCCGAAATGCCGACCTCCGAAATGTCAAAATGTCGCTTCCCAACTTTCTCCTCCAAGGAGGTGTCTCCCTAGTTTGTCACATTTCGCGACTTCGGAACTCTCAATATCCTGATATGACCATAGCCCCACTCCTCTTTATGTCGCATTGTTGTGACTTCGGGGTTTTCATCCTTGAGAGTTCGGATTCCTCGTCTCCAGGACTTCCGAAATTCCGAATCCCGTTATGCTGAAATGTCAGCTTCCTATCGCGTCCCTTCAGCGCCTTCGGGATTTCATGTTTCGCGATCCCGTGATGCAAGGGTTGCTCGGTCCTTGCTCCTTTGACTTTTTGGTACCCAAAATACCGGTGTGCTGCTATTGAGAGATCAACGGCCATGATCCAATACACATCCTACAGCCCTGATCCTTTTTTGGTGTTTTTTTTTGGGGGGGTCAAGAGTTTCGAACACTTTCCCTTCGCATCCCCAGTACCAGGAGTGCCGAAATGGATCCCTTCAAGAATTTTCCCGAAACCTTAATGTTGTAGGAAAATCTGCCTGCGGACAAGTAGATTGACCTCTAAGGCTTGACCTTAACCCTAGACAGAAAAGTGCTTATCATGGACACTGAATTTCTTTCGAATCTATCTAAGCCTAATGCATGAGAAGGAAGAGTAACATAAGTACCTTTTAACCGACGTTTGTCCCTGCACGCTCCGAGTTGCGCTCCAA
>JASDQU010102453.1:312012-341474 GCA_032191745.1 Picea mariana
ATCACAGGTACACAAGGTTCGTGAGACATCATTATAAATTCTAACTTTCAAAATTCTATTGTAAATCTGTCACCTACAGATTTCCTATTCCACAATTTGTTTTCATATTTGTTCTGCACAGGAACCAGATTCATAATTATGGGACTTTCCTTCCCATAACATTTTAGCTCAGCAGGAAAATCGGTCTTCCTTATGGGCTTACAAAATTTCCATATCCAAGACTCCTTCTTCCTGCAGTCATTCCTCAGCTAATCAAATTGTTAGTTCTCATGCACATACATTTTATTGCACCTTTACAACATCATCACAACAATTTCATAATGGTGCATACTAACAATCAAATTCACTTTCTAAAAAGGAATACCATTCCTTGTAGTTTGGCTCAGTAGGCAATCGATTTTTCCTATGGGCTTACTTTACTGCCATATCCATGACCCTCTGCTTCCTGCAATTCATTCTTCAATCAGCCAAACAAATTGTTATATTTTCCATGTATATATATATATATTCAAAACGTAATTCAACATTTCAAAGGGTTTTAACAAATGTGCCACTATCCCTGGCCACATTCATACCCAATGCACTCTTGCATTGTTATCCAAGTTCGCCACACTTTATGACTGGTTCTTGGCCATGGGGTGTTGGAATTTAACCATCCTCTTCCTCATATGGTTTATTCCTTTTTCTTTCACTCTTATAGCAGGACCATACTGCCTGCTATAGGTGGATCACAATCCCAAATTAGTACACACGAACTCAAAAGTTTCACATGAATCCCTTTACGCATTCCTTGATTGTCCATGCATTCATGACATATCAATTCATGAATTCTTCCAAGGGTTACAAACAATGTTTACTACCATAGGTTCACACCTCCATCATTCAGGTTCTCATTCCTGAGTTATACCTTACTTTGGTATAACACGCAATAATAAAATATTTTGGAATGGGTTCTTTCCAAATCCCTTCATACCCTGTGCCACACATGCATGAATATATTTATACCAGTTCTTGGTTGTTGGCACCCTTTCTCTGTTCTCTACCTTATCAGTAGTGCTTTAGCGGGATTTTCACAGCCCCGTCAACAACCTTTCGACCGTAGCCTTTCCATGGTCACCCTCTGCTTGAGGTTGTTCATTATTGGCAACTGTCTTCCTCAACAGTTCCAATATTATTTCTTTCTACACATGACATACACCATAGGCACATTAATCGTCATGTAAATTAAAATGAAACTATCATAGCGTTTAATTAATAAAAACATTTTCAGGCTTGTCTAGCATATCTGTATGCACTTCATCACGTTATCCTTAATGTTTTTCATGAGTGTAACACAACAGTTCTCAATTGTTTTCACAACATTACAACCATCATTATTATGGTGTCAAATCATTTTCGTTCATCAATGTACTAGCTTTCTCATCCCATAGAACGTAATGCACAGCAAGGAAAGAATTGAGGGCTCTCCCCTTCTTCCAATTCTTTATATATCGCCTGGGGCTTTTCAGTCCAGTCAGGTTATCTCTAAGGTCTCATTGCCTTTCCTTAATCATAGCTTCAACCAAGATGTATCAGTTAAACGTACCCATTTATTCATTCAATCATACTCAGGGGTTTACTGGCCTCTTACCAACCATACTGGTTTCCACAGCTGCTCTTTTTTTTCTGAGCAACCCTGGGTTAGGCTCATCCTAACTCTTAGGATACTTCAACATGATTTAGTAGCAACTCTTTGCTCATAATGAATCATGAACATTTTCATCCTACACACTTCCATTATGTTATCAAAATGGTCAATATTCGGTTATTAGTCTTCTATTACTTACATGATTCTTTCAAAATGTAATCCAAGATTCTTATACATGGACATGCCTTGTAGCCCCTTGTCCAACCTTCAACAATTATCAGGGTTGTGACTCTATTCTTCTGACAGAGACCTTATACAGTTCCTTCACTGGGAACTCCTTCAGCATGCAACTTCCTTGTTGCAAATCCATCACCACTTATGATGGCCTTAACCTTGATTCAGCCTTTTAGTGGTCTACCAAATATTCCTCTTAAGGAATATAAACATGCATCTTTGTTAAACTACATCTATGATGTACCTAACCACTTTCATAATCCTAAGCCTGCATGTAGCTATCGTAGGTATATTTCATAGCCTACATACATTTCCATTTTTAAAATTAGTCATCTCAGGATTGTTCACAGTCATTCTCATGTGATCTTCAAAGGCATAAACATTTTCCTCTTACCATGACATCAAAGCATCCTCACTCGTTTACTCTTTCATTTAATTGCATTGGCTTTTCCTGGGGGAATGGAGTACATTCCCCTTAAGCTATCATTCAAGACGGAACCTTCGTGACTCTTAAGAATGGAGTCAACCATGTATCCATGGTATTCATTCAATTTTGGCAAGTGTAATTCTTGCCTCACGTTTCACTTATCAGAGAAATCATATTCGACCTCTAGTATACTTATACTCTTACATCATACCTGTGCATTACTTGCACATTTAATATCATTCATACCTTACCGGTATTAATATCAGCCTTCCTATTATGAAGCTTCACAATGCATTATCCTCATGCATTCAAGTACAATTGAACACAGCTAAGTATTCATCATACTGGTTCATGCCTTCTCCTCACGTGACCACCGGTGGTAACCATGATCCGAACTAAAAGGTGCTTCGCAATTCGTGATTTCGGGATTTCTATTTCAAGGAACTCTAGTTCCTCTATTTCTCGAAACCCGATAGGCCGAAATGCAGACCTTCGAAATGTCAAAATACCACTCTCCGGCTTTCTCCTTCAAGGAGGTGTCTCCCCGGTTCGTCACATTTTGTGACTTCGGAACTCTCGATATCTCGATATGACCGCAGCCCCACTCCTCTTTATGTCGCGTTGTTGTGACTTTGGGGTTTTCATCCCCGAGAGATCGGATTCCTCGTCTCCAGGACTTTCAAAATGTCGAATCCCGGTATGCTGAAATGTCAGCTTCCTATCGCGTCCCTTCAACGCCTTCTGGATTTCATGTTTCATGATCCCACGATTAAAGGGTTGCCCATTCCTTTCTCCTTTGACTTCCTGATACCCGAAATACCAGCATACCTCTATTGAGAGATCAACGACCACGATCCAATCTGCATCCTACAGCCCTGATCCTTTTTCAGCGTTTTGGGGGGTGGGGTCAAGAGTTCTGAACTCTTGCCCTTCACATCCCCGATACCAGGAGTGCCGAAATGGATACCTTCGAGAATTTTCCCGAAACCTCAATCCTCCACCACTTTTCCTCTAGCGATGAATGGTCCCGATGCTTTCAAGACTTTGTGGCCCAAGACCTCTAGTCTCCTGAACTCTTACCTCTCGGACTCCCGTTATCCGAAATTGCAAAATTCTCTCTGGATGATGAATGGTCCAGATCGCTCCTTGATCAAGGGCTATGATCTTTTCACTAATTTCTCATTTCTTATCCCAAGTCCTTTGGTTTTTCGAAATTCTAGTATCTCCTCGCAACTAACCAGTGCGCTACTTCTCCGAGATCGAACGACTTGAAACATTTCGGTTCTTTCTGAATGGATCTTGACTCTCGATCCTATCCAATATTCAAAACTCTTTTCTGAAGTATTTCTCCCGTTATCTCTTCTGAGCTTTTAAGTTACTTACATGACTAATCTCATAGTCATAACTTACACGGATACTACCCTCTGTTTATGGGAACAACCAACAAGGGTCACTCTTGGGAATTAGCAACAGTCCCAAAGGACTCCTCTTAATCTTGCTCAAACAGATTATCCTTGTTGTTGATCCTAACCATTATAGGTCAGGTAATCTGAACCTACATATTTTCATCAGTCCTCTCAATCGTGAGGAGTTATATGCTTAGGGTTTAGTCTTTTAATAATCCAGTAATTATAACTTTCTAAGGATCCTACCAGTCCTTACCTGATTTCCCAAGTCATGAAGGAGTTCTTCATTTGAATCTTTATTCTTACCTAACCAGCCATCTCAATTGCAAGAGACTCTACCTGCTTTAGTAGGTAGCCATCATCACACTATAACAGAACAACTCTGTTCATGTCACTTGTCTTGCTCATGCTGCTCCATAGCACAATTTATTCCACCTCTGTTATTCACACTCAGGTCTTATCAGTAATATTGATCAGTGCATCCTACTCCTATAAGAGTAGTTACCATTTTAACAGAGGGGTTAAAGAAATTCCCAATTTACAGTTTCATTCTGCGGTCCTTCTTCTTAAAGAGAAAATGTAGATAACACTATCTCTTTACGTGGCTCATACATGAGCCCAACCAGGCCAAGTGTTGTAACCATGCTCTGATACCAATTTGTCACATACCCACTACGGGATAATAAATTTTTCGGCTTTTTCTTTCTTCTTCATCATCGAGGGACATAGTTTCCGAATTCCTATGAGGTTCTAGTGTAGGCTAGGGATTCCAATCGAGACCTTCACCAAACCAAATCACTGGTTCTTTTGTCGAAAATCCATCGTGTACAATTCACACACCAAGTGTAGGATTCACTTCCATGTGTCCTTCGGTTGGGACCCCGGGCTAAGCCAAGAGGCACCTTTCGCATTTCGGGACTTCGAAAACCGGGAGTTTGAAATGCAAGCGAGTCGAGTTCTTCGACTCTTCAAACCCCAAAACCCAAAATCCTATTCACACCAAGCCGCTTCGGGATTTCACTCACCGGAACTTCGCGTACCGAGATTTTGCGATGTACGACGACAGGAGATCTCGCACCTAGGATATCTGGGATCCAAAACTCCGAAGCTCATATATATCCTCTAAAGTCACTTCGGGGTTTCACAAGTTGGGATTTTGCGATGTGTGATGACAAGAGGTCTCGCATCTGGGTTTCCCAGGAGCCGAAACTCTGAAGTTCATATATATATATATNGGATTTTGCGATGTGTGATGACAAGAGGTCTCGCATCTAGGTTTCCCAGGAGCCGAAACTCTGAAGTTCATATATATATATATACACTAAGCTCGTTTCAGGGTTTTGCAAGTCGGGATTTCACAATGTGTGATGACAAGAGGTCTCGCATCTGGGTTTCCCAGAAGCTAAAACACCGAAACACCAAACTCTAACCATGCTATACCATTTCAGGGTTTCGCAAGTCAAGATTTTGCAACATGCAAAGACAAGGAAACTTGCCCTTAGGTATCCTGGGTGCCGAAACTCCGATGGGTTAGATATCTGCCATGTGTCGCCCTTGATCCAACAATCCAGAATAACCCTCGTAATTTTGGTGATTGCGAATCTTTGTTCTTCACCACCCTTATATGCCTAAGTTTCGAAACCCTGGTGGCTTCCAGATGTTTGCCACCTGTCCTCCATTGATCCAATGGTTGAAGTGATTTCGGGACTTCTTTTGTGTGCCTATCTCCAGAAACAATGACTGTCAGTCCCCGCTCCATATCCGACGGTTCTATACCATCCTTTCAGATCCTCTCCTCTTGTACGCTATCCTGTGTGCCTGGACATAGGATTTATATGGTCCAGATCCACACTCTACAGTTGATCTAAGGGCTATTGTTGCTCTTCCTCCTGAGCTTGACTCTTAGAAGAGTCTTCCACACACTCCTTGCGCTCATTTGTCAAGTCTAGGACTTGAGTGAGTCTTAGTCTCTACTTGCCTCGCAAGGAGCCTGTGCATAAATACATTACCTCTCATGAACTTAACTGAATTCATCCTCCAAGGGACTCTAGACAACTAGGAAGGTTGGCATGTGTACATGAGACTATGCCTAAGGTCGACGAACTCACAATTCGTGGCTCTAACTCAAGCCGCCTCATGACACAAATATTTACGAGTACCAATCATGTTCTATCCACATAATCTCTTACTATCATAATTATATAGCCAAGAAGTAAGGAAAGAGACACATTATATCCATTCAGAAATCAAGCACAATTCCTGAAACATACACCGTAAAACCAAATTCATGCCTAGTTACAGCTAAATTACACAGAGTAGGAAATCACTTATCTATTATAGGTTTCCGCCAACCAACTGACTGTGGGTGTTCTTCCTTCCACCCTACCATAGGCTCAGAGGAATTCAATATTAGCACTCTAGCCACCCCCATGCCAAGCCATGATATCGCCAGGGAACTCTCACTCTTCTCGAGGGTTCTCTCTATGTTTAAGTTTTTGTTCGGGTCCTGTTTTCTGCAACTCGAAGATTTCTCACTCGTTTGTGGCCTCGATGAGGTTTCTCAGATGCTCTTCGGCATCAATCTTGTGGCCTTCTATCCATGATCTGCTAGAGAGCTTCATGCCTCTCCCTTGCAAGTTCTCGTTCCCGTCTCGTGTGTCCTTCTCCTCTCCTCCGTGTCCCTCTTACCTTGGACGGTTTTGCCGACCTATCCTGTTCCTTCTGTTAGAAGGAAACTCAGGTCTGTAGGTCCCTGTATTACTTTGGGATGACAACGCATGTTTCCATTCAGGGGGGTGGTTGGTGATTCAACCACCATCCTTTCTTCATTGACTGCTTTCCTTTCGTTGGGATTCGAAGGAGGTTTGTCATCCTTATCATGAAGATTTGGGGTTATTTGATATATGAACCTTCTTGTATGGTTTTCACATTCTTCCTCTAGTGATATCATGGCCAGTACTTTCAAGGATTCACCCCCAGAGTCAGTTATTGGCAACTCAAACAATAATACATTTACATTTTCCTCATGCATTAGCATGGTAATTCCTATTCTATGATTGATTACAAATTGGGGGAAACAGGGGTGTTACACCCCCTTTATGGGTTGACTTTTATTTTTTCAAGTGTAACTAACTTATCAACGCTTTGTCTTTATTTAAGGCACGAAAATCCATGTTTTTCACTTCTATGACCTGAAAATATCCACGTGTTGTATCTAACACAGTCATGGACCTTTGTATCTGACTTGAAATTTTGAGTCTTTTGCTCATGATTGGTTGGTCTTAGTTGGTTTTTCAGTGTCTACTGAGCCCCCTAAGTCTATTGATGTTCTGAATTGTTGGTCATAGTTTGTGAAAACTCTTACTTTGCTTAAAAAGGTCTTGCTTACTTGTAGTCTTGTCTTTCAGTTTTTAGGGTGGTTAAGGTCAATTGAAAGATTAGTGGTATATCTGGGTTGGTTTCCAAATTGATTTTTTTTCTGGTGGTTATTTACTATTTCCTTTCTTTTTGTTTCTCTTTCTCCTTTCATTTATAAAAATAGAAATAAAAATTTCCTTGCTTAGTTGCATGTTTATTTCTTTTTAATGAAAAGCAAAAATTCCTTGGTTGCTAGTTTCCTTTCCTTGTTTCATTTACCTTTAAATTTACCAAGAAAATAAATTGTTTACTAGTACTCAGTCCCACATGATTTCCCTTTTTTTGATAAGTTAGTTACTTTGGTTAAAGTTAGCCTTGTTCAAAAGAAAATAAGTTCGGTGTGTCAAGTTATTTCTCTTTGTTCTGTATTATTGTTTACAAAGCATTCTAGGGATGCAATACACATTAGTTCAAATATATTGTATACATTCATATGTATATTGCTTTCATTTGAAAAATTACAAAAGAAAAGAGTTTGTTTTTATGAAGCGTTGATTAACACTTCTTATTTTCAGTGAAGAAACCAAATTTCAATTTTTCTGTATGTTCTTAGAGTGTTTTCTCTGAGTCTATCAAAACATCACATAAGTTTCATCCGTACCTTTTTGAGTAACAAAATCCCCAGAAAATGAACACTTAATAAAGTTTATTATAAAATTTCAATTTGTAGGGTGAACGGACTAGTTACAGGCTAGGGCCTTGGTTTACGTTGGAGAGTAAATTTTTCCAAGGCCATAAAACAAATGTAGGAGTCTAAGCTAGGGAGAGCCTAAATCAAACTATCATATAAGTATAGTTGGGAGCCTCCTCTAACAAAGGAGCTAAACATGAAGTCGCGTGAAGGAGAGATGAGTAGATACCCCTCCAGAGCTTAACTGGATATAAAGAAGAGATCATATATTGGGGG
The DNA here is from genome assembly GCA_032191745.1 of Picea mariana. Taxonomy (NCBI): domain Eukaryota; kingdom Viridiplantae; phylum Streptophyta; class Pinopsida; order Pinales; family Pinaceae; genus Picea; species Picea mariana. The sequence continues at coordinate 320,031 of JASDQU010102453.1, forward strand.
TTTCGTTAGTACCCATACCTCTGTGAGATGCAGTGCTTTCGAGGATTCATGATTAGATAACCTAACCATATGTTTGATCCTGACTATCGAATCTACCCCTCGGGCGTTGAATGCGAGTTGGTAACCTCAATGGCCATTCCTAGGGATCTTAGAGGTGACTACAAGGATTTGTCGTAATACCTGGGGCGGATTTCACATCACACTTTTTAGTATTGTTAGAGGGTTCCCCATGAAGCATGGGTACTTGCACCAAATAAGGCTAGTTAGTGGAGATCAGGATAACCATTTCTCATTCAATGGTTCATTGGTCCACGAGACTTAATCAACCTATGCCTCCGTCTAGAAGGTTCTTACCCTACCTTGTGACTATTGCGATCTTAGAACCTAATCCACCTGAGTTGGGATATTAGAAAGGTCATTTTTTATCTATTTGTTTCCTTTTAGGATTTTTATAGTGGTGTGCTTCAAAATCATAGACTTGTTTATATAGGCCTATACGTGGTCGCTCAAGAGTTTAAAACTCAAAGTAGCTGACCAAATTCCTCATAGATTGAGGAGGATTTAGGGTCTCCCTCCTAAGGAGGAAATAAAAAAAATTCTCCCCCACCTCCACTAAGGCGTCATCTTGATCAATATGGTAATTTTATGCTGAATATTCTATTCAAGATCACAACTATGGATCCCTAATATATTAACTCCTGCAAACAAGAGGTTTTAATGGTTGAATATCTCAAAGCCGAAGAATATGCTCTGAATTACAACCCTTCGATAACTGAAACTTTCTCATCACCTATGGTGCAAGTTCCCCCTCCTAGATTGGACTTGACTGATAGTAGCCCTCTTCACTAGGTCACTATGGACATCTCTTCACAAGTGTCTGGGTCAAGAGTCCCTATAATTCCTACTTCGACAATAATCACCGGTGGGATCTTTCTGACTGGTGTGTCTAACATAATGACTAGTGTGGTTAATTCCACCATAGCCACGCCGATCATGAACATTGATTCATTTTTCATTTGTTTTTATCCTTCCATAAGTGGATCCATGTCAATGCCATCTACGTCAAACACCTTTTTCATTCGGTATGCCATCAATGGACATGCTCAATGCGTTGGTTGGATCCCAACCAACGTCCAATGTCCCAAGTTTCTAACATTGGTGCAAGGATTTGTTAAATTCCCTACCAAGTGATCCCTTGGGGTGGATGTCACATTCCTCCATCATTTTCATCCATTGGCAGTGGGGCTTTCCCATCTTCCAGTCCTAACCCCTTCGGAGGTTGGGGCGTTTCCATGGGTGCCGCTAGCATGCCTTCAACTTCCACCATGTTCACATTATATGTTGGATTCGTGAACCACATCTATAACATCGGTAGGGGGGAACCTCTTCCATCCTTAGTGGAATACCATGCAAGGATCCTTCCCTTCACAAGGGATGTCATCAGGGGGGAACCCCTTTCTCAGGAAATATAACCCCATGCAAGGACTAGTTCCTTCACAAAGACGTCTGACATGGGGAAATAATTTTATTCCATCTAGGAATCAAATGGATGGAGGTTGTCCTGTTTTTAACTAGAGACAAAAAGGTTTTACCCAAATATTTTTTCCATCGAAAAAATCTTACTGGAAACCTGGTGCCAGTTTAATCCAAGACTCTCTTTTCAAGCTGCTAATCAGTCGATAACACAACCTAGGATACCTTTTCTAGAAACTCCCCATTTTCAAGACTTGTCTAAGTTGATGAACAACCCGATTTGTCACGACTTGAGTTGGCCTACGGTTCCCACTAAACTACCATCAGACATCCCAGAGTTCTAACGGAAAAGTGGTGAATATCCACAAGACCACGTCTCGATGTTTCACTTATGGTGCTCATCCAACTCTTTAAATGATGACTTGATCCAGTTACATATATTCTAGTATACCCTCACTAGGGTCACTGTGAAATGGTATATAAAACTGGAAAGGTCAAAGCATGTGACATTTGGTGAGATTTCCATGGTTTTCCTAAACCACTTCCCACTCCCTATCCAGTATGACATCGGTACAAAGCTTTTGGAAAACTTTAAATAAGACAACACTATGCACATTTTTTATCATATTTAGGAATGGGGGAGAAAAAGGAGCTTCATTAAGACCATGATTCCACTAGAATTTTTCTTAGAATGGTTCTTGAAGTCATTCCTTCCTTACATTTCTAAGGATGTGGCCACTTCATGGGTGTTCTCAGAAGAGTAGGAACTCTTTAGGGAACAACAGTTGGAATTGATTTACTCTCAATCCAAAATGCTCTATGATATTATTCCTAACACACCTCGGTCAAACCTCGACATGGTGAAGCCAAATTTAAGACCACATGTCGATGGAATCGTTGGTTCCTCTCAAAGCAAAGTTGTAGATCTAGTTTCCAACTAGATGCAATAGTTGTCAATTCAAAAAACTACGGAAGGTCTAGCTTCGATCTTGACCACCTCCAATACCTAGTCCTCAAATGTACATACTATGAAATCGAAGACTCAAAAGGGTCCTCAACAACCCAGAGAGAAAAAGAAAGGAAAAGAAAAGAATGGTAATGGGGGAAACAACAAAGATCCTAACAAGAATGTTGAGGGGGAAAAGGGTGAAAAGAGAAAAGTGAAGTTCCCATGAAATATTTGTGGGGATGATCAACTTAGTCATCAATGCCATGAGATGGAAGAATCCTCACACTTAATAAAGTTTCAACAATAAAAACAACCTGTTGTATTGCAAAATTTATTTCCACAAGGACAAAACATGCATGTTGGCTCTTCCACTTCCAATCCGCAAGGTGGCACTTCTGGTGCACCTTTGTCTAACAGATTGTTATCGTTCATCAACATGGTTAATTATTCGAATTTAAAGAGAGAGGAGGTATATTTGTCTATTATTTCTCCCGATTATAGTAATATGGAGTCGACAATGAAAGGAAAAGAGACTTTTGATCCTCATGGACCTCTTCACATAGAGAAACCTGAGAAGGAAACAACGACGTGCATACCGTAAGGTGTGTACAAAAGAGAGTTACACAACCCTAATGCCAAATACATACCCAACTACTCTATTTTTGAAGATTTATCTCAAATGTCATGTGCAATGTCTACTCTTGAGGTGCTTCATATTTTCCCCATGCAATGCACCACATTGTTATCCATTATTAGAGCGACGGATTCTTCCAACCCGCTCACTATGAATTTTGACACTACTGATGTGAAACCTTGTCTTCCTTATCATGTAGCCTTATATATTGATGTCGTTTATGAAAAACAGATCATCAGAAGGATTGTTTTTTATGAGGGAGCTTCTACATGTGTCAATTCTTTGTCCTGTTGGAAAGCTATCGGCTCTCCAAAACTTGCACCTTCTCCCACTTTGTTGACCATGTTCGACAGATGGTTTTTTAGGTCGCACAAGATTATTTCCTCTTTTCCAATCCAGTTAGGAGGCAAGTCCATTTCCATATAAGTATAAGTAGTGGATGCACCACTCGACTGCAACTTGTTATCGGGAAGGAGTTGGACTTACACGATGACGATTGTCGTATCATCGGTATTTCAAATTTTATTCTTTCCCCATGAGGGAAGGATTGTGACTATCAATCAGATGGATTTTAACCATTATAGCTTCGTGATGAATTAAGGATCCATAGTTTTGTGGATTGAAAAATCTAATTTGATAACTGATAGCATTAGTTTTGGTATGTATCCTTCTCTTATGGGTACCTTTAACTTTACATCACCGGTGTCCTACATTTGTGCCACCCCAGTCGGCTACCAAAAATCGAGTTCCTCGGCTCCTATTACAAGAGTCATTTCTTTCAAGGAATTGTATCTACGGGATCCATGGGTGTTACCCTCACCGTCATATCTGGGTGAAGGACACACACATGCTGATATGACTATGCCAATGTTTGCAGCAGAAGTTGCTTAATGAGCTATAAAGCAAGCTACTGCAAACTTGAATCAAACTCCTTCTTTGACAGAGGAGGACGATATTTTTCTAGAGCCTATTTGGGATCAGAATTCTTCAAATTACTAGGATTGTATTGATACCATCTTTCCCTAAAATTAAGATATTATTAAGGAAATGACTGGAGTTGAGAGGCCATGGGAGGATATGCATCATAGATCATATTTCCTCCCCTATATTAGTCATGTGGAAAATGGGAAATTGGTGTCTACGCCGAAGGAAATATGGTGAATATATCAGAAACCATTCCCATTAACATTTATGGTACCCCCGATGTTGTCAAAAATTATTTATTGGGGTGAAGTTCTCTCAAGGAAAAATTTGTGAGTACACGACATGTTTTAAGGATTTTTGAGATGTTTTCACTTGGTCGTATGAGGAAATTCCTAACATAGATCCTCAAATTGTTGAACATGAGATTTGAAACTACGAGAACGCGAAACTGGTTTAACAAAAGTGCAACCAATGAATCCAAGGAAAGAAACAACAATTAAGGATGAGGTGGAGAAGCTACTCAAATTTGGCTTTATTTACCTAGTGCCTTTGACAGAATGGGTGTTCAATCCGATTCGAGTTGATAAGAAACAAGACATGATTCGAGTGTGTATAGTTTTTCGAGACTTGAATAAATCTTGTCCAAAATATAACTTCCCTATCACATTCATCGATCAGAGTGTTGATGAATGTGTAGGGAGTGATATTTTTTCGTTCATGGATGTTTTTTCAGGGTATAACCAAATTGAAATTTAACTAGAAGACCAACATAAGACAAATTTCATTTGTCCTTGGGGAACCTCCGCTTACAAGAAGATTCCCTTTGGACTTAAAAACGTTGGAGCCACTTTTCAGCGGGCCACGATGTTTTCTTTCCATGACCCAAAGCATATATTGGAGGCTTATTTGGATTATGTCACAAATCACTCTCACAAGAGAGCTCAACATCAGTTAAACCTCCGCCTAATTCTCGAGATATGTTGTTACTATCAAATCTGGTTAAATCCACATAAATGTATTTTTTGTGCGACTTCCGGATGTATTTTGGGTTTCATAGTTTCAACTAAAGGGATCATGGTTGACCCTTTGAAAGTGGAGTAAATCACTTAGTCCCCCCTCGTGCACAACTCATCAAATTAAAAGTCTACAAGGAAAGGAGAAATTTATTCGACGCTTTGTACCTAACTATACTAATATTATGAAAGGCTTCGTGCATGTTTTGAAAAAGGGGGTTCCATATTATTAGGAAAAGGTAGCACAACATTCATTTGATGCATTAAAGAAAGCATTGATTTCAACTCCGTTACTGAGTCCCCCATATTATAATCGAGATTTCTTGTTTTATTTGGTAGCATCCGAATCATTGATTGACATGGTCTTAGTTCAGGAGGATGACGAGCTCCAAGAGCATGTCATCTACTACTTCAGTCACACTTTGTTGGGTCATGAATTGAAGTAATCTCACATCAAGAATTTTTCCTTATCAACATTTCATGCTATTCAACGACTTCGACATTATATTCTGCTGCGTAAGACAACCTTAATCAATGAAATTAATCCTTTTCAGTATGTTTTGACTTGGAGAATTATTGGTGGGAAGTATAACAAGTGGATTGTTTTGCTCCAAGAGTTTGATCTGGATTTTTCTTCTGCTAAATCCAAGAAGTATTTAATATTCACCGAATTTATGTTGGAGTTCCCAATAGAGAATGATGAGAGTGAAGTAATTGGCTCTTTCCCGGATGAGAATATATTCCTCATCTATTTGCCTGATCCTTAATATGGATGTATCATTATATATCTCAAGACTTTGAATTTCCCTCTACATTTTTTCACGGGATGAGCGACGATGGATTCATCATCTAGCGAAGAACTATCTCATCATCTCAGAAAATTTGTATCAACGAGGGGTAGACTCATTTCTCCATCGATGCCTCACTCATTAGGAAGTAGAGTTCATTTTAAATGACTTCCATGATGGAGCATGTGGTGTTCACTTATTAGAGTTGGAAATATCCCATAATATTTTTTGTGTTGGTCATTTATGGCCTAGGATATTTAAGGATTGCATAGAATCGATCAGGAAATTTCATCCTTATCAAATATTTATAAATAATATGCTCGCAGACCCTACTCCTATATTTCCCATTATCGTTTTCAGCCCATTCACCAAGTGAGGGGTAGATTTCATGACATGACACCTAGCCTCATCTAGGGGGCATCAATACATTATAGTGGTCATGGACTACTTTACAAAATGGGCAGAAGCCATGCTGACATTTGCTAATGATGGTGAAACTGCAACACTTTTTGTGTTCAATCAGGTCATTACTAGGTTTGGGGTTTCGAGAGAGATAATCAGTAACCATGGTAGTCACTTCCAGAGCTACATGATGTCTAATTTAGCATCAAAACTATCTTTTAGACAAGATCACTCGTCTCCTTACTATGCTTAGGCTAATGGTCAGGTCAAAAATATTAACAAATACTTAAAAACTATATTGAAGAGGATGGTTAACTTGACCAAATCAAATTAGCATTTGATGCTATATCCGATGTTGTGGGATTAGAGAGCCTCCATCAAAAATGCAGCAGGATTCTCTCCTTTTCAACTTGTTCATGGAGTAGAAGTAGTTTTTTTCATTGAATGAAAAATCCCTTCTCTTAAAATAGTTTTCGAATTCTTACTTGACACAACATAAATTGAAGAACGCGTCGTTTTTCTTGAACATATTGAAGAGCAATGTCGAGATGTAGCTTTATAAAATGAAGAGCATAAGAAACTCATCAAGTCTCAGTATGACAAGTATGTCCACCCAAGGATATTTTTCGAAGGAGACCTTGTGTTAGTCTATGACCAGGACAAGGATGCCCTGGGGGAAGGAAAGTTTAACCCCATGTGGCATGATCCATACATTGCGTGACGGGTGTTGGAAAAAGGGTATTATGTGTTAGAATATTATGAGGGAAATGCGTTGTCAGAGCATAGAAATGGGCTCTACCTGAAGAAGTACTATGCTTGAGCCTAGTGGCTCAAGTACTAGTTCTTTTGTAATTAGTGTTTATTGTTGTAAATAGGTTTCTATATTTTTCTTCATTTTCCTTTTGTTTTTTACTATTGTGATTCTACTATGTGGAAAATTCCAAGGGAGTCATCAGTATTTTTTGGATTCATAGACAGTTCCAATCATCACACTTGGAACGTGGATTGATCCATTGCCTAGGTGATTTATTCTCCCACTAACTAGATAGTATATTTTAGAGGTGTTTTTCTCGGGGTAACTGTTGGGTTATGAAAAAGGTATACATATCTTCCTTTTCCCACATTTCATGATATGATTTTGATTGATTATTCAGATAGTTAGGGATAAATAGGAAAGAACATGATCAATATGTCTCTTAGGGTTGTTATTGAAGTTTTATTAAATAGATTCTAAATTACGATTGGAATGGTTTGATTTTTGCAGAATTGGATAATTAACTGTCAAAGATAACCAAAGAGATCTTGGCTATGCACAAGCTATTAGAGGTTGAAGACTTTTTAGGCGCAAAGCAGTTTTGAAGATAATGCATTTTCTATATTGTAACTTTATAATAGTAAAGCAATCTTGAGGATCTTTCGATCCTCGGGATAGCTTGATTTACCCAGATTATTATAATATATAAGAGGGTAATAGATCCAGAAAAAAGAAAGAAAAAAATTAACGCATTCAAGTATTTAGATTCAGAATTACTCTGCGCAAGTAATGTTTGTAGATGTTTCACTAGCTATGGAATCAATGAAAGTTTTGAGTGTTTCTACCATTTTTGTGTTCTGAGTTTCTCGTAGCAGTACTTCTGAAGACCGAGGGCCCAGTCTGAAGGAGTTGCTGTCTCATTCTGTAATTGTATTAGTTCGAAGTTTGATTTCTATTTTGTGATTCAGATCTCTTTTACAATAGCCAAGGATAAATGCATAAGTGTGTTAATGATTTTATGATTGTTTGTGTATATAAGACATAAATTTTCCTCAAGTATTAATGATTTTCATTACGATTTCCATTTCTAAAGTTGTTTCTTGACAGTTCCTCATATTTTCATCTGCGTTGTTCCTTTTCCTTAAAGTTACAATAGTTGTTCCTTTCGGTAAAAGTTACAATAGTTGTTCCTTTCGGTAAAAGTTACATTAGTTGTCCCTTCCGACTAGATTACAATTGTTGTTTCTTTATGTATATGGAGTAATTCGTTATTTCCGTCCCAGTAATCAAAATTCATAATTGATAGTTAATTCTGCAAGTCCTTACTTAGATTCAATTACTGCTTTTTAGTTAAGAGAATTCAATAGATTGATTAGTTCCTTTCCACTTTATAGCATCTTAGTAATCAGATTTCAATTCCATTAGTTCTTAGAATCTTTGGTGAACATTTGAGGAACTTGATTGTTGATGAACTCAGATTTGGTTTAGCTACATGATTTTAGGCTACTTGCATAGACTTTGTTGATATTCTTGAGATAAAAGATGAATCTCTGGGTTGATAAATTAATGTTAAACTAAGGTTGTTTTTAGGACATCTTTAGACACCAAAATTTTGGCGTCGTTGCCGGGGAGAATGTCAAAGGTAGCATAGATTGTGTCTCTAGAGGACCAGGTATTGAAGATGGAAGGTAAGAACCTACACAGGTAATAAGTAAAATTCTTATGCCAACGCTTACCTCTAGTTGACACTTAAGAGGCTTCGTAGGTGTTTTCTTTTGTTGAAATTTCTTTTGTTGTTGTGTGAAGTGTGTGTGACTAGAAAGAAGGATCTTGAAAAACCACAACCCCCACCAAAAATTACCAAAACCTAGGGTTCGATGATCTGTGGAAGAAGCACTTTCATAGACGAAATCATCAAAAAGGGTGAATCTCAAGCTTCGGTTGTACCTAGGAAAGGACCCACCCGAATCCCTCAAGCAATAGTTTCACCAACTACGACCCACGCTGAGATTCATAGCAAAAATGAAGGGACTGAGTAGAGCTTTCAAAATACAGATCCCCCACTACTCAACCCCTTAGAAGAGGGAAGCTCTAATAATATGGAAGAGGGAATAGGAGAAACTAGCAGGGTTGCCAAGGCAGACCCACCACCACCAGATGACCCTGAGTCTCCTGCGAAAGAAGAAGGCATATCTAAAATCCCAGATAAAGGGAGTGCAATCAAATTCTCTGGAGGACCAAATAATCAACTATTTCAAATAGAATACCCAAATCAAGAACCTCCTGAAAATTTTTGGCACATTTTCGATCAAATGGCACAACCAAATCAACAACAACCCCAGACCTCCACGCTGGAGTATCCAATAGTTGACCCAATTTCCAATGCCTCCATGAAAGCAATCCCCTTACAAAACCTTCCAACCTTCCATGGATTGATTTTAGAAGACCCGGATGCATTCCTATTTGAATTTGATGTCCTATGTAGAGGGTATGATTACACCTCTGAACCCCAAAAATTAAAACTATTCCCCTCTACCTCGAAGAGAGCAGCCCTACACTGGTTCATGGGATTGGGAGGTGGAACCATCAATTCATGGGACTAGATGAAACAAACTTTCTTGTTAAAATATTAGGATTATTGCAGAACCAGAGACCCAAAAGATGAAATCTTTCAAATTACTGCAAAAGAAAATGAATCATTAGAAGAATATGTCGAAAGATTTCAGTATAATTTGCAAAGATCACCCTATGGTACATTACCAGGTGAAGTAGTCAAAGCAACTCTAATTAAAGGCATGAAAGATGAATGGGTAGAAACATTGAATTTAATGGGGAAAGGTAACATTTATCAAGAAACTTATGAATACATTGTTCTATTATGTATCAGGTGCTCACGAGGAAGTACATGGACCAGGTCAGGAATGCAGACGTCCCTCACAAGAAACAACAATATCACTAACGGGGGTGTTACACGAGCTGAAGTTGGTAATCTCCTAGAAAACTTTAAAATAGATATTTTGAGCACTCTAACTACACAATTAGATGTATTGCAGGCCAAACAAAAAAAGGTAGAAGCAGAGCAGACCTTGGCTATATTTTTCCACAGGTGTAGAAAGAAACATGGTCCAAGGGAATGCCCCTTGGATATAGTTCAGGTTTGCACTATTTGCACCAAGGATCACGACACAGATGAATTCCCATCACTCCCTGGATTGAAAGTTGTATTCAAAGTAGCAGAAGAGGAAGAAAAACCATTATATCTAATGGCTCGGCACCATCAGTGGCAGTCCTGACCTCAAAATACATTACAGGACCCTTCCTCTTTCTTTCCTGGACAGTATAATCAACAGTAGAATTTTGGTAGCACATGGCAGGGTCAGTCATTTACTAATCAGAACTGGCAGCCCCAGCAATACCCACTTGCAATTCCTACCTGGCCAAACCAGCCCGGCACAAACCCCAACTGGAAAAATCAACCAACTACAAGTTCCAATTGGCCCAATTCGCAATACCCCACCTCATCCTGGAAAAATCTGAATAATACCTACCCTCCACAATGGCCTAACTCGACTGCCCAAACCCAAATTGGAACCAGAACTGGTAGCTCCCCATGGGGATGAATAACCAACCTATGGGGATGGCCTCTCAAACCCAACCCCCATTACAAACTCCACTCCCATTTCCCCAATCACAATTGCGCCCACAATTACATGCCCAACCCCACCCAAATCCTAATAACAGACTAGCTCAGCTCATCCAGATTATGGAAAGTGGAGAAGGGGAAATCAATCCAGTAGGATGCAATGAACTTCGGTTAATATCGGGGCGCATAATCTCCCCCGAACAAAATGACGTTCCCCAAGAACAGGGGAATGAAAAACAACCAGCAATAACACCCTTGACTGTTGTAATAATAGAAGAAATCGAGCAAGGGGGGAACACAGTCGAATCACAAGACTCTGATAAGRATGCAATTCCCTCCCCTCCATTCCCTGAAAGACTGATGATAGCGAAACCCACTGTATATTTTGACTTCAACATTRTAGGGGAACTCAAGAATTTATACATCAAAATTCCATTCCTGCAAGACCTGTAAGACATACCGATCTATGCAAAGACAATCAAGGAGTTATGTGGGAGGAAGCCCGTCAGAAAAATAAAAAATTCATCATCAAYAGTTCATGTAGTGGGAGCCTTATCTGATCTAATTTTGGGTAGAGCAACACCGGTCAAATATGCAGATCCAGGGAACCCCATAGTAACAGTTCAGATTCAGGGTTGTTCCTTTCCAAATACCCTAGTTGATTTGGGGGCGGCCATCAATATTCTAACTATGGAAACCTACAATGCCCTGGGTATTGACTCTTTCGACCCAACCCCAATTATGTTACAATTGGCCTATCGATCAGCGGTCAAACCACTCAACACACTACATGATATATCCATTTCATTTGATTCTTGGGAATATCTCACAGATTTTCTCATCATCAACCCAAGAAGTGGACTCGAAGGGCATCCATTGATATTGGGCAGAACATGGCTCGTGACAGTTGATGCATACATAGGCTGTCGATTGGGTACAATGACAATTGATAGAGGAGGGGTTACAAGGAATCTCATCTTATATCCTCCAGCCAAACCTAGTCCAATGATCGTACACTCGCAATTGCCACCACCGCGATATCCAGAGAAGGATCTGTGTGCCCCACTCACGATGGAAGAAGCCCTCAAGATCAAGAATCAGCTAGAGGATGATGTAATCAGTGGGTTTATTAACAACCCAACCATTGTAAGTAACCCAACATGCTAGATGCTCCAAGTTGTTCTAGACTGTGAAGCACAGGGAGACCTACTGGAAGATTTAATGGAACAACAAATTCCGACTATCATTGTTCACAACAGCAAATCTGTTTAGATCGCACCAGGGAAGTCTTTGAACATTAATGCCAACCTAGAAGAGAAACAACAACAAAAGATAATCCAAACCCTCTCTAAATACCAACAATCTTTTTCCTGGGAGTACTCTGATATGAAAGGTATTGATCCACAACTCTGCACACACCACATTTATATTGAGAAAGACATCTAACCTATCCGAAAACCACAAAGAAGATTGAACTCCCACCTCAGAGATATTGTAAAAGAAGAGCTACAAAAGCTATTGGACGCAGATTTTATATACCCTATCTCAGATAGTCGATGGGTTTCCCCATTATTCATCGTCCCAAAGAAAAATAAGAAGTGGTGAATCTGTGTTGACTATAGGGATCTAAACAAAGCTACTCAAAAAGACCATTTTCCATTAGCTTTCATTGATCAGGTCCTGGATACCCTGACAGGGAAGAAATTCTTCTCTTTCCTAGACAGTTTCATCGGCTATAATCAGATCCAGATTACCCCAAAAGATCAGGATAAAATGACATTCACATGTCCCTGGGGTACCTTTGCCTACAAAGTATTGCCCTTAGGAATTTGTAACACTCTAGCTACATTCCAAAGGTCCATTTTGAGCATATTCGGTGATTTGATTAGCGAAGGGATTGAAGTCTACATGGATGATTTCACCCCGTATGGTGACGACTTCGATCAAGCCTTGAATAATCTGGAGAAGGTATTGGAATGGTGCATCACTACCAGGTTATGTTTAAGTCATGAAAAATGTCACATGATGGTGACAGAAGGTGTGGTATTAGGGTATTACATTTCTGCAGATGGAATTAGAGTAGACCCAACAAAAATTGAGGTAATCCTTAATCTACCTACTCCACACACACAAACGGAGGTACATAGTTTCCTTGGTGCTTCAGGATACTATCGCAGATTTATGCCAAATTTTTCAAAAACCGCTGCGCCCTTACATGCTTTGACAGGTAATGTAGAATTTCAATGGTCTGACAAATGTGATGTGGCTTTTGCAGGACTCAAGAAACTGATCTCAACAACGCCAGTGTTGAGAGGACCTAATTGGAAAATACCATTCCAAATTTCCACCGACACCTCAGACATTGCCATAGGCATTGTTCTTGGACAAGAAGAAGAAAAGAAACCCTATGCCATTTATTTCATTAGCAAGAATCTAACTCCAGCTGAACTTAATTATACAGTAACAGAGAAAGAGTTCTTAGTTGTTATACATGCCATCAATAAATTTCGTCATTATATAACAGGCTATCCAGTTATCCTGTATACTGATCATTCTGCCATTAGATATCTAGCTAATAAACCAATTACTAATGGATGGGTCACTCGATGGTTATTATTATTGCAAGAATTTGATATCACCGTCAAAGATCGACCCGGGAGAGAAAATCTTGTCGCAGACTTCCTGTCCCGCATCCCAAAAACAAACAACTCATTAACAATTGAGGACCAATTCCCATATGAGCATATGTTTGTTGTCAAAACAAAACCACCTCGGTACACTGATGTAGCAAATTATCTAGCAGGGGGAAGATTACCAACACATTTATCATCAAAGGAAAGATGATTGATCATCCAGCGTAGTGCACGATTCACTTGGATTAGTGGATAACTTTTCCACACAGGAGCTGATCTCCAGATCCGGCGATGCGTACGAGAGGATGAAATCTATGGCATACTAAAAGAAGGACATGACGAGCCCTATGGGGGGCATTTTGCAGACCGCAGGATTGGACACAAAATCTTATAGATGGGCTATTATTGGCCCTCAATATTCAGAGATGCCAAGAAATATGTTCAGACATGCGACAACTTTCAGCGGATGGGGAAACTAGGTCAGGCTGATGAAATTCCCTTGAAAACACAAGTAGTCGTAGAACCATTTGAAATATGGGCACTGGACTTCGTCGACCCCTTTAATCCAAAGTCAAATCAAAAGGTCTATATTCTCGTTGCAACAGACTACATGACCAAATGGGTAGAGGAGGAAGCTTTACCAAATGCAATAGAAGAAGTAGTCATCAAATTCCTTTTCAAATTGTTTGTACAGTATGGACTACCCAGAGAAATAATTATTGATGGAGGGTCACAATTTACAGGCCATAGAATCACCGCCACCCTAGACAACTATCACATTAAGCACAGAGTTACTTCTCCATACCACCCACAGACAAATGGGCAAGTAGAAAGCACCAATAAGGTCCTAGAGGCAATCCTGACGAATACTATCTTAACAAATCGACAGAATTGGGAAACTAATCTCCCAAATGCCTTATGGGCTTATCTTACAACCTGGCGTAACACCACTGGCTACTCTCCTTACCATCTAGTCAATGGTAAAGAACCCATATTCCCAATCGAATTCGAGATCAACACCCTAAGAATGGCCCAGGAAATTGGACTAAATCTTACAGAAGCACATAAACATCACCTTCAACAACTCAACGAATTGGATGAAGCACGCTTGTCTGCTGTGGAGCTCACAGTTGTTATCCAACGACAAAGAGCAACCTAGAATGACAAGCATATCAAGAAGAAATCATTCAAGAAAGGTGACTGGGCGCTCCTCTATGATTCTAGATTTCAGGACTTTCTTGGGAAATTATAGACATGATGGCTAGGGCCGTATGAAATTAACGGAGTCCATGATAATGGCACGGTTACTTTGAGCACCATCGATGGGTCTGTATCACCCTTTCTGGTCAATGGACACCGGTTGCGACTTTACCACTAGCCACCTTCAAAAGATTATTTCTATCAAGAAGTAAGTAAAGACCCTACGGTGCAGATTTTGGCTAGCTGGGAAGGTAACCCAGCCACCCCAACTCCATAAATGATGTATTTTGTTTATACTATACATAGTTTTCCAACTGAGTGGTTAGTTTTTCTTTGTTTTATAAAAAGTTATCTAGGAAACAAGACTCAGGACAGATAACTACAATTAGCACCTTTTTCTGTTCCATACTCCTGTTTTGTCTTATCACACGGACACTGTCTTTTACATGTTCATGACGATTCTTTTCCTTTTTCACGCGCCTTTTGTTACTTTTTGAACGAAACAACTGTTGTTCCTTTTCACGCATCTGCTTTTCATTTTTGCGCAACTGCTATTCCTTTTTGTGCGCCTGCTATTCCTTTTTGAACGGAACAACTGATGTTCCTTTTTCGCATGCCTGCTGCTCCTTTCGAATGAAACAATTGTTGTTCCTTTTCGTGCGCCTGATGTTTCTTTTTGAACGGAACAACTACTGTTCCTTTTCACGCGTCTGCTGCTTCTTTCGAACGGAACAACTTCTGTTCCTTTTTCACGCACCTACTGTTCCTTTTTTTTTGAATGGAACAACTGTTGTTCCTTTTCACGTGATTGTCATTCCTTTCTTTACTATTAAAACGCTAGCCATTCCTCCGTAAGTGCAGATTTCATCAAATAATTTTCACCAACGCTGTTTCTAATCGTCATTACAATGATCTGTCATTATTTTGTGGATGGTCTCTCACACCTTATCAAACTTTTTTTCGTGGAATAATCTTTCCGAAATATCTTAAACCTATTTCATAATTGATTGCCACCATAAGTTGTTTCTACCTCTATATTATAAGGAGTCTTCAACACAGTTTTACTTATCATCTTTACACTTCCTTATACCATCCCTTACTCTTAAGGAGTAGATGAGCCTCCCTTTTAAAAAAATAACAAATAATAAAAAATAATAAAAAATAATATATATATATATATATATATATAGAATAAAATTTTCCCATAAAGAACGGGGGGTCTCATCACGAGCCAACCTACCACGATCATAGTATACTAACATAAGTAACATTCCCACTATGGCTACCACACCAGGGTAATGGCCTTTGACACTTTCTTTTGTCAAAGGACAAGAAGTCTCATCATGAGCTGGCTTGTTCACTTAAGTTACAATCTAGTGAGTGGCATTATCATCATCTGGCTACCAAACTAGGATAATGGTCTTCTTGGGAAAGGACAATTCAAATATTTATTAAGAAAAGATACAAACAAATAAAGATACACAATAAAAACTTTTTTCATAAAGAACGGGGGGTCTCATCACGAGCCAACCTACCATGATCATAGGATACTAACGTATCTGACATTCCCACTATGGCTACCACACCAGGGCAATGGCCTTTGACATTTTCTTTTGTCAAAGGACAAGAGGTCTCATCACGAGATGGCTTGTTCACTTAAGTTATAATTTAGTGAGTGGCATTATCATCATCTGGATACCAAACAAGGATAATGGTCTTTTTGGAAAAAGATGATTCGCATGTGTATTAAGGATACAGGCTCATCTAAGGGTTAAAAGGCAACATTGCCAAGGCTATGGACGCTTGCGGGCAGTAGCGGCTCTGCCTATGGTATGGAAGATTATCTCAAAATACCAAGTTTTTTGCGTGTCTCTAGATCTCCTTTACTCAAATACTGAGGCTATCATATCAGTTATACTCAATCACCCGGAAAAGTAACAATATTATGCTATGTAAAATATTAAAAAAAAATGAACAGATTTAATTTATTTTTGATTGATTTATCCATAAATCATTTGTTTGAACATAGGTGTAATAAATTTACAAATTCCACATATCAAACAGACTTTCGTTTAAATGATTTTTGGTGGCATGTGTTTTTTTTGAAAATTATATATGATTAGTCCCTATCGGCGGCAACAACGCAATCATTACCTCTCACCCGAAAATACCTGCACTCATTACTTTCACCTGCACTGACGGTAGAGGAAGACCTCTACATTAATGAGGGGGGATGCTCGACACACTTCCCGACTAGATGTAATGATTGTAATAAATACGAAACCCATGTCTTTATACATTCACTGTCGCTGATATTTTCTATTTTTGGTATCTGCTTCTCCAAAGCTGGTCTAACCGAATTTGTCAACGGGAACAATAGACATTCTTTATTTTTCATAGAAATATGGGTGGAAGAAGTGTGCGCAGAGAGACGACATTACTCTAGGTTACAGAACAGGCAAGAGAAATCCTACAATGCCTAGGGTGGACCGAGTACTTCAATCGCTTGCAAGGATATGACACAAACGTCACGCTTGAATTCTTTCAAAACCTGCAAGGATAAATCTCTATGGTGCAAGGCATACAAATCTCAGTTACCCCAGAAATCGTAGCAGAAGTCACAAGCCTCCCTAACAAAGGCATTCAATGGACAGGGAAATACATGAAGTTGAGGGAAGCAGTGGAATCTTTCACAGAACCCGGGGAAGAATTGGATAAAAAAGGAAAGGGACTTAATCCCAGTACCCTCAGTGAACCATGGAAGGAACTGGTGGAGATAGTTTAGCAGAACATCACCTACGATGGATGATATGACATAATTCGACCTCTCCATATCAAATTGATGGCAGCCTTGAAGCAACGGTTAGTACTTAATCTAACTTTCTTCCTAAATACCATACTACATGAAGTTGCCTTAAGAACACAAAAGTCCAAGGATCCTGTTACTGTTATCAGCCACCATAGATTGGTTAAACTAATAGTGGATAAAGCATTAAATCAAACTCAATTGACTTGGGAGAATCTGATTGAGGCCAATAGACCTCCACAACTGGAGCAGGCGACTACCACCCAAAGAGAAATGCCACCGCCTCAAACCGAAGTTGAAGCAGACCCTGCTCAAATCACTGATGCCTAGACATCACAGACACAAGCATTAACAAAAAGGAAGAAGAGAACAATGGTTTCTCCTAGATCCCCCCCTAAGACAAGGAAGAGAAGCAGACAAACTCATGAAACAACTAAAGCAATTCAGGATGCAACAAAGCACCTTGAAGAACTTCAGAATTTCATAGAACAACCTCTACAGGAAAATGTTCAAGCAATTGAGAAAGCAGAGAAGACAACACAAAAGGATGATCAGGGACACACCCAACCTGCAGTAGAGCACTAGACAAGACACTTTTTGAAGAGCTATGAGATAGAAATAGCTCAAGTTTTGGGGAACTTAGGAACCTTAACTGACAGAGATGAAAATAATCTGGAAAAAGACCCAGAACCAGCCTCCTCTTCAAAACCAGCTGAATACTTTCTTGATATTGAAATGTCTTTTCCAGAAGACACAGCACAGGAGGAATTTCTTTTTGAAATAAGAGACCCTCTTGGACAACCAGAGCACCTGGAAGGAACAGAGGGACAACCATCTGCTGGCCGGAATGAAGAGGACCTCGAAATCCCTCATAACCAGAAATCAGCCAAAAGCCATAAACAAATTAGGAAATTAAAGAAAGAAAACAAATTGTTGAAAAAAAAGGCTAAGAGGGCTGAGGTATTAAAGAAGAAGGTGGGAAAACTCAAGGATATTATCAAGGAATTGAGGAAATAGTTAGAACTAGCAGACAAGATCCATAGAAGAAAGAAAAACAAAAGGGGAATAATGCAAGGAAGAAACCCTCTTCCTAAGAAAGTAGTTAGTACAAATTCTGTAGGGATATAGACAGACCCTGAGGAATTAGTGGTAGAAGAAGCAGTAGTTTAGGATGAAGATGTAATTCCTGTAGAAACACAAGAGATGGCTGATGTTGAGATACAGACAGACACTCTGATTTTAGAGGAAACAACTCAACTCTTTGAGCAGAATGCTACTATTAGGAGACTAGAGGAAGAACTACTACAGTCTCAACAAACCCTGACTCAAAATAGAGGTAAATTACTAACTATAACAGAGCAGCCCCAGGAATAGAGTACTATCATGAATAGACTGGAATCAGATCTTGCACAGACCTAGTAAGCATTAACTTAATCCAGGGAAGAGATGAGCGCTATGGAAGAATACCAAGCATCTCAATCTCAAGCATAGAGTGTCACCATCGATACACTAAAATCAGAACTTACACAAGCCCATCAAGCATTGGTCCAACACCAACATGGAATGGTAACTAGGATTGAATATCAAAGGGTTGTTAAAGAATTGAAGGACATGAGAGTAACAGAGGATGAGACCTATGCTGCGCTCACCAGAGCCCAAGAGAAGATAAAAAAGGTGCAAACCCAATTGGAAAAAGATTTGGAGCAAATCAAACACATCTGTGATGTCTACTCTGATGCCATCAATTGCAAAGCCCCTACCACTAATTATGTTTTAATCTTGCTGGAACGATATCTATTGTTGAGAGTGAAGGCCATCAGAGCAGGTAAACCCATTTCATTTGCCACTGTACAGAAATTTATTTTATGTTTCAGAGATTAGGAAGAGAAGGTACAATACCTTCTGTGTGAATTATATTTCCACAATTTCATTTTGGAAGAAGTTAGAGGAGACAACCCTGGTCCCTTCATAGGGGACATATAGTTCTAGGCATTCCTGTCCTTTACTAGGAACCAGGTCAGATGGGGTAAGGCTCACAAAATGTTCATAAAGAGGGAAACTAGTTTAGATCTTTGGATTAGAGGAGAGCCTCCAAAATCCTTCCCAACCATCATGCAACATAAGACCTTCATGAAAAGGGCAGGGGTTGTGAACTCATTGGCTCCTATCCATTTACAGGTCATCCGTTCAGGTATCACATATTTTAGAGAACTCAAGGAAGAATCTCTTGTTTCTTCCAAGCTAAGATGGGATGCATCCTCCGATGAGGTTAAAAATAGAGGGCCCTTTGGATTTAGGAATTTCTTTGCAGCAACCTTTAGAGTGGAAAGGTATTCTAGATTACTCTAGGAGGAAGGGCATGTTTGGATGGGATGCAGGTATAACCCCCCTCTCCTCTGGTTTCCTCTAGAAACTTACCAAGGGATTATCAAATTAATAAAAAGAGATAGGATGTCACTTTTGACGAAATCAAAAGAAACAATGGTTTCAGGAGACCTGGTGAACCAACTTTTCCTCCCTACAGTATAACTGCTTTACTGGAAGATTCTAGCTTGCATGAGGACATGCAAGAAGGTAAGCTGGGGGGTATGTTGGGTTACTAAAAAGGTATAAATATCTTCCTTTTTCCCACTGTTCATGATATGATTTTGATTGATTCTTCAGATAGTTAGGTATAAATAGGAAAGAACATGATTAATATGTCTCTTAGGGTTTTTATTGAAGTTTTATTAAATAGATTCTAAATTACGATTGGAATGGTTTGATTTTGTTGTAGAATTGGATAAATAACTGTCAAAGATAGCCAAAGAGATCTTGGCTATGCACAAGCTATTGGAGGTTGAAGACTTTTTAGGCGCAAAGCAGTTTTGAAGATAATGCATTTTCTATATTGTAACTTTATAATAGTAAAGAAATCCTGAGGATCTTTTGATCCTTGGGATAGCTTGATTTACCCAGATTATTGTAATATATAAGAGGGTAATAGATCCAGAGAAAAGAAAGAAAAAAAATGCATTCAAGTATTTAGATTCAGAATTGCTTTGTGCAAGCAGTTTTTGTAGATGTTTCACCAACTATGGAATCAATGAAATTTTTGAGTGTTTCTACCATTTTTGTGTTCTGAGTTTCTCGTAGCAGTACTTCTAAAGACCAAGGGCCTAGTCTAAAGGAGCTACTATCTCGTTCTGTAATTGTATTAGTTCAAAGTTTGATTTATATTTTGTGATTCGAATCTCTTTTACAATAGCCAAGGATAAATGCATAAGTGTGTTAATGATTTTATGATTGTTTGCGTATAGAATACATACATTTCCCTCAAGTATTAATGATTTCTGTTACGATTTCCATTTCTTAAGTTGTTGCTTGACAGTTCCTCATATTTTTATCCACGCTGTTCCTTTTCCTTAAAGTTACAATAGTTGTTCCTTTTGGTAAAAGTTGCAATAGTTGTTCCTTTTGGTAAAAGTTACATTAGCTATCCCTTATGACTAGATTACAATTGTTGTTTCTTTCTGTAGATAGAGTAATTCGTTATTTCCTTTCCAGTAATTAGAATTCATAATTGATAGTTAACTCTGCAAGTCCTTACTTAGATTCAATTACTACTTTTTAGTTAAGAGAATTCAATAGATTGATTAGTTCCTTTCCACTTTATAGCATCTTAGTAATCAGATTTCAATTTCATTAGTTCTTAGAATCTTTGGTGAACGTTTGAGGAACTTGATTGTTGATGAACTCAGATTTGGTTTAGCTACACGATTTTAGGCTACCTGCATAGACTTTGTTGATATTCTTGAGATAAAAGACGAATCTATGGGTTGATAAATTAATGTTAAACTAAGGTTGTTTTTAGGACATCTTTAGACACCAACAATAACTAAAAATAATGTTTCTAAGTATACCATTTTCATCGAGATTTTGTGAGACACTTTTTCACATGGTATTCAAAACCTTCACATGTTCTTGAATTCTTAGTTGGTTGCGTTGCATTTGAATGGTCTATATCATATTCATGGTATAGTCTTATTACAACGGTTCATTAGGGTACATCTTCTAGAACAATCATTTGAGTTTTTTTACCTATGAGCGTGTTCCCAGGTGGGCTAATCTAGTTACAGATGCATATTCTAATTACGTTTTAGATTGGCATTTGTCGTGTTCATAACACAAGCACACACATTTTACACATGTAAATGTTTTAATCATTTGCAAGTAGAATATATAT
>JASDQU010102453.1:341574-359173 GCA_032191745.1 Picea mariana
TATATATGTGTGTGTGTGTGTGTGTGTGTGTGTGTGTGTGTGTGTGTGTGTGTGTGTTTCTAACAAGATATCCATAGTAAAACAATTAGGCTACTATCCCTGAATGTCTACAAGTACAAAATAGTGCTCTTGAAACATAACAGTCTAGGCCTAAGCCTAGTGAAATCTATCATAGAAAAGTATGACATTTTCTAAACGTCAGAACAAATAAACCCATGTTCGGGGTACTCCTACTACATGGCGTTGCATCCTTGTGGGTAGGTCATTGTAGTGGCCATCAAAATAGAGCATGTCAGAGCCTCCAAGTTCCTTCCCACTCTCTGCAAAGTCCTCGCCGCATCATCGATGGGCCCAAATTCCTCTCTCCCTCGATGACTATGTCTCAGAGTGCCTGCTGGTATCACTGGTGCTCTATCTGCATATCTAAAGAGTACGTGTTACTATTATGGATCTCACCAAAAATAAGATTTTTTTTCCTTTATATTCATATACAATATATAATTTTAAAATAAAAATCAAATAACATAAAACAAAATTTACCTATGTCTTGAAGCTCATCACTAGGAGGGATGATGACATCATGATCTCCCTGAAAGTTGATCTCGGTGTACAAGTAATCCTCAATAAAGGGAACCTAATACTCCCACTAAGAAAAAAAATCATCATCCTAGAGGTTGGATAATTTCCCTCCTCCTAAGCGGGCCACCAACTCTATCCCTCATACCATTGCAGGACATGGTCATAAGTGTTCTCTGATATGATCTCTTAGGCTCATCATTGGCACCCTCTCAAAGAAGAATGTACAAAGGATGCTTCCAAACCCAAAGTTTTTGTTCTTTCATAACTTGCAGTCTGTAAGCTAATATTTCATGCAAGAGAGCATCAAAATGCTCCGGTCAAACATTGTGGGTCTTAAGCACTCAACCCCATGTTGCATTTGGGATTGAGAGTCCAAGTGAAAAGAGTTAGATCCAACGATGTGTACCATGGTATATAATATCACCTTGAGACTCAAATTTGTGATATGCTTGATCAACACTTGTGAGTCCGTATTTTCTTTGCTATCCTCACAGTATTCATTTATGTAATCATTAATGGTCCAACCACCTCCTCCACAGGTTGTGAAGTTGGGAACCTCACCTCTACAAGATAACCCAATGCTGAATTAAATGTCCTCAACTATGATTGTCAAGGACTTCCCACCAAGCATGAATGCTTCTGCATCAAGATGTCAGTGGTCAATAAGAAGATTGAATAATATTTTTTGAGCTCTCATATCCCCAATTTGGAAAAATTTGTACAAGACAAATTTTCATATCACTTCTTTGGCATCATCATCATCAAATATTACATGATCAACTTCCTCGTGATCTTGTTCCCTCCAACGAACACACATCCTACTCAAATTTCACATGAAAGATAGTTAGACTTTTCTTTTTTCAAAAGGATTCTGGGCATCCGTTGGCTCCTTCTATAATAAGAACAGATCTCCACAACTGGTTTTTATACCATACGCAGACATCCGTAGGCCCCTTTGAGGAAATTCACAGATGCACAGAGTCATGAGGGAAAATAAAGGGATAACCCTCAATTTTTTATGAAAACTAAAAATTAATTGCATGAAAATGAAAAGAAAGGGTTGAGCACCTACTTGGTCCAGTAAGTTCATGTTTTCGTTGTTTCAAGCTCCAACAATATCCAAGTGAAGTTTCAAGGGGTTTTCCAATTTTGGTTAATTTTAGTTAAAATGGTAAAAATGACATGGGAATATGGTAAAATTGCCTTAGATATAAATAATATTTTGAAAACCCCACTTTTGATATATAGTTATTTTTCCATAAATTTAACTAATGCTAGCGATATTGTAGTTTTGTAGTTTCCATTGTAGGTTATAGAGTGTTACTTTGGGTCCTTTTGGTATTTATATCGATTGACTGAGTCTTTTTCAAGACTCTGTAAGGTGATGTTTTCATAACTAACATTTAGAGTAGGTCTCACACACCTTCATATTTTCATTATCAATTGTCATTATCACCTTAACCCAGGGTTTATCCCATTAACTTGTGACATAACCCCTTATCTCTTCTCAAGATGTCGTCCGTTGATGGTAGAGCCTATTGCTATCACCAAAAAATTGCTCATACAAATACATACAATCGATGAAGAAACAATCAACACAAATACAACACACAACTAATAATTATAGGAGGATCACAATCAAGATTGGCCAGATAGTCATAAAAATATGCAAAAAAGATCCTGAATTTTTGTGAACATTCAACAAAGACAACACATGAACATCTGTGTGAGATAAGACAGTGTACAACATGCATAGTAAGTGCTCTGTGTGACTGACAATCGAGCAACCCACGCAGATGCAGAAACAATGCATTGATGATTTTGATCGGGCCTCAACCACTTCTAGGATGGAATGGATCTCGACCATACCCAAAAATCACCCTAAAATTCCRCATTGCTATAACTAAAAGGATGGGAGGTACCATCAAAGACCTCCCCATTCACATTTCAAACAAGTTGTRAAATATCTAGAAATCCTCCTATAAATAGAGGATCATTGTATGCAAAATAAGAAAAAATCCATAGAATTGTTATGTTGTTCAATTTCTCTTGGATAAATCCATATTTCCCTTGATCCATAGGTTGCGAAAGTGTAGCATTGTGCAATATTTACACCTCTTGTGAAGCTAAGCCTTGTGAATCTTTGGTCATTGTAAACTCACCATTGGAGAGTGATAGCTCTAGTTTTTGAGGGATAAAAGAGCCCTCCCTTAGGAGGAATAGGGTATTCATAGTCCCATATTTCTCCTATTGGTGCAATCAATTAAAATATTTAGTTCTATTGGGTAACCATTCCATGTGTTAAATTTCATGCATCCTTTGTTAATATTTTCTTAGTCTAGTTTCCATTGTTTTTTATTCCCATCTTTATTTATTTCTTGCTTTCTAGCTTGTGGGTTCACTAACTTACTAAGCATTGTTCTGTGTTTCTTTGTTGTCTTACCAAGGCAATCAAAGGGGTCTCTTTTTTCTCACCCTTTTGATAAAAAAAAAAACCCAAACAGTTTGGCGACCATACTAGGGACTTGAATCACAAATTCCTCATCAAGTAAGCTCCTGGAGCTATTATTCTTACTCTCTATTGTTTGCAGGACCAAGAACCGACCCAACCTCACCCTCAAACAACAAAATTTAGCCTCATTTTGAGAGAGGCCATTGAAAATTCACGTCCCGCCAACTCTCTTCATGCATGCGGGTTTGGGTCTAATAGGTGCACAGTCCCACACTCTGTCATAACTCTCTCAACACACACTATGCACTATGTGCATAATTTTCCTATGTTTAACCACGATGTGGTATCATTTTTTTCAAATTTGTAAGGCTTGAGAATCCCACTCTCACCAAGTAGCATATATTTACTTTAGCCACTTTGTAAAATCCATATATGTTTTTCAAAATTGAAGGCTTGTGATTCACTATTGCATAGATAACTTATACCACACATAGACATTTAGGGAGGATAAAAAGAACGTTTTCATATTTTACTTCCTTACTTGCCACGTGGATGGCTTAAAGTTTAGCATTTGAATTTCAATAGAAGCTTTCCTTATGCAAAAACATTAATTTGGGACTAGAAGACTATTTGGGGAAATCTTGGAGTATGCTCTTTCCTTGCACCCTAGTGTGATCGTGTGATATTGGAAATCAGAAAAAGAGATTTCTTGAAGAAACCTTCATCTTCCTTTAAAAACGACCATTTTAGGAGAGGAAAATACCTCTTAGTTTGTTTTTGAAACATAATATCCAATAATTGTAAGGGCCCACACATGCCCACATGTGCACAATCTTAGGATAGTTTCAAATTTCTAGAGTAAATCACTTAGGAAGTTTAAAAGCATTGTAAGGGTCCACACATGCCCACATGTTCACAATATAGGAATAGTCTCAAATATTTCTTATATTATATAACATTCTAGGGAGATTGAAGCTCAAGAGTAAGGACTCACATGTCCACCATGCTAGTTGACTAGGTCTTTATCAATTTTTGCAAGGATTGTTTGTGAAATCTAGTAAGTTAGATGTAAGAAACCATTGTAAAGGACAAAGCGATGTCCACATGCCAAAAAAAATTCACTTAACTTATTAAAAATTCATCACTCACTATCACTTCTTGCACACATCATCACATATTCAAGAGGTGTTTTTCAGATACTTGAAACCGTAGTATGCTCTTCTCCTCACGGCCATAAGAAATTTGGGAGAATCAAAAGGGATTCACTTGTTTGTCAAAATATTTTTCTCACACCACTCTTAATCAATGAACTTGGGCCATGACCCCAACTTCACGACCCACTTTCAAATTCTAAAAGAAACCATAATCAACCCACTACTAAACTTGCATAGGAGGAACACAAAACAATTTGGTAGTCTAAGCTAAAATTTTGGGGATAGGCATCCAGAAAACTCCCCGTCATCATTTTTCATTGAAACTTAGAAAGTTGCGAAATCAGATACCAAAATCCTCTCAATCAAGCATTCCTACACGATAAGGAAGGGAGACACCCGTGAAGGGTCGAAGGATAAGGTCTAGTTGTTTTGTGCATGCCTCCTTGGTTCACCCAACCCTTGGAAAGAACTCAACCTATGACTGATTTATGAGGCCTAAAATATAAATGTTATGCATGATATAGGTGACTTAGTGGCCAATTCTAGGTTGTATCTACCCAAGTGGTGGTTGTGGGCTGCAATCACACCTTAATCATATTTTGAATGGCTGTCATGGAATATCCCCAGTCATTTTGGGATATGCACCCTTCACCCCTCATTATAATTGATTATTCATACCTTGAATAGCTCCTCTTTTGGTGGATTCATTCCTCATTGTTGAGTTCTTTTGGAAGGTGAAATTCATTTTTAGAGGAAGGACGATAGGTCTATTAGGACATGTGCATTTTATTTTATTCCCCCACATGGATAAAACCCCAAACCATCTTACATTGTTACTTGTTTATGTATGATTACCAATGATTGATTACATATAGCTTTCAAATCATTGTTGAGATAGTCCACATTTACCAAAGCACTTGTTCATTTATTCTTCTCACTAACACTTGCACACATTCACATATAGTCCAAAATCATAGGGGAACCAAAACATCCCCATTTTTCTATACCTTTGAAAACCTCCCCCCAATCTTGGGAGGTGTTCCCAATTTGGTTGACACATCAGTACAACCATCACACACACTAGTGAGTGCCACTGTTTTAGGATTATCTTTTCTTGGGTCCACCTCTCTAGGTACCACTATCCAGAATAATCCACCCATCTAGTATCTCTTCCTCTTCAGGAATTGGCTCTCCAACCATCAACCACCATGACAAGGCCACACAATATACCATACATGACCCCATCCTCTTCTTCCAAGTTTGGATAAACTTGGTCCCCCTCTCCTATTTATATTGGTCATTCACCACTCACAAGGAGTAAGAAGAGAAACACCCACTATCAGCACCCATGGCATGGGGGAAAATATTTTACAGATGGGGGAAATCATAGTTCCCACCAGAAGTACAATCAAACCAAGCATAGATGTACCACCCATACATGGACTAATCACCCTTACCCATTTTGTGAGCTCTATGGCAACCCAACCCATCAATGACCCATAACTAGTGCAAGCAATTCATTTGAAGCCCATGCAACACAATAAACTTAGTATTTCTCCTTACACTACTTCAATGTTCCCCCTCCCCCAACATGCACCCATTACTCCATAAGGATATGTTCCATGCACCTTGAAATCATTTGTTACCCCTCACATGGGTAATCCCCCCTCACAGCCAATCTACCTCACTAATGATGCTCAGTCATGTAGACTTGGGGGAACCACATCCACCTCTAGTACCACAATGTCTAATAGACCTTATCCTTTTGAGGAAAATATAACTGTATACCCACACCCATCATGGGCTATGACCCTTGATTGGTATCAACTTATCCAAGCACGATTGCCATCTTCTACCCCATTTCACATATAGGTCATTGTTAAAAACTGTACATTTTATCAATGTATAATAGATGTTGGGGCATCCTCATGTATTATGTCTTCATCAGCTTAGGAAAAACTAGGCTCCCCTACTCTTATCCCATCGATGAATGAGTTAAGATCCTTTTATGGTAGAATTTTTTCCCACTTAGGAATATTACCTAATATCCCCATTGAGTTAGGTGGTAAGACAGTTTTGATCAATGTTGCAGTCAGATTGGTCCAGTAGATTACAATATTCTCTTGGGTTGTGATTTGATCTATGCCATGGGTGTTCTGTTGTATTCACTCTTTTGAGTCATGGTATTCCTACATGAGGGACACATTATCACCATCGATCAAATATCCTACACTGATCCCCCCCCTCAAGATTCTCATAATAGAATCTCACATCATGTTGCTCACATTGAGTCCATGCACTATGTGTCCACTCCCACTAGTAATACAACATCCACTCCCCTTAAAAATGATCCCATGACTCTAGAAACACCTCCTCACCACTTGGTCTTGGAGTCTAGGAATATTCATTCATCCTAATTGGGGGAATCCATGCATGTTTCTTCCCCCAATCCCAAAATAAACCGTGAACTCTCAACTACATTCTTCCTAGAAGACAAATAATTCTTTGAGGCCACTACTATTAGTGATTCTAGTGATAACCTCCATATAGGTTCTCCTTGTATGTTTTAACCTTGTACAATATTTACTGCAAACATATTTTCAGTAAAAGAACAGAAAAGCTACAATGGCAAATACAAACATTACACATAGATTTTTCCTCTAGAAACCCAAATCGGGAAAACCAACATATTCTATATTCATTCATTGTGATACAATGTTTACAATACAATATACATATATGATAAAGCGACATCCAAAACACTAACCCAAGGAACTGTATTAGTCAACAACCCTAATTCCTTAACCGAAAATAGAAAACCATCAGCAAAAACCATGTGCCAAAAAACCTCCCAACAATGGACATGAAAATCGAGGCAACATGAAAAACGAGGCAAAAATGCGACAAGTTTCCCGAGGAAAAGAATATAACACATACCCAACATTCTTGTGAAAATAATATAACACATACCCAACATTCTCCCACTTGTTGTTTTCTTTTTATACAGGGGGTTACAGGGTTACATAGTCAACAATCTAGGGCAACAATGCCCATGGATCCTCTACACCGAGAGAACTTCTCAATGCTCACAGATTTTGTTAATGAATCTACAACATTCTTCAAAGTTCCCACCTTCATCAACAACACTTTCTTTTCTTCAACCATGTCTCTCACAAAGTGATATTGAATATCAATATGCTTTGTCTTTGAATGATAAGTCGGGTTATTTGCTAGAAAAATTGCACTCTAACTGTCACAATCTATCCTTACAACTTGTTGTACCAACCCAATACCTAAACACAATCTTTGTAACCATACTGCTTCCTTACTTGCATGAGTGTATGCCATGTATTCAACTTCTGTAGTTGAAAGTGCCACTACACCATGTCTTTTGTGCATCCAACTTATTTCTCCTCCAAACAGGTTAAACACATACCCACTTGTAGATCTCCTACGATCCAGATCTCCAACCTAGTTTTCATCCACAAAGCCATGTATATCCAACACTCTGTCCATTCCTAGTCTTCCTTGGTATCACAATCCATAGCTAGCAGTGCCATGCAAATACCTGGAAACCCTTTTTACTTTTGTCCAATGCTCCTTCTCTGGTTTTGACATATACTTGCTCAAAACTCCCACTGCATGTGCAATGTCCGCTCTAGTACAAACCATTGCATACATCAATCTTCCAACTACACTCACATATGGAACACGAGACATGTCCTCCTCATCTTCCTGTGTCTTGGGACACTGATCTGCAGATAAGTTTACACCAACATGAATAGGAACCTTGATCGGTTTACATTCCTGCATATTAAACATCTACAATATTGTCTCGACATATTTTCTCTAATTTAACTAGAGTTTCCTCTTTTTCGGATCTCTTTTAATTTCCATGCCCAAGATGAAATTTGAAGCACCGATATCATTCATGTCAAATTTAGAGGACAAATGAGTTTTCACATCTTGGATAATCTCCTTGTTGTATCCTATCAACAACATGTCATCCACATACAAGACCAAATAAATCAAATGATCGCCAATTAATTTAAAATACACACAATGATCCTCTTTGCTTCTTTTGAAGCCAATTACCAACATATAAGCAGGGATGATTTTAAGGATGGAAATTTATTTTAAAATGTAGAAACCTTGGCGAATCTTACTAATCCTTCATATGCCAACTATAAATTTTTGGCGATATTTTTGTAAAAATATTCAAATTTCTAAGGATTTTATATAAGTTTGTATAAAATTTTGGCAATTTTTAAGGTAAAATTATTTTATCCTATGGAATTTGGGTGAATCATTTTTAGAAAAGCGAATTGTTTTTTGGGAAAAACCATGGAAAATTAGACCATGAGCGAAATTTAGCCCCTAAAATCATCCCTGCATATAAGTATCAAATTTTTGATACCACATCCTTGGTTATTTTTTTAAACCATAGATGGACTTTTTCATCTTGCATACCAAATCCTTCTTTCCCTTCACAACAAATCCTTATGTCTGCTTCATATAGATTTCTTCTTCCATATCCCAATGTAGGAATGTTGTCTTCACATCAATCTGTTCTACTTCAAAATCAAATGCAACAACAACAGATAACATAAATCTTATAGAAGTTAACTTGGCAACAAGAGAAAAAATATCACCAAAATCAATTCCCTCAACCTGCGAATAACCCTTTTTTACTAACCAAGCTTTGTATTTCTCCACTTTTCCTTCTGCATTCATCTTCCTTTTAAATACCCATTTGCTTCCAATGGGATTTATTCCAGTCAGAAACTCCACTAGATCCCGAGCCTCATTCTTATCCAAGGTTGCCATATCTTCATCCATGGCCTTTTTCCAGAGCTTTCCATCCTCTGAATCCACTGCCTCCCTAACAGTTCTAGGATCATCACCAGTAATAGACAAATAAAAATTTGAATGGAATTTAGATGGAGTATACCTTTCCAGTGGCCTTCTTTTTTCGAACCGATCTCCTCAATACTGGAGTATGAGGATCTTCTTCTTTTGATTCTTGTTCTTCTGTAGAGTCTAATTCATCATCCTTTAAATCAAACTCTATTTTCTTTGGTTCTTCCTTACTTGGTAGGACTTCCTGTTTAACAACATCCTTCATTTCTCTAAATACCACATCTCGGATATACACTACCTTCTTAGTTTCTAGGTTTCAAATATTATAACCTTTGAGACCATCTTTATACCCAATAAAGATACACTTTTCAGCTTTCTTATCTAGCTTACTCTCGTTTTCCTTTGGAACATGAACATATGACTCACAACCAAATACCTTAAGATGTGTGAGAGAAGGTTTCTTACCAATCCATACATCTTGTGGAGTGTTTTCATCCAACGTTGATGAGGGTGATTTGTTGACCAGGTAACATGTAGTACCCACTGCCTCTACCCATAATTTTTTCCCTAACCCGACACCACTGAGCATGAACCTTGCTTTTTCCATCAACATCCTATTCATCCTTTCAACAAATCCATTCAGATGAGGTGTATATGGAGTAGTCTTATGCCTTGCTATACCAAAATTCTTACATAATTCTTCAAATTCATTCCCGCAAAACTCTCCACCATTATCTATCCTCAACACCTTAATTATTTTCTTTGTTTGATTCTCAACAAGAGCCTTAAACTCTTTAAACCTTTCAAATACTTCATATTTCTTCTTGAGGAAATATATCCAAGTATTCCTCGAGAAGTCATCTATAAATGAGACATAGTACATAGATTTTCCCAATGATGGGACCAATACAGGTCCAAAAACATCATTGTAAATTAGCTGTAAAATTCCTTCTGCCCTCGTTGCACCAGAGGGGAATCTTACCCGATTATGCTTCCCATATACAAAATGTTCATAGAAATCAAAATACAGAGAGAAGTTAGACATACCTTCAACCATACCTTTACCGTGTAGTAGTCAAAGACCCTTCTCTCTGATATGCCCTAGTCTTTGATGCCACATCATAACCTTTTCTCTAGAGACTATAGAAGTTATTTCTTCTTCAACTCCAATATGAGGAACAATGGAACTATTACACCCATCACTAATAGTTCTTCCTTGCAGCTTATACAGAGTTCCAAACCGAAATCCCTTCAACAAGACCATTTCTCCTTGAACCATCCTGCAGGTTTCCTTTTCAAATATTTTTTTAACCCTCACATCATCCATTTTTCTTACAGAAATCAAATTTCTACCCAATCCTGGGATGTGTAGAACACCAGGTAGTGTTATAATCCTTCCATCTATGAGCCTCAGCTTGAATTTTCCTCGACCTATGATTCTGGTTGTTGATTCATCACCTAGGAAAACATTACCTTCATCATACCTTTCATATTCATAGAACTAGTCCCTGTGGGGATTCATATGAAAGTATGCACCTAAGTCAACCAACCATGTCTCATGATCTGCATGTGTTCTTGAAGAAGCCAAGTACACATCCCCTCCTTCTTCCTTGGAGGTCATTTCTTTTGTAGAAGGAGATGCTTCAGATCCATTCTTTTTCTCAACTTTAGATCTACACTACTTCTTGTAGTGCCCTTATTTTACACATCTCCAACATACCTTTAAAAACTTTCTGGGAGATTTGCATCTACCCTTAGACTTAGATCTCCCACTTGAGAACTTAGATATATTTATTTCTTGGGAGCGTCCTCTTGCAAATAATTCATTTGTGCTCTGTCCTTCCATATTCTTCTATCTCATCTCCTCCAACAACAAGGATGAGACCACTTCATCAAACTTCAAGGAAGTTGTATTACTACCTATGGCCACAACTAGACTATCCCACGAGTCTAGTAAAGAAAATAGTAAATTGATACACTTATATTCATCTAAAATTTAATCTTAACAGATACTAACTGACTTACCAAAGTATTGAAGGTGTTGGAATGCTCTTCCACTAAGTCTCCATTTCTCATGCTCAGGTTATACAAATTATTTCTCAAGAATAGTTTATTTACTAGGGACTTAGACTGATACAAATTCCCCAACTTATCCCATAAATCCTTGGTTGCATCTTCCTTTGACACATTCAATAATACTGAATCTGAGAGACATAGTCAAATTGTTCTTTTCATCTTTCAATCCAAATTTTTCCAATCATCTGCTGAAGTTCTTGTAGGTGCAGTACCTAGATCTACCATGATCCACTGATCTCTATCCACCAACAGATCTTTCATATTGAGCTTCCACAACTCAAAACTTTTCCAATTAAACTTCTCGATCTCCATTTTCGAATTACTCTCCCTTTATTTTCACCCAAAAAATGAATACCAAAGATCTCCCACTATAAGAAGGCTTATCACAGTCCTGAGCCAAACCCTTGACCACAATGGTGTTCAGTTCCATTATGACCAATCATGCCCATATAGGATATGTTGCCACACAGTTTAAAGTCCCAACCCCCCCAATAGATATTACACAAAATAGTGGATCTGATGCACAATTTTAGATCCTCTTTGGTAGACGTTCAACTTTAAACTTACTGCTATTTTACCTTTGGTCCATAATATTGGGTATTTTGAAATAACCCTTCCACCAATCCCGCTATAGTGGGAAAACCCCCCTATGAACTACAGTAGGGTTCAACATGTAGGCAGAGATAATCATCTAAAGTCTCCTAATTTTTAACAACTACCCCAAATACACCCCACATTCATGCATAAAACACAAAGTAAAAATATCTGGTAACTCTACCTTAAACTCCACGTCTAGTGTCGATCCTTTTGCATTCGGTTATTCCTCGACTACAAGTCTCCTACCAAGGTTGAACTACATTCATAAACAGACAAACAAAGAACTACAAACATGCCTCTTATATATGAATTAGTGGGTTAGATGTCATAATCAAATATAAATCAAACATAAAGATTGAACACATCATATTTGGGACAGAAAAAGTATTCCTTTTTATTAATCTCACAAAGTTACTTACAATGAGATCGGCGACTGCTCCTCAAACCTGGTTCGATATCCTCTTCACCAAACTCCAACTGCACTTCCACGTATCATTCTCCTCTTCATCTCTCTCTAGGGAATGGATTAGGCTTGCAATGGAGGAAAAAGGCAAGAATGAGGAATTATGGCTCAAAACTCACAATGTGGTTGTAAATTCTTGGGGTAAGGGGGGAAAGTGAAATGGGTAGAGTTTCAGAGTTATTTTGCTTCTCTTTGGAATGAGACCCCAAAACCTCCTTTTATATGAAAAAAGGATGGTTATTTGGTTGGGTGACGGGCTTTAGGCGGTGGGACAGTTGGGAAACTACCCAATAGCCCATAATCTCAATGAATTCCTTGCAACTTTTTAATTTTTACAACATTTGTGGGTATACACGGGATGTAATGGTATAGATAGCGTATGTACGCAAGCTGTAGTGGTGCAGCAAGCGTGTGTACATGAGAAGTAGTGGTTTAGGGCGCACACATCTTCAAAAATAGTGTTTTTAAGAAGAGTTTCTCAATGATGGCTTGTCAAAAATGGTAAGTAAGAGGGCCCGATGCTAGGTATGCATGTATGGTGCAATTTAGGGTTATAACAGATTCCCCCTAATGTGTGAGATTAGAAGAGCATCTGATGGCTGAAATACATTACAAATATTCACCAACGTACAAAGCGAGTGAGCCCAGGACCAGAGTTCGGGAGGTGCCATCTGCAAAAATAATAATTGTCTCACCAAGGTCGGCATACCCATGCTTGGGATGAAATAAATCATGGATTCCAATCAAATACACTACAGATCCATGTCATATAACTATATAAAGTGTAGCCATGAGAAATACACAGTGGATCTACATCTCAAAATCAAAGATATACATGTATAGCATCCATCTTCAAGAAGCCAAATGATGCTTGATGGCTGGAGATGAGGCCTTCAGAGCTCGAGAAACAACTTCAAGATCTTCAAAACTTGGGTAGGAGTGTAATGTGAGTGTATGAATTCACTACCCAGAGGTCTTCGACGACTCGTCGGGAACAAACAAGAGGATCTCGGTGATCAGGCAGAGAACTTCATTGATTTCGAACAAGGACTTGATTGGACTTTTGGGGATGGATGAGCATGAGGGAAAGAGAAAAACTACAAAGAGGTCGACTCAAGTTGGGTAAAAATTCCCTTGGAAAATAGCATGACAGATGATTAGACTCAGGCAACATGACATTGACATAATTTCACGATGCAAGAGGCAACAAAAACTCTCCATGTGTTTGGAAGAATAACCAAACAAAGGAGGACATAGATCTATGTAGAGAGAACAACTTCCTGAGGTCATATTAAATTCCAAATCTTGATGAACAAACAAAAGGATGTGCTTTGTCCAAGGGCGACTCATTGTGCTACCAAAAAAAGAAAATACTTTTCCTGTCCTCTTTTTGGGGTATATTTGATTTTTTTGTCTTTTTCAATAATTTTGGAAATCTTGAAAAAGAATAAAAGAATGCTACGTTACAAAGGAGAAACGAGTGTCACAAAGCATACTAATTCCAAGTGCAAGGAACACACTAATGCTCATAAAAAGGAGACATGTGCAGGGAAAGGACACTCGGGAAAATTCCTCCATGGGTCAAGGTGTCAAGACGCAAAGGCAAAGTGCTACAAGGCTTGTATATAAGGCATGCTTAAAAGGTTCATTTGAGAGCAACATGGAGCCAACATTAGGCCAAAGACGCAGGGATTCAAATGCAATTAATAGGACACAATGATAACATCCTTCAATGTAATTTTAACGAGCCAAGAGAAGGTAAGCTTGATGGTTTTTCAATTTTAGAGAGTCTGAAAAAGCACAAAAGAGGACTCCACTGGGGTACATTTTTCGAAGGTAGTCTAGTCGGTTCGAAAAAGGGGTAAAATAGAACCAAAAATGCATCTATTCAAAACCATTTTAACGAGTGTGAAAATGACAAGATAACTCGAAAATATTTCAATTTTAAGGAGTCTGAAAAGATCTTAACTATGGACTCGCTGCCTTTTTCTAGATTTAGTCTACTTAGCCCGAAAAATTAAAATTTACTGAGGAGAACTCTCCCGGTGAGATGAATATCCCAAGGTGTACCTTTTTCCTCCTCTATCTATAGGCTGGAAAAAGGGGTAAACTCATGCCAGTAGATTTTTTTCTGAACCAATTAGCGAGTGTGAAAGAACAAGGTCACTCAATGATATTTTCAATTTTAAGGAATCTAAAAAGAGCTTAACTATGGACTCCATAGAGCATTTTCTTCTAGACCATTTTAACGAGTGTGAAGGAACAAGGTCACTCAAAAATATTTTCAATTTTAGGGAGTCTGAAAAGAGCTTAACTATGGACTCCATGGGGGTTCCTTTTTCATAAATTTAGTCCCTCAGGCCTGAAAAAGGGCTAAACTTATACCTGAGAATACTCTTCTAGTGAACCAAAGTTCCTAGAGTGTACCTTTGTTTGTACAATTGACCATCCAGACAGAAAAAGGGGTAAACTACTGCCAGATAGATGTGCATTCAAGTTTTAGTTTGGCGAGCGTGAAGGACACCAATATCGCTCGACAATATTTTCATGTTTAAAGAGTCTGAAAAGGGCTTAAACAAGACTCTAGGGGGCTACGAATCCTGTATGAAACTGGTTCAAGTAGAGCCCACTGCTAGGCTCAGACCAAGAGTCTCTTTGATATTCAACTTGGAAAATCTCCCAGAAGGGAAGAAAACACAAACCATGGTGTAATTCCTCCCACGGTATAGAAACCATAGTCATGGCTTCAAGGATAACCTCATCTGAAGGCAATTCAAAATACGATAAATCATGCAAACGAGGGTCGACAATCCCAAAGGGAGAAGTAAAATGACCATATTCCATATGATGATGGAGGCTCTGGACAAGACTGGAAGAGTCCATCAGCGAAGAATCACAAGCACGAGGGCTTCAGGATCTACAAACAACAAGATCAGACTCAGAAGGAGACTCAAGATCACTTGGACCAAGAGGGGGAAGCAAGGGCTCCCATGCCCCCATTGGATAAACCAATGGATCAATTGCTGAGACCAAGTATCGAGAAGGCAAACAAGATCACACAGGTTCCTGCTCAGAAGAAATTGAACACCAAGGATAATATGCCACATAATTAACTCGTGGCGAGGTAGAGTCTACACGAACACTAGGAGCATGTAAAGGGGTAGTCTAAAATAATGTCGAATTAGGATAGTGATTATCATATGTCAGTTGTTCAATAGTGACAATGCTTCCATTGTGAGGGAAATGCATCACCCAGAAGAGAGTAGACACCACAGCGTTCATAGCATATACATAATCACGCCTGAGAAGCATATTAAAATCTAATGGGCCTTGCACCACTATAACATCAACAAGGACAATATTCCCACCTAACAAGATAGGAAACAAAAGAAGAACCGCCAAATATTCACTAGGACGTCTGTCAAAATCCAATAGCTCATGCGAAGCAAACACAAGATCAAGAGATTCCAAGACTTTCCAAACTGAGGAGGATAAAATACTTGCAGAGGCTCCTTCATCCACAACAAATCGATAAATGTTTGTTGAATTAACTTCAACCCTTATTTTAAAAGGTGCAGAAGAAGGAAGACGAGGCTCAACAAGGTCATTTCAATCAAAGGAAACCATCCTAGGGCTTGGAGGGGGTGTGCTTGAAGCGAGTGGAATGCCACCTTGTTCTGAAAGTACTGAACTGGAAATGCTAAAAACATAGTCGGTAGACACATCACTCTCCAAGAGAAGAGTGGGATCAATCGAACATTGCATCAGCGTGACCACTTTCTCAACCAATGTTTGAATAGGCTGCAAGACTACATGGTCTAAAGGCACCTCACCCCCCAAAAGAGGAGTGGGATCAATCGATGACTGCATCGACATGACCACTTTCTCAACCAATGGTTGAATAGGTTGCGAGAATACATGATCTAAAGGCACCTCACCCCCCAAAAGAGGAGTGGGATCAGCCGATGACTGCATTGGCATGACCACTTTATCATCCAATGGATGAATAGGCTGCGAGACTACATGGTCTAAAGGAACCTCACCCCCCAAAAGAGGAGTGGGATCAACCAATGACTGCATCGATGTAGCCACTTTCTCAAACAATGGGTGAATAGATTGTGAGGAAACCTTAGAAGACTCATAATTAGAAGAGATTGCAGACATGGACCACAATCTTCGTACCTCTGGAAGGCCAGGGCACAAATGAGTAAGATGATATCCCTTGCAAAGATTACAAGGGAACTTAGGATTACATCCTATCCGTCTAGGTTTCTCAACATAATCAATATCCCCAACATGACTAGCAGTGGCTGGTTTCACATCTCCAACATGACTTACAGAGGTTGGTGATGGGTCGATAACATGACTTTCAGAAGCTACAAACCTATTACCAATATGACTAGCAGTGACTGGAATTTTCCCCCTAGCATGACTTGCAGAGGGTGGGTGCTTTCCCCCAGCATGACTTGCAAAGGTTGGGTTCTTTCCTTCAACATGACTTGTAGAGGTTGAGGAACTATCTCCAACATGACTTGCAGAGGTTTGTGACTTCTTCTTCCTATTCTTCCTCTTTCTATTTTGTTTAGACTTCTTGTTACTAGTAACTGTACTTTCACCAGAGGCAAGAGAAGGAGGAGGAGAAGACTTTGCTGACGAAGGAACATCAACATGGTGCCCCTGACATAAAGTGATTAACTAAGAAGTGTCAAGAGCATTCGAGACATTTGGAATGGTACCCAACCAAACCGGTGTTGGGTATGTGTTATATTCTTTGCATGTGTGTGTGTGTGTGGGTGCGTCAGATACGACGACTGCGTCTAACGATCCCTTCACGCTCCCTTCACCTAGGGGCGTTTTTTTTCTATTTTTAGCGGATTGTGCTATTTTTAGATAATTTGTAAATTAATCCCGGATTAAGGGATTAGGGTTTTGGTATCTACGGAATACCTAAAAACATTGTATATATATTGTATGGCGAATGGTGAAATTCGATATAATGAAAAGAAAGGTTTTCCCGGTTGAGGGTTTCCGGTAAAGATCTCTGTGTATTCTGTGTATGAGCCATTGATTAATTTTTGTATTGCTTAAGAATATATATGCATTGCTTTACTTCACAGGTTTAAAGCTTACATGTGGTATCAGAGCACGTTTTTGGCTTC
The DNA here is from genome assembly GCA_032191745.1 of Picea mariana. Lineage (NCBI taxonomy): Eukaryota > Viridiplantae > Streptophyta > Pinopsida > Pinales > Pinaceae > Picea > Picea mariana. The sequence goes on from JASDQU010102453.1 coordinate 358,915, forward strand.
AGAGGGACGCCTTTGTTGCTGAGGGTTTGGCTCAGTCTTTACAAATCAAGTTTATCTTGGGTCTGTGATAAACCTGGGTTCAGTGGGAGATTTTGCAGAGGAGATTCGAGCAAAGTAAGAGGAATGGCGAGCTCATCTAGAATTGAGATAGAGAAGTTCAATGGTAAAAACTTTGAGCTATGGAATCTCAAGATGGAGGACCTTCTTGTAGACAAAGAACAATGGATCGCTGTGGATCTTGGTACACAGCTTACTGGTA
>JASDQU010102453.1:392331-422613 GCA_032191745.1 Picea mariana
TTGGTTATTCTTTCAACCATATGGAGCATTTTTGGATGTCTCCTGCATCACAAATGTATCCCAATTTATGTCATGTTGCCTGAGTCACAATGTGTTGTTCTTTTGTTCAAGGGAAGTTTCAACCTCAATCATCCATTCGTCAGTAACTCTCTATCCTTTCAATTCGGCCTTCTCGAGTCCATCAAGTCCATCTCATTATCACAATAATCTATGTATCTCACTCGTGCTAGAATAGAAGGTCCTCGTTGACTTCTTTCTAGCGGGTCTCCTCTTATCGACTCTGACACATTACTCTGAGAGTATGACCTAGAGTAGCACCTTGGGCCTATTTCCATTATTGATAGGTGACCTTGTGCTCAACAGATGAAAAAAAATCATTGGTCGCTGACTAAGTGGTTTACCTTGTGTTTGATGTCAACAAAAATCATCACACATAGGGATTCATGCAGTACCCTGGTTTCCATTTGACCCCATTGGTGGATTCCTTGTATTTTTTAGTAGTCTTAATCATTGGATACTATTTATCAGTCTCTATTGTGCACTATTTTCATCTGGTGCATACTAGAGTCGTATCTCAGCATGGTCCTTAAAATCAGTTCGTCTGAGTCCTTCCAAATCTTTGGCCTTCTACTACCCCTTGTGTTGGATGATGGAGGATGCCTTAATGCCTTCCTTCTAGAGGATCTCTTCCTATCGAATTCAAAACATCTTACTCTAGGACAAGGATCTATCATCATATTTGGTACCATGGGGCTTGGAGTCAACAGTGGTAGGTTCCCTCACTATTGACAATGTGAATATATCAATGTCCCATGCTTGATAGTTTCTACCAGGTTTTCGACATAAGTTCATTTATTCACACTTGTTAGATTGTACCATCATACCTTGACACCCATTGTCATCATCAATAGGTTGTCTCTCATTTGTTAACGATATACATCAATGACCGGAAATCAAATGCTCTCTCATCGTGTTCAACCCCAACGTATCTATTTACATAGTGTAGACTCATACCTAGGCATATCATTTTGAAGACTTCGGGTGAAGTACACGCATCATGTATTTTGTGCTCCTATGTCAATGTTGACGGGTCCAAATTCACCCCAAAAAAACAAGGGTTTCTCCTCGCTACATAGTCCCAACTAGAATAAACACCATTTGGATTAGGATATCCATCCGAAAATTGGCTCGGCTGCCATTGTTATTGTTTTTAGGGGTTTTGGGACGGTTACGGATCGATTTTTTGATGAGGGTGGATGGTGAGTGGATATGAAACGTAAACATGTAGATGAAGAATATGTATGAAATGCAAGCTAAATTAACATTTCTCTACTCTAATCTATTCTAGTTAGGAGCTTACTAAAGTAACCAGTGAGTTGTAAGTTGAAACCAAATCTTGCACTACGTCTACACAAATAACCGATATAAAAGAGACAGATCATAAACAAGTTTATACAAATACATATAACCAACGTAGTCTAGATTACAATAATTCATACATTAACAACCCACAAATATCAAGGAAATATGATATTTAAAAAAATACTTTAAACTGAAGAATGACACAGATTGTATGAGACTTAATCTATTACAACATATCATTCTTACAGTCCATAGGAATAGTTTCAATCTTCACCAAAAATAGTTCTCAGCTTAGATCTGTTCATACACAAGGATTCCTTCTATAACAAGTGAACATAAGGGCTTCTCAATATTCATTAACAAAGTACATGTCTCTGAATCAGTTCTTGATTCTATACATTGCTTGAAAAGCCCCCCAAAAAATGTCCTTTGCAAATGAGTTTCTACCCTATTTTATACAAAAATTAGTAACTCCCATGTGTCCTTTCATCTTATTCTTGAAGAGGTAGTTACAAAATGGTTCATCTTCTCTTCCCTAATGACAATTGTGCAGAAAGGGATGAAATTTAGAGTAGTTAGGAAAAGGACGAAAGAAAGGGAAGGTATCATGTCCTTTTTCTATGAACTTTTTTCTTATGAGATAGGTCATCCAAACTTCCAATTGGACATAGGGGGATCTGATCCTCTTGTATTTCAGCTGATCTAATGTTGCATTTTTCATATAAATACTATCATCGAGGGTGCTCATATCCTTCTCTAATTTTTTCATGAAAGATTGAACCATCATATGAAGCTTTACTGGTTGTAGCAGATGTTGTATCTGTCTCTATGCATGTGGTAGATGTTCCTAGGATATATACATCCATGGGGTGTGTTCCATACCCTATTCTCTCTGCATTTTTATTATGCCTTTCTTCCTCAACAACTTTGTCAGTCGCTTCCTTTTCTTCTTTATCTACTAGTTCTGTTGCTACTCTTGCTACTTATGCTAGATCATTTTCTCTTTCTGCATCAACTTTTGTTTTATCTTCAACTTTGGCCTTTTATTTTTTGGACTCCATTTTGTTTTTCTTCTTGGCATCATTCCCATTTTTTAACACCTTTTTCTTTATCTCTCTTATTTTTATCTACTTGCATTTCTTCCTCCTCCCCAGTAGATCCTGAATGAGTTGAGATAGATATGGGAGATGATCTCCCAACTTCCTCTTGTTCTGTTTCTTTTCTGATCTCCTCTCTTGTTTCTTCTTCGTCGATGATCCTTCCCTTTGGTTGGCCACGCCTATTGATAATGAATTAATCATATGTTTTGGCATTTTGGTGCACCTTCTATTCTTCACAGAGATCAATAGTGTATTCATAAGGAATATTGATGTTATTGAAGTGTTCCATGATGATATTTCTAGGATTGTGTTTTCTGAATATCTCTTCTCCAAAGTGTTAGGAAAGTAAGATGTCTACCTCTATCTAGGCTTGTTTGGTATTCTCGAATAAATAGTTGTCGATGTACAAAGGTAGTGGGGGACAAATTTATTTTTTCAACCTGTACAACATTCCTCCAAACCCGTGTATAATAGTCTGGTATGCTGCCTCCTAAAGGATGAGCTTGTCGAGTACAAATTGAGGAAGTAGGTGAGGTGGATTCATCATGCCATATACTCTTATATAATTTCCATGCTCCATGAGGTACCAATCCACGATCCTTATTATGACTACTATGGCTTTTTTTTTCATACGAGGGGGAGTGGTGCAAAAGATGAACTCATATAAGGGAGCAAGGAAGTGTTCACAAATCCTTTGGTACTCCACATGGTATTTGTGCTCCCAAATAACCTTGCAATATATTTGGATTGCGGGGTCAGCAGGAAACCAACTCCACCCCATATTAGGGTACCTGTGAGTCATACACATTATTTCTAGCAGGTACGAGGACATATGAAATCTAGGGAACGTTCTTGGTTGTGCTTGTGTTACTGTGGAGATGGAAGCAATGATATTTTCAGACAATGTGTCTACCCAATTGAATGAAACCCTCACATTTGTGTAGAAATAAATCAGAGGCATATATGATGATGGGAACTGAATTGCGTTGGGTTCCCCGTATAACCTGCACATCATGGCCACCAAATACTGGTATGGCTTCCTTAAGGAAACTATGGGGTACCAACTCTTACGTATATATTTGAACTTCCTATCTACCTTATACCATTTAGGGAACAAGTCTTTCAGTGTAAACTTGAACTCACTAAGCAGTTTACCATCCAATTTTTTCTTCCTTCTTCAATGTGATATCATTTGGCTAAAAACTATGGCCTAAAAGAAGTAATAGGTTCTTTTTGTGCATTGTATATGTATCTACTACTTATGTTGGTGTTCTTCAAAATTCAGGAAATGGATTCTACACAAGGGAAAACTGTTGGGTGTGCTTCTACCCTGAAGATCCCTAATTTTATGATATTTTTGAACACCTGAAGTTCATCGAGATCTTTCACCTCTGAATAGAAATTTGACTTCTTAAACATGTTGTATGCTTCTCCTCATTTTAGAGTTTCTCCATCCCTTTCCAAAAGTCCAGCCGTATCGTCGTATGTAGATCCAACAATTTCTACTTCTCCCGTTTGTTGGCAGTTTCCAGAGGGCTCCACTATGAATGTTTTCCCCACAATCTTCTTTCTCGGTGACATGTTTGAACCTTCAAAAAATATAAGTTTATAGCATATAGAAAGATATAATATACCATTTGAAATGTAGCTAGAAAAATGATCGGAAATACCAGATCCATTAAGACTATTGAGAAAATAGAGAGTTGTCCTCTAAAGATGCTAGGGTAAAAAGTATGCATGCTTAAGCACCCTAGTAAGAATTGGGAAGGAAGCGTTGGAGATTAGGTATTGAAAAAGGAAATCTAAGGTCGAGAGGTTAACTTTTCCGATACAGGTCGGAGAGGTTAGTATTAAGTGTTTCGATAAAGTGAAGAGATGGTTGAAAAGTATTGATCAGATATGTTGGGGATAACTACTCTGATCACATCGGACGAGTTAGTAGAAACTCCTCCGATGAGTTCAGAGGAGTTAGTCATAACTACTCCGATAATTCATCGGAAGAGTTCATAAAAAAAAAACATGGTCGCATGAAACAATCGACGATGTTAAATGTAACTCCTTCAAATGTATCAAATAAGTTAGTAATAACTCCTCCGATGTGTTCAGAGAAGTTAGTTTCAATGTTTCTGAAAACAAAACTTTAAGGTTTGTCCGAGGGTAAGAGTAAGGTTTTCGTTGAGAGGAAGTCAAAGGCATTTTTTGGAACACTTCTGATTGTATCAGAGGGATTACCAAGAAATTTCCTGATTGAAACATCCGCAGATAAACAAGGTTGTAACAAAAAAAGACTTGGGGACTTGAATGGGGTCTTGGTTTTAAGGTCAGGGGAAAAAATTTCTTCGTGGTAGATACTAGAGTCGACTAGAATGTATTTACGGGCAAAGGAAAATCGAGATAATGGGAAGAGGGTGTGCGACGCATCTGCATATGTTGTTTATAGAGTAATCCAAGGGCTTCATGATGGGAACGACTGACCGATTGAATCAATGGAAAAAGAGATTGGAGTGTTTATAAGAAATTGGGAGAAACCCTAGCCCTAAATCTAAATAAAAGGAGATCATATGCCCTTACCTGGATCCTAACGCCATGTGGAGGGTGCGGGTGAGTTGATAGTTTGAACAGGATGGATTGGTGCATTTTTCACCTTGGGAATCCTTTTTACTCAAATTCTCTTGTTCGAATAGTGAAAACGTACCCCCATTCCGTTTATATAGCCGATTGGCTATTTTGGCATTAAATGTTGGTAGGTGGGGGTTGTTGAAGTCAAAGGGTTCGAATACAAGTTCGTCGATGACCATCAGAGGTTTTAAAGGAAATTCTTTTGATAATATCGAAAGTGATGTGAGGAACTCCTCCGATATGAATCAAAGGAGTTAAATATAACTCCTTCRACTCATATTGAAGGAGTTTCCTCTAAATTGTTCAATAAAATTTCATATCGGTGAGGAAGATATTAACTCCTCCGATATGATCAAAGRAATTTGAAGTAACTCCTCTGATTCTTATCAGAGGATTTTATCTTAACTTTTTTTATTTAAGCAATTTGGCTCTTTTAGCACCAAGTATTCATGTATTTTTCATTAAATATGATTTTCTAAGGGAAACAAGGTTCTCCTAATGATGCTAACTTGGAGAGAGAAAACCCACAAGAATTTCTCTTAGGATCAAGCGATGAGGGGCTCCATTTTTTATGGATTATGCAAGATTAAAGAGAGAAAATGGAGGGTTGTAGTTCTTGTCACAACACCGACATATATTGTAGCACCCCACAGAAATTGGTACTTGTAGAAGATCATTTTGTTCACTCCATTGGTCCCATATATCCTCTGTTTTCTTATTTTGAGACATAGCTCCATTCTGTATCTATTAGTGGCTATGGTCTACTTTCACATGGATCCACTATGTATTCCTCGTGGCCATGATTTCTACTTCATATATATCACATGGATCCACTATGTATTAATTGAGGCCATGGACATTAGTCAAACTTTCATATATTCCATGGATCTGCAGTGTATTTTCTTTGGCGGCCATGCTTACATTGCTCCTGAGCATGGATATGCCCAAATTGGGATATATAATACTCTTACTTGATTTTGGCCAACTGTTTCTATTTTTGGATCAGTTGTCTCAAGAACCTTCATGGATTCTTTCATTGCATCCTTGCCTCTCATATTTATAATGTATTTCGGTGATCACTTTCCCTTCTGACCTCACACATTAGGGGGCATCTGTTATAGAAACAAATTCCACATCTATGCATTTGTGACATGACCCTACCCTTTTCCCTAGTTTGCTAATCAAAATCCCAACTTCCTTCATCAAAGTCACTTCTGCGGGTTCATTTGTGCAACACGTGGAAATCTTCGCTTTGCTAGCTTATAGCCTACAGATGCGCTAAAAAAATGTGAAAAATAAAATAATTCCACATTTTTGGGTGGGGTTTTCAGTTGGGATCATTTCCCAACCTCCCTTAGTCCATACCAAATATAATTCAACCTCCTTAAACTCTCAAGGATGGTATAAATGCATCTTTGGGTGAAAGGATAAGAGAATAACCAAGGTGCAATATCATGCTGGAAACATTTAGCAAGCTTCCCTAAACCCCTTCATTCTCTAAGTAGCATCCCATACCTAGAAACTCCTTTTCCAGTGTTCCTTACTTCTCTTTATAAATAAAAGGTGTGTTCCTATCCCTATTGAGTTATCCAAGTAAGAGCCTCACCACTTGAGTTGATTCTTGAAGGTATTTGGAGGAACCCAGGGAAATTGGCTCTGAACCAGTACCAAAGTTTGAATTAGGTTGTAACTACCTTTATCACATTGTTGCTAATAGAAGAGTTCTCTTTCTCTCCTATTTTGTGTTTATTGGTTCATTATCATGTCATATTCTAATGTATTTCCTATATATTTGAATCCATGCACATGATATATTCTATTTGAATGTATAACTACCTTGTAGCATCATATTCTCGGTTTCCTATTGCAAGCTAGTTCGGACAAAGATCACGAGTGCTTCAAGAAGCGAGAGTTGGGATCTACATCGAACATAGGATTTAAGGTGTGATGCCTTCCCTTCTTTATTTCTCCCTCTCTCTCTCTCCTTATAAAAATTATCTATTTCTTGTATCCATTGATATAGATTTTGTTTGGTTCTATCTTTTGAATTCAGTCTTTCTCTGTTGTGACTTGACCTAAGGTCATGGGGGGGAATCTCTTAATAATGTCTCTATCCATGTTCCAAATACTCTCCAAGATATGCCTCAAGAATATACCATAATAATCAATATATAAATCTAAAATCATACCTAAATACATACCTTTAATTATGTAACAACCTGATGCATATGATCATAGACTAGAAAACCTTTCTCATTCTTCAACATTAAGAGGACACCTTCTTCAAAAAAATTTCACATATTCATGATTCATACACTGTCAACCCACAAACATCCTCACTTTGCTTCACTGCAACCCACGTACATCCACACTTTTCTCCACTACAACCCATGGATAACCTCATAAAACTAGTACAATCACTTTCTTACTCCTTGATCTCCTTGACCTCCTTTCTCCTAGGTCAAATTTTCTTTATTGAGATTGCCAATCCTCCTAGCACAAGTGCAAACCCACTTATGCTAGCTCCATACCACAAACACACACTTGATTCGATGAACAAATGGGAGGTTCTTGATGTGTATTTATAATTTTCCAAGTGCCTCATTTATTTGACTTTAGGGTCGACCTGCAACTTCTTTTTACAAGAAGTTTTTCTCCTTTAATTAATTTTGGGGCGGACTTGTAACTTTTTGTCCACACTTCAGGGATTCATCTTTAAGAGGGCATAACTTCTCAATCGTGAGGAACCATGTGACATACCACCTACCATTGGAAATGGAATGATGAGGAATATCCATCTATGATGGTTTTTCATGTATTTGCAATGTCCTTCATCCTCGTTTTCCTTAAACACCTTCGGGCTTCATGACCACACTTCTGGGGCTTCTTGTAGACTTCTTGAAAGAATCTTCCTATGAGGGCCATATCTAAATCTATGTTATAAGGGGAACACTTTGGATACTTCTTCAAATACACCCATTACTTCTAGAGGATTCTAGACTTCTTCTATAGTTGACATCAATGACAACGAATTTTCCAACAACATTTTGTAAATTGGGCCTTCCATATCCAAATGATAGTGAGAAGCATTCCCAATTTTTTGAATGACCATTATTTTGGAATAAGCCTCCTTTCCTACTATCTCTTTGTTCGATTCTTGGATTTTATTTAAAATCTTCTTGCAACCTTTGAACCCTTGATCCCAAATGTAAATAATCACTTTCAAAAACCTTGAAGTTCAATTTTTATTATCCAAATTTTTAAAATTGGGCCTCCTCCTCATGAACATTTGTCCCAATTCTATGATAAGGACCCAAGTAAAAAAATGGTCCCACCCTCGTCAAAAGGTAGTGATAATAGGTCTCTATTTTTCCAATATTCCCCAATTTCATAGACCATTCATCCTTATCCTACTCACTTAAATTCCAAAAGTGTGAGAAAGGGCCCATGCTCTTTCTCCTCCTCATTCGAATGGAAGAAGTGTGAGAAAGGGCCAATTCTCCTTCTCCTTCTCATATTCACACTAATTAAAGAAGTGTGATAAATGGCCAATGCTCCTTATCCTCCTATAAATTACTAAATTATGAGAAGGGCATAATTCTCCTTCTATACCTCGAAAAAATTACTAAAGTGTGAGAAAAATCCAATGTTCCTTCTCCTACTCACTCAAATTACAAAAGTGTGAGAAATGGCTAGTTCTCCTTATCCTTATGTTCCTTATCATCGTCACTCTAATTATATAAGTCTAATAAATGGAAAATGATCATTCTCTTCCTCTCAAATATTTCTAGTTCTCCTTCTCTTCCTCCCAAAAATTTAGTAGTGTGAGGAAGAGCCGACGCTCCTTCTCTTGCTCACTCAAATTAGAAAAGTGTCACAAATACCTAGTGCTCCTTATCCTCCTCTTTGAATGGAAAAATTGTGATAAAGGGACATTTCTCCTTCTACTCCTCCCAAAAATTACTAAAGTATGCGAAAGGGCTAGTGCTCCTTCTCTTCCTCTAAAACAATATGGAAGTGTGAGAAAGGGTTAGTGCTCCTTATCCTCATCACTCTAATTAAAAAATTGTGATAAATGTCCCATGATCATTATTATTCTCTTTGTAATGTGTTGAGGCCTCAATGTCACCCCTAAGTTTCAATAAAAACTTCTTCCACCCCCCAAGATTTATTTTCTTTTATCCATTTAGGATTTATGTTGATATTATCCTATCATTGCCTTGCATCATGGTTTCTTTCAATATTTATTAAAATGGCTTAGTTATCAAATTTTTCTCCTTATTCTCCTATTTTAAATGGTATAAGTGTGATAAATGGCCATTTCTCCTTCTCCTTCTCCTCATCACTCTAATTACAAAAGTGTCAAAAGGGGCATGTGCTCCTTCTCTTCCCAAAAATTACTAAACTATCAAAAGGGTCTTGTGGTCCTTTTCTACCTCTCAAAAATGACTAAAGTGTGAGAAATATCTAGTTCTCTTTCTCCTATGCACTCAAATTACAAAAGTGTAATAAAGGCCCCATTATCCTTATCCTCCTATTTTTAATGGAATAAGTGTGAGAAAGGGATAATGCTCCTTCTTCTTCTCCTCATCACTCTAATTACAAAGTGTGAGAAAGGGATAGTGCTCCTTATCCTCCCAAACATTATTAATGTGTGAGAAGTGTCTATTGCTCCTTATTCACCTCCTAAAAATTACTAAAGTGTGAGAAAGAGATAGTGCTACTTCTCCTACTCACTCAAATTAAAATGGTGGAGGAAATGGCCCATGATCCTTCTTCTCATCTTCCGAATGCCACAAGTGTGAGAAAGGGCCAATGCTCCTTCTACTTCTCCTCATTAATTTAATTAAAAAAGTGTGAGAAAGGGATATTGTTACTTTTCCTCCACCCAAAAATTATTAAAGTATGAGAAAGGTCTAGTGCTCCTTCTCTTCCTCCCAAAAATTAGTAGAGTGTGAGGAAGATCCAATGATCCTTCTCCTAGTCATTCAAATTACAAAAGTGTGAGAAAGGGATAATTCTCCTTCTCATCATATTTCGAATGGATTAAGTGTGAGAAATGGCTAGTGCTCCCTCTCCTAATCACTCAAATTACAAAAGTTAAAAATATGATTAAAAAAAGTGTTTTTCTTCTTTTCCCTCCAAAAATATTTACCCTTATGGTTGACATCATCCTCTTAAATCCTATTGGTTCTTTTAAAGTTGATTTTTATAGTAAATTTTTTGTTTTGAGGCCCATTTTTTACCTCAAAATTCCCATAATGGAACATTGTTGCTTCTCCTCCTACCAAAAATTACTAAAGTATGAAAAATGTCTATCGTTCCTTATCTTTCTCTTCAAAATTACTAAAGTGTGAGAAAGGGTGAGTGTTGCTTCTCCTCATTACGCTAATTAAAAACGTCCAAGAAAGGGCCCATGAGCCTTATCCTCCTCTTTGGAATGTGTTGAGGCCCCAACATTTTCATTCTCTCCGTTAGTATTTATGTTGATCTTATCCCCTCCTTGCCTTGTAGCCTAATTTCTTTCAATCCTTATTGAAATGAATTACTTCTTGAATTTTTCTCTAATTTCCATTTTCCTCATTTTCATCTTTAATTCGAGATCCAGTTTCTTTGAAAGGTCCAATTCTCTGTGTCTTTCTCCTCATAACTCAAATTACAAAAGTGTGAGAATTGATGAGTTCTCCTTCTCCTCCTCAAAACTACTAAAGTACAAGAAATGGCTTGTGCTACTTATCGTCCTCAAAAACATTACTAAATTGTGAGAAAGGGTCAATTCTCCTTCTCTTGATTTCTCAAATTACAAAAGTGTGAGAAAGGGCCAATGCTCCTTTCTCTCCTTCTCTTCCTCCTAAAAATTACTATATTGTGAGGAATACCTAATTATCCTTATCCCGTTCACTCAAATTACAAAAGTGTGAGAAAGGGACCATTATCCTTATATTTCAAATGGTAGAAGTATGAGAGAGGGCCAATGCTCCTTCTCCTGATATCTCAAGTTGAAAATGTACAAGAAAGGGCCATTGTTGCTTCTAATCCTCCCAAAAATTACTAAAGTATGAGAAAGTTTTGTTTATCCTTATCTTCCTCCCAAAAATTACAAACGTGTGACAAAGGTGCTCCTTCTCCTTCTCCTACTCACTCAAATTACAAAAGTGTGAGAAGGGGAGCATGCTTCTTCTTCTCCTCTTTCATTTGGTAGAAGTGTGAGTAAGGGAAAATTCTCCTTCTCTTTCTCCTCATCCCTCTAATTTCAAAAGTGTAAGAAAGGTTCAATACTCCTTTTCTGCCTCCCAAAAATTATTGAAGTATGAGAAAGGGCTAGTACTCCTTCTCCTTCTCCTAAAAATTAATAAATTGTGAGAAAGGGCCATTGCTTCTTCTCTTTCTCACTCAAATTAGAAAACTATGAGAGAGGGCCCATGATCCTTCTTTCCCTCTTTATATTAGCCCAATATTGATAAATGGTCGGTGATCCTTCTCCTTCTCCTCGTCACTCTAATTAGAAAAAGTGTGAGAAAGGGATAATTCCCCTTCTGCTCCTTAATTAAATGGCACAAATGTGAGAAAGGGTTGGTGCTCTTCCTCCCCTTTCCTGAAATTACTAACTAGTGTGAAAATGAAGACACTCCTCCTCCTCCTCATTCTTATTAAAAAAGTGTGAGAAAGGGATAGTTTTCTCCTGTTGCTCCCTTTCCTCTGGTAGGGTACTTGGAACTGTGTGAGCTTCCAAATATACTATCTTTTCCCAAAACCCCTAAATGGATTCGGTTATATTTGTTAATTTCTCTTCCAAGGAAGTATCTACTTCTATTGGTACCTCTAGGAAGTTGTTGTATACATCCTGCACTATCTATTGTAACCTTGTTGTTTTATGTATGGACTCGTCCCATTCCAACATAAGTTTACTATACTCTGCATGTAGTGCATCGTTGTCTACATTTACTTTGGCCAAATCCATAGAAGTCAACTCTATGCACAATTGGATCTCTTATGTAACAATTTTTTTCAAGTTATTTATCATATTCATGAGTAAATATGACAACACTAAGTCAATATGGCTTAATGCTTTCACGCGCTCCTGCATTTCTGTCATGGGGAACTCTGTGGCCCCTTCGGATATCTTCATGATCCAACACTCTACTGACGTTGATGGTGGTTGTGATGTTGTCGATCATGAATTTGTTTTATTTTCTATGCTCTTTGTTTGTTCTTATTCTATTTTTTGGGTTGGCACTATCCAGGTTGATTCCAAAATATGGCGCAATGTAGCTATCTGCGCCCGCATATTCGTGTGCATTTCTTCGTGTTTCTATGCATCTTATAGAAATGATTCTTTCATTACTTATTTGACCTGATCTCTAATCTTCTCCAGGTCATCCTCAGTTAAGGCCTAGATATCTACTTCCTTTGATTCTTTCCTCTTCTTGTGTTTATTCATTGATCGCACCTTAGGGTCCTCTTTTACTTTCTCTCCGGTGGGCAGTGTTATTTGAGTGTTTCCTGCACCATTCCCTTTTTCTTCATGTTCCTGTTCTTCTTCTTGATCCTTCTCTGGTTGTTGTGTCTCCTTATGAGTTGTTTCTATCACTAGGGTTTTCCACTTTGCTTCCCAGTCATTGAAAATATGGCTAACAACCTGTTATGTGAATCTGTATCTCGCTGGCAACCATTGGTGATCTGGATCCATATTTTCTTGAATGTACATGTGGTGTGACTATGCCTTGAATTTCATTATTTCTTTGTATGCTTCAAATATCGAAGGTAGAATATGAGGTGTGTCCTCAATGCATTTCTAGATTGTCTCATAATAGATGAAGAAGGTGATATTGTTATCCATTTACCTGTTCTTATGAATGATATGCCGCAAAGAAACATATCTTGCTACCAAAAATGATTGTTGCATACCTTCCAGGAACTGGGTTTCTTTCGGCTCCCTCCAAGAAACTGATGCAATTAAAATCAATAACCAAGCATAATGGAACTTTGTTCCTTTCTCTTGTGCTTCCCTACAATTAGTTAAAAATTGGTTCACCAAAAATGTCTCCTAGTTCATTTACACTCTTTTTGCACACTTTTCTATTGATGATATTACTCTTGTTGGAACTTGATCTCTACGACACTTCCTGAGTAACTTGCAAGCCAACACCTATGTCACAAACCTAAAAAAATCATCATTGATGCATGCTACATCCAATCTGCATGCTCCTCTGTGGGTGCTATATTTTTCCTTCATCTTTTCTTCTAATGCTTTCTCGTGAGTCTTATCTATGAACAAAGGTACTAGGTCCTCCCCTACTGACGAAAATATTATAATATACCCAATAAGTTGGGTGTCAATCGACATTGGCTTGTCCAAAAATAGGAAACCTCCATGGATGTAACTCAATAATAAATTGACGTAGATGTTGATTTATAATTTTTTTCCAAAATGTGGGATCTCCATAAAATTTAGTATGCATGTTCATTGCAGTCATGTTTCCCACTCCTGCAAATCGACTGTGAGTACGAGTTAATCTGGAATAAGTGATGTGCGCAGATAATTTTGAGGCACTAACTATAGAAATTTCTTTGTATATACAAGTTCATGGTCTGAAAACTTCATGCTTCCTACTATAACCAACATATCTCCCTAAAAAATGACCCAAGGTGGAATCAATGGTGTAACAAGGTCGTACTTCATCTCTTTGGGTAGTCTAAATTGATTTTTTGTTGGCTTCTTGGTTGGTACATATTCCCTTGGAAATTTGATTGGATCTAATGCCTCTGCTCTCAGGTTTTCTTCCTATATGGGAATTGATGTCTTCTTACTGTGTGGTTTCTTATTATTTGATGTGGATTCTCCTTCCTTGGGTGGTGCCATGAATTTTTGTAACTTGTCTCTGTCTACAACTCACTCATCTCTTCTCTATCTCTCTATTCTCTTCAAATGTCCATGCAACAATAAAACTTTCTCATTTCCCCTTGTCTGCTTTTATAGGTTGTTTCTAGATGTTATCTTCCTCTTCGCACCAAAATTCTCTGTCCCATCCAATTGTTTTCACATTCAATTCTTTCTGGATTCTACATTAAATTTGTATATTCTGATGGATCATGGTCTAGATTTGTCAGTCTGTCAAAATATCATCATCGTTTTTCATTTATGACTACGCATTCCCTCTATCTCACTATTATGTTTGCTCTTTAATTATTTTCCCATACTCTGTGTAAGTCCTCATTTTGTCTCTTCAATTATCCTTTCTACTCGCAATTTGATTCTCCTTCATTTCCGTGACATTTTCTTGTTCAACTCTTTTCTACTAATTTGACCCTTTGAACAATGCATGCTTCAGAAATTCAAGTCTCTTGTATCTTTAAGTGTTTATTGTGGCTTGCCTCAAGCTCTTTTATTTATTTTTCTTTTATTTTTATTTTATATAATATAGTATAATATAGATACTATGGTACACATACTATACAGTCAGGCTAGTGCACGGAAACACATTGTCCCTGTACAATTTTAGCCTACTACTGTTCACCAGTCCTTCTATGATTTCCCCATTTAACTTCTCCAAGTGAATAGGACCCGCCTCTATCATAGATATGATGACATACAGAACCAACCAATGCATTTGGAACTTTCGAAGGTGCTGGAAAAATTTGTTGTCATGGAGAAAAACTAGGTCTCCCATCTGGAACTTGTTATGTTTAATATGTTTGTCATGCCATGGATTTTCATGTGGTTTTTAAACCTGTTGATGAAATCCTTTGATGAATTGGTCCTCCTCCAGTTCCACTATCCTTGACATTCTTTTCTCTACTCTGTCGGAATTCGTACGTTGTGTCAACGCGACAATGTGTAGACTCAATACGATGAACTCCATGGGCATAATTGCTTCATGACCATATACTAATCGGAATGGTGTCTGCCCTATAAATTTTTTACATGTAGTTTGATATTCTCATAGTACTGCAGGAATCCTCAAGTCCCAATCATATCAATTTACATTACACATATTTTTCAGTTCATTCTCTAGGATCTTGTTATACACTTCCACAGTTTCGTTCTGCTAAGGGTGATAATTTGTTCTCTTCTGGTGTTAAATATGAAATTATTCTGTCAAAGAAACAATCATTTTATTCAAAAAATATGTTCCTTGATCACCCATAAGGATTCTCAAACATCCAAATCTCATAACAACATTCTCAAATAGAAAATGTGCAACATTCTTCGAACTACAAAATATGACAAAGTCTGCTTTAGCCCACTGGGTCAAGTAATTTGTCACAAACATTATATATCTTTCTTCTGGCCTTTTTTATGGTGGTTTGATCAGTCCAATGAATTCAACTGCCCATTTTTCAAAATCCTGCAACATAACTTGAGGCATTAAAGGCATATAATCTCTTCTAGAGGGCTTCCCAACTCACTGAAAGACATCACAAGTTTGACATAACTCCTTAACATCCTTATGAAGGGTGGGCCACCAAAGTCCTATGCATAAAATTTTCTGAGCTGTCGCTTTCTCGATATAGTGGCCTCCCGCAATTCCTGCATGTGCCTCTGATAGTATCATAGGCCTCTCGTGTTCCAATACACATCACTGAATAATACCATCCACACCTAACTTATACAAATCCCCTGTTGTAAGATGATAATCTGTTGCCTTTACTACTAACTACTTCTTCTGCATTGTTGTAAAGTCGGGTGGGGCTACTCATGTGCTCAGGAACTAAACAATATTTGCAAATTAATCCTCAACCATATGTATTGTAAACAAGTGTGTGTGTGGTAGACTGTCATCCACATTTCCTGCATCTTCCCTTCTTAATATGCACGACAAATGATCAAGTCCTGCATTTAATTTTCCTGGTTTCACAATCACTTCAAAATCATACTCCTGAAATAATAAAAACCATGTGAATATCTTCCCCCCCAACACTAGTTTATTGACTAAGTATCTCAATGCAGAATGATCTATGTACATTTTCAAGTGTGATCCTAGGAGATAATGCCTAAACTTCCTTCATGCTCTATAGTAGTGTAATTTTTTCAGCAGTTGACATATTTATGCTAGCAAATGCAATGGGATGATTGGACAATGTTGAGTCTTTCAATAGACTCAACATTGCCCAATCATCTAAGCATACTTCTAGAAATTTATGAAAAAATTCTTTAAAAGTTACGACAACAACTTGGTAAAATACTGTTGGCACATTTTTCAACCCAAAAGGTATGACCATGTACTAATAACATCCCCATTCTATTGCAAATGTTGTCTTATGCCTATCCTCCTCCGCAATATTCATCTAGTGATACCCACAAAATCCATCCGTAAATGAGTAAGCTTCCTATCCTCCTACATTCTTCAAAACTTCATCTGTAAATGGGGTAGGAAATGGGTCATGTAAGCAAGCATCATTCAATTTTCACAAATCCACACAAATTCTGATTCCACTTTTTTTCTTGTCCAGAATTACCATTGGGCTGATCCATTCTGACTCTATGTCAGGTTCAATAATCCCAACTTCCAACATTCTATCTATTTCTACTTTCACTTTATGCTTATATACTGGGTTCAATCGGTATGATCTCTTCTTCACTAGACTCCCATATGTCTTCAAAGTGATCCTCATCTCCCCTATCTCCCAAGAAATCCCTTTCATTTCTAAAAACTATAGTTGGATAAAGGTCCTTGCATGTTCTCAACAGTCTTGCATACTCGTGAGATTTAAGCTCGGGACCCTCTATTGCATGCTCTCCTTTGGTTTTTGGTATTTACAAATTTCTTGGGTCTTCATCCTCCTGGTATTCTCCAACAACATTATAGCATTCCAAAACCTCTTGAATAACCACATAATATTTGGGTGCACTACATAAGGGTGTTGGTATCATCAAGTCTTATGATGTAAATATCTTGTTATTGATAGTCTGCAGGGTTGTGTCTACCGAATGGGCATCATCTTCAAAATTGAAAGTTACCTTGAAGTTTCACGTCAAATCTTCCTAGTCTGTTGTTCCTTTGTGCACTTCCAGTTTTAAATAGCAGTTCTTCAGAATCATGTTTAGAGTGTGTACAAACAAGTGCATCCATTATTGCTTAAGTACCGAGCTCCATGTCATAGTGCATTGTGTAAGATGATTTGTAGGACAACTCAACCCAATATACTTCTACACAGTATATTCATTTTTTGTTCTATACCTGACGTGTAACAACCTTCTACATTGCTGCCAATTCTATATTCTATCCTTATGCATAGCCCACCATCTTGCAGTTGTCACTTTCAGTGCGATATATAAAGCTAGAAATCTCTATTGTTCCAATATATGTAATTCAAACTATTTTACAAAATAATCTATATATTTTAATCCATCATACTTTAGACGATCATATACCTCAACTCTAATCCAATGCAATGGGTGGGTAATATGAGAACATATCCTTGTAGATACTTCATCTAACCTTTGTTTCCAATGTTTCAGGGCTTCTTCTAAATCCAACATGAAAGAACTGATGCTTCACCAACTGAGTACACCCTCTACGGTAGGATTAATATAGTCATCCATCTATGTGGTCACATTGTAAAGGTTATTGAGTTATTTTCCCCTTGTCAATTCCACATGTCACCTTCCTTCCATGGGATCCAATGGCACAGTAACTCTCAAGTCTACTAATTCAAATATCATTTGTCTATTTTTCATATCAATAATGGTTTGCTTACCAAAATCCCAATTGAATCTAGGTAATATTAGATAAGGTTTACTACCATCCACTATCTCGATTACTTTAAAATCTATTGTGCTGCACACGCCACCGATGTTAACATTCACCCCTATCAGTTTTCCAATCGAAAAAATTTTGTGTTGATTTGCTAGAATCAATTGAATTGGTGACCAGATAAACTTTGTTTTTACCATCATTTCCCATGCATGCTTTGGAATGATGTTCACATCATATCCCAAATCAAAGATGATATTATCCATATCATAGTCTCCTACCTAAACATTAAGTCAGAATTCCCTATTCATCCTTTTCTTACATTGTACCTGGTTAACTCCTCGTTGTGCACTAGGTGATTATTTATATTGTGTGCACTGGTTGATAATCCCGTGTAGCGCATTCAATGTAGTTTCATCCTTCATTAGTTCTAAACAATTCTTTAAGAAACTTTTCAGAGTACTTACCTTCTCAAATGACCTTTCTGTGATTAAGTGGTCATAGGTTGGAGGCATGTCATACACAGGTTGTGAATTTGATGCTACCCTTTATGTTTTTAACAAATCCTTGATTGCTTTCTTATATGTGTCTCTTTCTTTCCTAGGATCAAATGTTGAAGGAGGTTATGTTTCTTTCCTGACCCGCTAGTCAGTATGAATTCCTTGTTTTGTTGCATCCGCTCATATTCTCGCTCCTCCACATGTAACAGTTGCTACTCTTGGTCAATCGTCTCACTCTTCTGCTACTATCATATGCAGATTCTTGTTCCTCTTTTCTTGGTTCATTTAGTGTGATATTGTACAAATATTCGAACAATCTCACACTAAATTCCCAGGCTAGTTACAATTATAATAGATAATCGGTCCTCTTCCTCTTTCAAATCCTCCTCTTCCCCAACCTATGAATCATCCTCTTACTCCTTGATTGTATCCCTTGAGAGTATTATATTGTGGTACTACTCCTTATGATCTATCTTCCCCTTGAACTTTGTATGCATCCACAGTGCTTTCTCTCATGTGACCGAGTCCACGACAATCCTTTTTTTCATGTCCTACTGACTCACAAAAATTAAAAAATAATATTTTGGTAGTGTTCTAATACTTTTGCATCAAAGGAAAAGAGGTTGGGTGATGACACATCATTCTACATATCTCACACCATACCCCTCCTCTTGAGGCCAATGGATTCAAGGCTCCTGTAGCGAAATAATATTTAAATGTTGGACAATCATTCTTATGATGACCTTCCTTTCTACATGTAACACACCAGACTTTTTCACACTTCTCCTTCCATTTATCAAGCTCCTGCAATTGAATTGTCAATGTTGCTAACTGCGACTAAACATGAGCCATCCCTGTGCCATTTTATCCTACAAGGGATTCTTCCAACTTCATGGTGATATATAACGCTTATGACTACGACGTAATATTCTATTGTGTCAACGGGCATCGTATATGTGGTAACAATACCATAATGAATAATTCCCTATGCTTCTCATCTGGAATATAGAAGTTCATCGATCCATCAATATCTTGAATCCCTTATCAAAATCCTATACTGATTCATTCTACAATTGCTTAATCTCTTTTATTTCTGTAATACACTGCAACTTAGACCTCAATTTCTAGAATTATTTTAACAGGGATTTCATTTTGTCTATCAACATTTTGGCTTGTCCTAGATGAGCAGTGGACTAATACTTCATATACTAGAGTAATGCACGGTCTCTTAAATTTGTCACTAACTGCATGATTTTTGCATCGTCATCATGTACATTCTTCACAGTCCATATTTCTTCAAAGACAAACAAGTGTTATTCTAGATCTTATGTCCATGTTCCGAGGAAGACAAGAATTCTCAAAGTGGGGTCTACCCCCACCATGGTGTACTACGTAGTATTCTTCCTTGGTGTCGCTAACTGAATCAAGGTTTATGTACTACTTCCACTACTCTGATTACATTTACTACTATCCTTGCTTCCTTCACTAACTATAAGTGTTTGTGACAAAGGTTCAGAACTCAGAAACACACATGGGGTCATGGGTTTGACACAGAGTCTAGCCTAAGTAGGTCTACTGGGATGTAATGGATCTCCTTATGCTAGAATGAGATAGCGGTCCTTTTAATTTTCCTTTATATGTGGTATTCCTTTGATATGGAGTACTACACCGGTGTCTCTTTCCTCACTCTCACTGTGCTTCTCTTCTTTATCAACCACAATCCTTTTCCTACTATACCAAAACATTTTTCCACTGCACAACACTCCAATCTCTTATTTCGTCGCACCTTCTTCCTTTCCTGGCATTCTAATCCCATTTATTCCTTATTTATTGTTTCTTGCATCCCTCTCTTCCATACTCTCAGACCATCCCCTGATCATCCCCCAGTCCCCCTATGCACGCAAAGGTGCCTAGATACTAGGGTGATCAGATTCCAACTTCATAACCCCCTTATCATATAGTAGCATCTTGATCCAAGTAGATAGTGATTTCAAATATCTTCTATGCGTACCTTTAAAGAAATCTCTTTCAATGACATTATATGACTAGGTACAATCTATAGAAAACTCAGTAATATAACCCCATGATATGTTGTCCATCCAAAAATCAACTGCACGTGAGATCCAATTACTTATGGTATTAACTTGGTGGATCAACTCACGGGTCCAAATCCTCAGAACAACAATGTAGAATGTTTCATTTTTTTCATCTATCCTTTGTAACTAGTCAGCCAAAACTATCGAGAATCAACAAAGAAAATATCATGTAAGTATGTAAATACATAACTCAATAGACACTACTCCGAGATGATCTGGGGGTTCTTATTCCAATCTCTAGAAAACATGTGCTCCTTTGCCTCTAACCATTGTTTGGTATCTTCCTTAGTCAACCTTCACATTCCCCTCAGTCGTAGATCCTGGTCCTAAAAACATAACCATTTATTGGCACACAGTGGGAACACCCATGGTTCAACATGAATTCACCAACAAAACCCTTAGATACCATCCCTTTCGACATCACTTGAAAGCAGGTGAAGTCTCACCCTAGGTATCCATGGGAACTACATGAACCATGTTCCATGTTTCCAAAGTTATGAAGGGATGTGAGGTAGTCCTCATAACCATTATACTTAGCATTAGTTCATTATACCTTATGTCATGTGCGCATAAACTTAATAACATGTAACATATTTAGAATAAAAGACAGGTATCATATGTACTCAATAAACAGAACAAAAAAAACATCATGACACAGACACCTTATTTAATGTGGCTCACCCAAGATGGGATATGTCCACAATGCTGACTTCTTATTATATTATTCATAATCATCCATTACAAAGTATGTGCACAACATTCATACTTTATGCCATTTTCATTCTCCAATGTATCTACCTATCTATGTCTCTCTTCACTCTTTCATCCTCGCATTCATTCACTACTTACTCTTTTTCTATTCTCATAATTTCTCACTACACCTCTATCCAAAAACCCTTACATATTTAAATATAATTACAATAGGTCTTATCCCATATCAATGGACCCAAAATTTATAACGTATTCCAACGGTCTTCCTCCTTTTGCATCCGTTGGTACCAAAAGTACGCCAACTGTCTTTCCTTCTTTTGAATGTGTTGTGCAGTTCCCAAAACTAGTCCCAAAATCCTATCCTAATAGACACCTTTCAAATTAGTTTATGGGGAGGAAGTTGTAGTAACACTACACTTTTGTATGAATGTAGAAATTGTGTCCTTTGTACTCAAATATGATCTCACTATTACAAAATAAGAAAGATTCATTCATCTTAACAAATTGGAAGAAGAATGACTCACTACACTACACCATCAAGAAGTGCAGAAAGAACAACAAAACACTTGGCATGATAGGCACATCAAAAGAGAATATATAAAAAATGGATATTTCGTACTATTGTAACATAGAAGATTAAAGGAAAACAAAGAAAATTGGAAATCGTCTGGTTAGGTCCTTTCATAATCAAATATATCTGACCAACTGGAGTAGTCCAACACAAAATATTACAAGGGAAGTTGATAGACAAAGTTGTGAATCGTGCCCAACTTAAAAATCACCACCTTTGAAAACAAAAGTAATCCACTGGTGAAAACCTCCTTAGGGAACCAATGGACAACAACTAGGTTGAAAACCACTTGTGGTAGTCTAGTTTCAAAAAGAAAATGTGTGTGTGTGTGTGTGTGTGTGATAAAACTAATATGTATAAACAATTATTATTAATAATAACAAAATGAAATAATGCAGTTAATTATGGAACAATTAGGTACAAAACCATCCAAGGATGGTAATGTATTTAAGGAATCCATAGTTGATTAAGACCAATAATAGAAGTACTTGTTGATTAATTGGGTTTCTTGTCATTGATGTCAACCCTTGAAGCAAGTCTGGTAGCAAATTCTGGTAGCCCCAACAGTATGGTTAAGGGATTTCAGTTTGATTGATGTATAATGGTATGAGTATTAATATATTTATAGGTAAGACTATTCTATATGGATAGTACATGTCATTCCATTTCCGGTGATATGTGGAATGCCACATAACTCCTCACGGTTAGAGATTTATGGTCTTGTGAAGTTGGAGAGACCTAACCCTCATGAGTTATCTAGAAGCTCAAGGAAGTGAAAATTATTCTAGAAGTTCATAGAAGAAGTTGACTAGTCAAGTGAGTGAAACTAGAAGTTAATCATGGGTTAAGTTGTTTCAATAAGAAAATAATTAAAAAAAAATTAGTTGGAACTAGAAGTGGAGAATTTACTATTTGTAGCAAAGTGGGTTAGAAGTGGACAAGTGGTTAGAAGTGGGTTAGTCCTAAAAGAAGGAAATTGGGTTAAGTTGTTTAGAAGGTAACCCGTTGATGAAGCTACATGAAAGTATAAATAAGAGAGCAAGGCTCTCCTATTAGCACCTATTGAGCACATTGAATATCTATTATTGTGTAAGGTTTATTGTAGGCACTCATTGATACATCTGAAGTTGCACAAGTCTGAGGTAGCAAGTAGGGTTGACGACGAAAGTTTTGGAATTACAAAAAATACTGAAAAAACCCTAATTTTTGAGGTGTACATGGGCTACAATGGAGTAGGGCATGTATGTATGTGGGCTAGTAGTATAATAGGGTGAGTACATGAGGGTAAAGCCCTAAAAACTTGAGAAGATGAAGATGACATATCTCTAGAGTCTGAATGCAAGATTCTAGGGAGGTCTACAGTGATCAAGTACATCAGATTTATCTACTGGTTCAAAAGGTATGTCTTATTTCTATGAGTAGTTGGGTTTTGTTGTTTATATGAGAAATGGTTATGGGGGTTGTTGGCACAGGGGCAGACCCAGGGTTCAATGCTTCAACAACGCACCAACAAAACCCTAACTACCGACCCTTTTGGAAACACCTGCGAAGCAGGTGAAGTCTCACCCGAGGTAGAAGCAGGGGGGGTTACAGGACACAGGTGTCTGTAGCCAAGTTGGGACACAGATCTGTGATAATAAAACTTCGCAGAGTACTCTATTAACACTTAGGAACAACATTCATTAGTTCATTATCTTCATTATCTTTATTAACATCACAGAGCAAACCAAAAGATAAATCGACGCAGTAACAATAAAGATTACGCACTTCCACCACTTGGCACACAACACTGAATTATATCTAACATTCATTTAACTTTAACATAAGTAGAGCACTAAGCATCAACAGATCTATCTATCATACATAAAATCACTAAGCAGATTCATAATATAAACAACACAACACAAAGCAAACCCAAGACACAAGATATACGTGGTTCACCCCAGTGTGGGGTTACATCTGTTAGCACATAAACTTGTCAGGGTCTTGTGAGTCTGTGTTCTCTACCTAGGTCTATAATTTCGCCTGTTTCTCTCCTTTTTCATAATCAATCGTAAGTTTTCCTTTTGACTCATAGTTTTCAACTATTTGTTTTCACCCATTTGATATACTTATTTTTCCTTAGCATCTTGCCTGAGAAATATGACCATTAGCCTTCATGTTTTCCCTAAGGCCAATCACCCCTCTTTTTTCCTCTACCACTAATCCTTTTGTTTTCCCGAGTCCTCAGCCAATCATCTGAGTAATGGCTCACAGGCCGCAGTCACGACCACCAAGCACAACACTTGAAGCAGTTTGATGTGGACTCAAATCAAGCAAGCGAGCAGGAACGGATCGACGATGATCAGGTGATCGGGATCCCGCAGTTGCATGAAATATAGCGCCAGAGGTATGAAATCGCGAGGTCCATCCTAGTCATTGGTACTGTGAAGGACATGTGGTGCACAATCAGTGTTTCATGGTTTCGTGAGATGGAGCGGTCAAGGAGCAAGTCATCATAACTCGCGAAATGCGAAATCATGATAAGATCGTAGTCGTTGATCAAAGAAGAGAGCTGGACCGTTGGACCATATTTTCGTGATTTCGCGAGTCTGGAAATTAAGAGGGAAGAGTTTTGAAAATTCATGAAGTGCGATGTCCTGAAGTGTTGATGTCGTCTAGGCCATCCGATCAAAGGGGACACGTGTCACTTGATACGAGTGTCGTGATTTCGTGACACAGAGGTTTGAGTATAAAATGTAGCATGAGTTCGTGAAATGTGAAATAGCGACGTGCCTAAAATAAGCACGAGGTCATGGCTCGAAGTCACGTGGGGCAAGGAAAAGAGTTGTGCCAAGAAAAAAAGAGCTTGAGTCGGTCACCGAGAAAGATCTGCATGGCCTTAAGGCGCCAAAATTGACTTAAAGAGTCGTGAGCTTTCCTGGAACATTCATGGGTGTCATATCTCACCCGGATCCCTATGAAAGTAGTTAATGAAAATGAGGAAGGTGGTTGAAACCTTGTTTCACCACATAAATGGAAATCATGGAAAATTTGGCCATGGAGGGAAGACTGTTAGCCGAAAGTTCCCCTGCCATGGATTTTCTTATGAAGCCCATACTCATCTGATATTGCGTATGACATAAGAATATAAGTGCAGCCTGACAGGATAAAATGCAGACGGCAAGCCTTGAATGCAATAAATAGAGTGTTCTTCTGAAGGGAGCAAGTTGTTTTTGAGTATAAATACTCAGTTTTGATATTTTGGTATGGTCGATGGTAGGGAAAGGCTCTCGATTTGTAAAGTTTTAATGAACACTCTGGTTCTCTGGTTATGCTTTGTAATCTAAGATTTATGGTTTAATGAAAGTCATCTTTCTTTCTCCCTCTTGTTTCCGTATGATACTGAAAGAGTTCATGGTTTACTGATTCACTTGAATTATTGTGACTGCATTATGATGAAAGTTTAATTATAGTGTTGTTATAATTTCTTCTAGTTCCTTTGAAATTTGAATTCAAGAAGACCTTGTGTTTAAGTTTTTCCTCCTACTCAACCTTACTACAACCTACTGACTAAAGTTAAACTAGACCTCGCCTTCTTGTGCATACTAGTCCAGTCTTCCGAGTTAAGATGATATTTTCTTGAGATTACGCCCATTTGACCTTTTTTATAACCAACTTGTGAAATTCAAACTGATGGGTATCAAGCTTACTTCTACAACAATCCAGGGGTTACTTCTGGTGCTAACATTTATGGCATCATTGTCAGGGATGAAATTGAAGATTTTCACTAGGATTGAATGACAAAGCTTACTAGTTCTGAAGGTGCATCAGAACTTAGTACATCAAATATTGCAACTGCACACCTGGTGACTCCACTGTGGTGACTCCATTGATGTGAATCCATTGGTGACTCCATTGTTTCAGCTGTGGCTTCTAGAGGCAGACATACGAGGTCTAATCCACAACTGCCTCTAATGACTCCTGAAGCCAACCCAGAGAAAAATTTCAGAAGAAGAAAGACCCTTCAAGAATGTACTTCAGCCATTGAACCAGGTATTTCTGATAATTTTCACCATCCTCCTATAGCAACTCCAATAGCAATTTCTCATTTTCTTGTTACACCCTCTGTTGAAGTTTCTATAATTTTAAATTTTGGGAGTATTCCTATTGAGTTTTCCCTTCCTGGTCTGGGATTGGAGGGAGAAATCCTTGTCACTCCTCTCCCCCCCGAAGTTGTACCATGTTTTATCCATAGGACCGCAGAATATTTTCCCACTTCAGGCTATACCACCCCTCCTCCTGTTAGAGTCACTAGTTTTACAGAAAGGGAAACTCTTGTTCCCTCAAACCCTGTAACCTTTTCTTCAAATCCCCTGTTGTTTCCCTTTCCTCCCGGAAGCTTAGTTCTAGTCTTCCCTGCTCGAACTCCTTCCCCTCCTAGTTCTCCTCTGCCTATTATCCCTATGGCAGGTGCCAATCCCCATAGAAACATAATGGATTCCATAGTGGTTGCAATATATACMCCTCTAGTCCTACCTCAACCCATGAATGCTCTCCCTGCGGGAGATTACCTAAAGTATATGCCTAAGTTCATGGGAGAGGAAGACGTGATCGTCAAAGAACACCTTGTTTCATTCTATAGTTATGTAGACAATMTGAACATTGAAAATGAAGATTTCTGGATGAGAGTCTTTGTCGAGAGCCTTGATGGTGAGGTTAGGAAATGGTTTAGGGGATTGACCCCTGGATCTATTTATGGGATCGAGGCTTTAGATGATTCTTTCTTGAGGAAGTGGGGGGATAAAAAAGACTTTATGTATTATATCATAGAGTTTGGGTCCCTAAAGCGAAAGAAGGGAGAATATGTCTTTGGCTTCTCTAAAATATTCGAAAAAATGTACAATAAAATTCCTGTTGAGATAAAGCCTACAGAAGCCTCTGCCAAAATCACTTATGCTAGTGCTTTTGACCCTGATTTCTGTCTCCTTCTCAGAGAAAGAAGAGCTACTTCCTTGGCTCACATGCAAGATCCAGCCCTGGAAGTAGAATCCAATGTGTTGGCGGTTGATAGACTTAGGAGCAAAGCCGACAAAGACAGAGTAAGGGGAAGAATCGAGGCCTCAACCTCTGGTTCTTCTGCATCTCACCCTCAAGTAGATTAATTGACCAAGATGGTGAAGTCCATGTTTGCATAAATGGAGAATATGAAATTCAAAGGAAAAAAGGTTATAAGAATGTCCAAAATGTTGATAACATATCCAACTTCAGAAGACCAAACAGTGCCCCTCAAATACTCCTGAGAGAGCCCAGAAACAGAGAAAGGGATGATCAAAAAATCCAAACACATCTCCAAAATAACCTAGTTGTTGATGAAGAAAGGGAGGAAGAAGAGCTTGATCCATAAATCCATTGTCTTAGAGACACCTCCCCATTTGACTCAATCTACATATGAGGAATCCCTCATGAACATTAAAATAAATGAGCTAATTAAAGGTGAGAAGGATAAAAATAGTCCCAATAAATACAATCTTGGGTCTAAGAAGAAAGAAGGGAAGTTTGACATCCCTGACCAACCTTCCAGAGCAGAGAAGCCTGCCAAAGATACATCAAACAACAACAAGGAAAAGAAAGCTCAGAACCCCTCACTAATACCCAAAGACCTTGTCCCAAAAGTGAGAGAAACTTTGAGGCCCCCCTCCTCTTTCAACTTTGAGCTTGAAATTCATAAAATCTGGATTCCTGTACCCCTTTAAGAGATGGTCAAGCACGAAGATTTCAAAAGAAGCCTCTCTAAACTGTTGTTTCTTGAACCCCCAAATCATCCCACAGACTCAATCAATCTGCAAGATGAAAATCCAACAGTCATCCTAGGTCCTATGATAGAAGATAGAGATGATTCATCCCCTCCCTTCTATACATCCCTGAATATACATGATAAGGTGTTACATAATTGTCTGATGGATTCAGGGGCGTCTCATAATTTCATGCCCAAAATTGTCATGGAAGAAATAGGACTAGAGATCACGAAAGCATACCATGATTTGTATTCCTTTGACTCTAGGAAAGTACAGTGTCTTGGGGTCATCAAAGATCTAGTTGTGACATTGTTTCAACTGCCCATGAAAAGTGTGGTCATGGACATTGTGGTAGTTGATGTTCCTCCCAAGTTCGGTATGTTGTTGTCAAGATCATGGATAAAAAGACTTGGGGGAACCTTGCAGATGGAGCTCACATATGTTACCATTCTGGTGTTTGGGGGGGATCACAGAAGACTGTACAAGGAAGCTTAGTTGGCCTACATTGTCAGTGATGAAGCAGACCCTACAAATCATCCTATCTTTGCACTTGACACTGATTTGGGATCTATTTTTTTACAGCTCACTAATGCTCCTGAAACCCCTCTTGGAATCAGAAAGCAACCCATTTATTCTCATGAAATACCTCCCCTGTCTACTTTTGTGTGGAAGATGTTCTTTGACGGAACCTCTTCTAGGGAAGGTGTTGGTGCCAGAGTAGTTTTTGTATCACTTTTTCAAGAAGCCATATCCCTGTCATAAAAGTTAGAGTTTTAAACTACCAATAATGTGGCAGAGTATGAGGCTCTTGTTTTGGGTTTGCGGGCTATGAAAGACATGGGAATTGAAGAGCTAGTAGTATTTGGAGATGCTAAACTAATTGTTCACCAGGTCAAAAATGTTTATCAAGCCAAGCACCCTCGGCTCAAAAATTACAGAAATGGGGTGTGGGATCTGGTTGACAACTTCTTCTCAAACTTCAACATTTTATTTATTCCAAGAGAGGAAAATACTATGGTTGATTCTTTGGTCATTTAAGAAAGCCAGTTCAGGGTCCCACTACCACCCAAGCTCAGGTATGATGTTGAGATTAGATATAGGCCCTCTGTACTTGACAATATCAAGCATTGGAAGGTGTTCGAGGATGATCTTGAAATCAGAAGATTTCTTAAATTGGTTGCTGAGTTCTCTGCATTACACATTGATTAGGAGAATGATTCTGAAGGTGACCCTCCCCCTGAAGTATTTTTGAATAAAATTGTTAATCACCATATTGTTCAGCTGCCTAACAACCACAGTCCAAAGGGACTAGTTCCTTTAGAAATATTGTTTGATAAGAACGATGTGCCGGTAAAGTCTAAAGGCCTAAATGAGAATGTTGAGGTAGTTGAGTGAAATATTGGCATACAGGAGGATCCGAAATTCGTCAATCTGTCAAGCAACATGTCAAGGGAGAAGAGGGCCAAGTATGCTAAGTTATTAAAGGAATTTGTTGGTGTGTTTACTTGGACCTATGAAAAACTCAGAACATATGACACAATCGTCATTTGAGCATAAGATCCCATTGAGAGAGGAGGCCAAACAATTTTGGCAGAAATTAAGACAAATAAATCCTATGTTGCTGCCTATTACGGAAAGGGAGGTAAAGACGCTATTGGATGCCCAAATCATTGTCCCTTTGAGATATTCTGAATGGGTAGCCAACCTGGTCCCGGTGAGAAAGAAAAATGGAGAAATCATACTGTGGGTTGACTTCATAAATATGAACAAAAACTCTAAGAAGGACAATTACCCTTTGCCAAATATGGAATAGATGTTGCAGAAGGTGAAAAGCACATCCAGGATTTCCATGATTGATGGATTTTCTGGCTACAATTAGATCTATGCCCTTCCGGAAGACAGAGAAAAGACAACGTTCACCACTCCTTGGGGCACATTCATGTATGCCAAAATGCCCTTTGGATTGATGAATGCAGGAGAAACCTTTCAGCGAGCCATGGACATCATATTCATTAGAGAAAGAGATAAATTCATGGTCATTTATCTGGATGACATTACAGTCTTCTGCAAATTTGATAAAGAACATTATCAACATCTGAGGAAAGTCTTATCAAAATGAAAGAAGTTTGGTCTCTCCCTAAATCCCAAGAAGTCTTTATTTTCCATGCAGGAAGGAAAATTGTTGGGACACATTGTATCAGTCGAGGGAATCAAGATCAATCCAAGCAGGGTGGAAGATATTCAAGCCTTGTCACTTCCTAGGTCCAAGAAGGAGGTTTAGTCTTTCCTGGGAAAAATTGATTTTTTTAGAAGGTTTGTTTCAAATTTTGTTGAATTAGTGAAACATACCACCGCAATGCTAAGGAAAGGAAATGAAATAAAATGGACTGTTGAGCCCAGAGAATCCTTCAACCAAATAAAGAAGGCATTGACTGAAGCACATGTGCTTATCAGTCCTAATTATTCCAAGGATTTTATGATTTTATCTTTTGCTTCATTTGACACAGTGACAATTGTTTTACTACAAAAGAATGATGCAGGGCTAGAACAACCTATTTCCTTTTTCAATAGAGCATTAAGAGATGCAAAGATCAGATATAACATCATGGAGAAGAAGGCCTATGCCTTGGTGAAATCCCTCAAAGATTTCAGAGTCTATGTTTTGCATTCAAATATTATTGCATATGTTCCTTCAACTTTTGTGAAGGACATTCTCATTTAGCCTGACATAGACGAGAGAAGGAGCAAGTGGATTGCCAAAATCCTTGAATTTGATCTGGAAATAAAACCCACCAAGTTAGTTAAAGGCTAGGGTTTAGCCAGGTTGTTGGTTGAATCTAATTGTAAA
>JASDQU010102453.1:422633-435780 GCA_032191745.1 Picea mariana
TATTATTGCATATGTTCCTTCAACTTTTGTGAAGGACATTCTCATTTAGCCTGACATAGACGAGAGAAGGAGCAAGTGGATTGCCAAAATCCTTGAATTTGATCTGGAAATAAAACCCACCAAGTTAGTTAAAGGCTAGGGTTTAGCCAGGTTGTTGGTTGAATCTAATTGTAAAGATTTGGGGGTTAACTTCATCAACACTTGCTCAGAAAACCAGCCAGCTAAAGCGTTTGATAAAATTCCTCGGGACAGACCTCCATTAGCAGAATGTACCTGGTACAAAGATATTATATATTTCCTACATAATTTAAGGCCCCCTGACGATATGGGAAAGAGTAAGGAAAGGGATTTAAAAATCAAAGCAATTAGATATTTCCTTATTGACCAGGTCTTGTATTGGAAGGACCCTCTAKGAGTTCTTCTGAGATGTTTAGACCCACAAGAGGCCCAAAGGATTATGTTTGATTTTCATGGAAGCCTATGTGGGGGATACCATTTCTAGAAAACCACTGCCTACAAAATTCTCAGGGCTGGGTATTACTGGCCTTCTCTATTCACTAATGTTTGTGTAAGAATCAGAGATTGCATCAATTGACAGAAATTCTCCGGGAAGCAACAACTCAAGCCTCTGCCACTTAAGCCTGTAGCAGCTTCAAGACCTTTCCAACAGTGGGGTCTCGAATTTATTGGGGAAATTTATCCTGCTTCAAGCGGTCAACACAGGAGGATCTTGACTGCAATAGATTACTTCACTAAGTGGATAGAGGCTATCCCCACTAGGAATGCTTCCCATAGGGTGATAATTGGTTTTCTGGAGGATATTATAGTAAGGTTTGGTTGCCCAACCAGAATCATCACTAACAATGTTGCATCCTTTAAGGCCGAACCACTGATCAAGTTTTGTGAGAAGTTCAGGATTTCATTGATCCACTCTACCCCCTACTACCCCCAAGGCAATGGATTAGCATAATCCTCTAACAAAATCCTGGTAAAGATCATCAAAATACTGCTAGAGGATAACAAGAAAGAATGGGATTCAAAGCTCAAATTTTCCCTATGGGATGATAGAGTGACAACAAAGTGGTCCCTGGGCATCTCTCATTTCCAATGTTTATATGGGATTGAAGCAATTTTTCCTTCTCAGCTCGCCTTTCCTGTGGCGAAGTTATTCCAAGACTGCCAGGAAGAGCTTGATGACATGATCAGGAGGATTTATCAGCTGATAGAAGTGAAACAGACTAGAGAGAAGATAATGGACAGAGCACATGACCGTCAGCAAAGGATCAAGCAGGTGTTTGATAGGAAGAGCAGTAAGGAGGATTTCCAACTAGGAGATTTGGTACTCAAATGGGATGCGCCTAAGAAAGACAAGGGAAATCATGGTAAATTTGAATCCCTTTGGATCAACCCCTTCAATATTTGAGAGGTTCCCAAATAACATTTACAGGTTGAAGAATTTGGAGGGAGACAAATTTTTTGGTGGCCCTATAAATGGGCACTTCCTGAAAAAGTTGTTCGCTTGAATCCTTAGTCAGTGCCCCACCATTGTAAATACCGTTCATGTTTTATGTTTGTTTTGGTTTTAATAGAAGACTCCATAGCCCAACACTAAGGCAATGAAGCTGCAGAAAGAGTTCGTATATCCTCACAAGGAGGACTCTATCCCCCATGGAGCCTAATGTTAGCACATAAACTTATCAGGATCTTGTGAGTCTGTGTTTTCTACCTAGGTCTATAATTTCACCTACTTATCTCCTTTTGTAAACTCGATCGTAAGTTTTCCTTTCATCTCATAGTTTACAACTGTTTGTTTTCACCTGTTTGATATAATTGTTTTTCCTTAGAAGCTTTCCTGATAAATATCGTCCCTTATCCTTCATGTTTTCCCTAAGGTCAATCACCCCTCTTTTTTCCTTTGCCATTAATCCTTTTATTTTCCTGAGCCCTCAGCCAGTCATCTGAGTAATGGTTCATAGGACGCGGTCATGACCACCAAGCGCAACACTTGAAGTGGTTTTATGTGGACTCAAATCAAGCGAGTGAGCAGGAACAGATCGACGACGATCAGGTGATCGGGATCCCATAGTTGCATGAAATATAGCGCCAAAGGTCTGAAATCGCGAGGTCCATCCTAGCCATTGGTACTGCAAAGGACACATGGTGCATGATCAGTGTTTCATGGTTTCGCGAGATGGAGTGGTCAATGAGCAAGTCATCAGAACTTGTGAAATGAAAAATCGCGAGGTCCATCCTAACCGTTGATCAAAGAAGAGAGCTAGATTGTTGGACCATCTTTTCGTGATTTCTCGAGTCAGGAAAGTGAGAGGGAAGAGTTTTGAAGATTCATGAAGCCTGATGTCCCGAAGTCATGATGTCATCTGGGTCGTCTGATCAAAGGGTATGCGTGTCACCTGATCGGAGCATTACGATTTTGCGACTCAGAGGTTTG
Organism: Picea mariana; assembly: GCA_032191745.1. Classification (NCBI taxonomy): domain Eukaryota; kingdom Viridiplantae; phylum Streptophyta; class Pinopsida; order Pinales; family Pinaceae; genus Picea; species Picea mariana. The sequence goes on from JASDQU010102453.1 coordinate 425,083, forward strand.
AGTATAGAAAGCAACATGATTTTGTGAAACACAAAATCTCGATGCACCTAAAATAAGCATGAGATCATGGCTCGGAGTCACACAGAGCAAGGAAAAGAGCTGCGCCAAGAAACAAAGCACCCGAGTTGGTCACCAAGAAATATTTGCATGGCCTCAAGGTGCCATAATTGACTTAAAGAGTCATGATCTTGCCTGGAACATTCATGGGTGTCAGATCTCGCCCAGATCCCTATGAAAGCAGTTAATGAAAATGAGGAAGGCAGTTGAAACCTTGTTTCACCACATAAATGGAAAGCATGGAAAATATGGTCGTGGAGGGCAGACTGTCAGCCGAAAGTTCCCTTGCCATGGATTTTTTGATGAAGCCCATACTCATTTGATCTTGCGTCTGACAGAAAAATACAAGTGCAACCTGACAGGAGAAAATGCATACAACAAGCCTTGAATGTGATAACTAGAGTGTGCTTCTGAAGGGAGCAAGTTGTTTTTGAGTATAAATACTCAATTTTGATATTTTGTTATGGTCGATGGTAGAGAAAGGCTCCCGATTTGTAAAGTTTTAGTGAACACTCTGGTTCCCTGGTTATGCTTTGTAATCTGAGATTTCTGGTTTAATGAAAGTCAACTTTATTTCTCCCTCTTGTTTCCCTCCGATACTGAAAGAGTTCATGGTTGACTGATTCACTTGAATTATTGTGACTGCATTATGATGAAAGTTTTATTATAGTGTTGTTATAATTTCTTTCAGTTCCTTTGAAATTTGAATTCAAGAAGACCTTGTGTTTAATTTTTTTCTTCCTTAGGCTGTTGGAAAGCTTGATGTTCATGACATACCTCTACATTCTTCATTGAAGTCTTCCTCCTAATAACCCTTACTACAACCTACTGACTGAAGTTAAACTAGACCTTACCTTCTTGTGCATACCAGTCCAGTCTTCTAAGTTAAGACGATAATTTCTTGAGATTGCGCCCATTTAACCTTTTTTATAACCAACTTGTGAAATACAAATTGATGGGTATCGGGATTACCTTTGCCACAATCTAGGGGTGACTTCTGGTGCTAACAAAATCCACCAACTACTTTGTATTATTTATTATTCTTCAATCTCTTACATTCAATTGCTCATGTGCACTAAGCCATAAATCCAAGCTTTGCACCAGACAATATATCTGCGCACTGAGCACCAGATCCTCCTTCCCAAAACTAGGTCAAGGCACAGAACCAGCTTCTCTATCGAGCACAAAGGCTTACATACACATTTTTTTGCACGAAGCAACTCAAAGCTGGTTTCACTTAGCTACTACCACTATCCACTACTCTTCTAAAATACATTCTTACTTATTTATACTTTTACAATCCCTTACAATAAGTCCTAATCATGGGTAAACCCCATGGGCCAACATCCCATAGCCCATTAAAAAAACCCTAAGGAACCCCTTGTTGGGTCCATATAGCCCACAAAATTAGTGAGATCTATGATCTCAACTCTGTTTGGGTGCTCCATATTCAACCAACCTATCGAAGTCCAAAAGATGGTCAAACCTAACTAAGGTTTCCTCAAAACTTGGTCGATGGCCAATAGGCCCCCAACACTCACCTGTGACTCATCCCGAGTCACTCAGGTCTGAGAAACGCTACTTCGAAGTGATCGAGCTTAACTCGAGCTTCCTTGAATTGCTAATTTGCCTGAACCTCTTTCTCAGCAAGCTCCTGGTTCGTCTACTCTGTAACAGGTCCTTTGAGGTGTTGTTCCACTGTTGCAACCACTTGGTCTAGTTGCAAGCCTTGTCCCTCAATTTCTTCTAACACCTTGCAGGATTCATCTTGCATAGGTTGTATATTCAACGCGAATTCCATCACCCTACCCTAGAGGGCAGTGATATGCTACTACATTGTGCATTGTTCCTAAGATCTCTTCATTATTTCAACTATGGTGAGTAGCTTCATATGCGCCTGCATGGAGAAATCCTGTTGTTGCGCCTCCTGTAATTGTGCTTCCAATTTCCTTAGCTCTAAATCTTTTGCGAGGTGGTCATATGTCTACATTCTTTTATCACTCAGTTTTTTTCATTTTGAGGTGAGGGATCTGATCCTTACTACTAATTTCTTAGTGGCTTCCTCCCTCTGGTCACGCACCTCCTGCGGGGTTCTCGATACTACTTGGATCTCCAACTCCATTATCCTCGCTTAAAGCTGTTGGATGGTATCAACAAGCTTCACCACTTGAACCTCGACCGAATCCTGTTCCTCCTATGCCAAGCTTGGAATAGAGCGACATGCTTTATTCACTTCTTCTTTGACTGTAGCCTGTTCTGTGAGCAACTTCTCCTTTTCCTCCTGGACCATTGTCTGAAACTCTTCTTTCTCATTTTCATAGGCGTTTACACAGCACTGTGCTACTCATAATTGCTCTAAGACTTCCTCTTTCTCTTGTTTCAAGGCTTCTGTAGCCTTCTCCTTCTCTTCTTGGACTTTTTGAAGTCGAGCCTCTATTGCATCTAGAAGTCTTCTATATTGAGTTGGTTTATCCCCTAATTCTGCAATCTATGACGCATTAGGTGCTAAGCGGACCAAACGAATATATTGTTATACTTCATTCAATTCCTTTTCGATCCTTCCATATAGTTTGTCCTGCTTCGCTCCATATCTCTGCAAGAAGTCCTTGGAAGAATCCTCCATGGCTCCATGGACCAAACTGATGTTGTCTTCCGTGAGTGTGGCCTCTAACTGGGGCTTACTAGCATGTGTATTCTTTCTTACTAAAGCTTTATGCGGAGAAACCTTCCTCATTTGCGGTGTTACTATTTCAGCAGAGGGATCTTTCAGTGGTGTAGCTTCGCCTTCTCCTTTATTTCCTCCTTCATGCCCTCCTCCTTGTCCATTTTCTTCGTCTCCTCCTCCTAGCAAGGAAAATCCATTTTCTTCAGAGGCGTTGTTTTCCTCATCAATCTCTATATTTTGTACTTCTTCCTGCTTTTTCTTCTTCTTTGTCCCACTGGACTATCTGACATGCTCAACCCGGGTGACCATGGGGCTTCCTATGGTGTCATTGTCAGAGAGTTCTACATCAGCGATAGGTACAAGGAAATCCTCTGGCCATTCCTTGGTGATCTCCTCCATGTCTTCATCTATTAGCTTATAGTACGATTGTAACTCTTCCTTTCTCTCATCTCTGCGCACAGTGATATACATGAAATGTGGATCCACGTGAAAATTTTCTATTGGTCTATACTAGTGCAAGGTGCATGGTGTCATGCACGGAAATGATTCAATGGAAACCTTCAGTTCCTAATAATACACATGGAACAAAGCATTGGATTGCCACTACTTCGACATATCGTTGGTGTACCACAAGGTAGAAAACCTAGTGGCCAACGACTCTGATGGTTCAATCTCTTGGAAGGTGGCTCCTTCAGGCATTTTCCAAGCGACAAATGTGATCAAAACAATTAGCCAGTTGAAGTGGCACTCATATCCCAAATACTGATCTTCGCGACAGTCTTTCTTGAGTTCATTAACGAGGTAACTCGCCCAATTCATCTGCATGCCCTCCACACATTTTCCTACGAGGTCCACCACGAACCCGGTGACCTGTGTGGGGAAGTTATTCCTTACAAGCTTACCAGCTATGAGTTGGAAATTGAGGCACACTATGCTATCCTATATAGAGGATACCTTGTAGCCTCACTTTCCTTTTTCATCTTTTTCGTAAGCTTCCTTGATGCGATGTGCCAGGAAGAAGTTTGAAGCCTTTCCTGGATAAAACTGTTGAGGGCCAGGTCCCTACATGCTCAATCTTTTAATCAGGTGGATCAACGTCGGATCCACAATAATCCTCCAGTCGAGCCATAGGTATCCACCATGATATCATGACAAGAGGAGTTTAACGCAAGCGTTAAACTCTCGGTGACAACCAAAATGGGGAATCTTCATCAGATTTAGCATGGTGGACGTGCCAACTCCTTAATCCATGGCTGGGATATGAGGTGAGGCTTCTTCCCAGTTGTCTTCATCAAGTATCGGTGGGGTGCGATCATAGTGTAGTTATTTCTGTCACCTAGATTGAATTCATTGTTCTTCAGTAGTGGGATATGTCCCAACTGACTCCCTAATACGCATATTCCCTTCGAAATATACACGGTGAATAAAGTGTACTCATAATCGCATGGAATGTTGTCATGGTTAACCACAATAGCCAACGGTGGAATGTACTCTGGTAAGATCGATGGGATCTACTTCACATTATCCAAATCGTCGCGATGCTTACTTTGTTGCTCAGTTGCAGGGTTAACATGGCCAGAACGACATCTGGTCGAAGGGGAAGCCTGCAGTCCCCTGGTTGACGATGAATGTACACCTTTAGAGAACTGTATGTCAAACATTATATTCTTGAATACCTCCTCAATAGAATTCTCTAATGCACTAGGTTCACCTGACATTCTCACTTTTAAACAAACGGTCGGGGTAGGCGAACGGACAAGCAGGGTAGACAAACAGATGGTGAGGTCTAGCTTCTGATAACACAACTCGACACACAATCAATTCTCTTCGTGGATCAGTTAATCATAGGTGGAAAAAAGTGGTCCCAATGTAGCATCCGATGGGTTAAATAAGTGAGGCAGTGTAACAGATTCTTCCAATGACCAACAATTCTTTCATCAATGTGAATTTGTCCGTTCTGGCACGGTCTCAACGTCCCAAAAGCAATCCATCCACCCATAAATGTGTTTCCTAGTCGTTCCAGAGCGTCTTTCTAATGATCGAGGCACCTCCAACGATCATATAGCTTCACCAGGGTGAAGTCCCATTCTGCACGGTCTTGTTGTTTCGACAAGGTTCAAATCCTACTAACCTGCCTCTTGTGAGGTTCCAGTCTGTGAAGTCTTCCATCTGGTCTTTGTAGCTTCTTGTAGCTTTTCCATATTATCTTTCTTTTGACTGAACTTCCTTGCCTTCTTTCCTGTGATCTGATTCTCTCTAACTATGTATGGATTCCTCTTTCCATTCTTATTCTTATCTTCTCCTAGCGTAGTGACTTCGCACTGCTAATGTACTCTCAAAGGGTTCGAAGTTAATATCCCTTCTCTTATTAATTCCAGAGTGGGTATTCTTCTTTCTTGCATGGATAGGTCCTTCAAATATTCTATTATCCTTTCAACCTTGAAAACTAATTCTCTTTCCTTTTGTTGCTTCGACGTATCCTCTCGTTCTTCTATTAGTCGGTTTATTTTTCTAGCTATGAAATCCCTTAGTTCTTGCTTTTTCTTTTTTGTAGTTTCTTCCTCTGATTTCCTTTTGATCTGATCTTTCTCAATCCAAGTATTAGCTAGTAAAAGTGGGAAAGGGGTGTTGTTCTCAACAAACTTAATGACTTCAAATTCTTCTTCAGTCGATGTTCCATGAATAATAATAGGTACATTAGTAACTCTTTCACATAAGGTTATCATCTTTCCCTTAAACAAGCCTATCCTTCCCAATGAAGGTACCACAATAGGCTTTCCCAAAATTTTCCAAGTGTCTTTTGTCATAATATTCACTTGTGTTTCTTCATCCAAGACACAGTCTATGTCGAAGTCTCCTATTCTGGCACTTATGTGTTGTTTTACTTTCAGGATCTCTGGTAAACTGACATCTTTGTGAACATCCATTATTTCTTTCAATTGTACTAATGTAGTATGAACTTTCTCTGATTCTTTCTCTTTATGATTATCTAACATGCTCTTAGTATCTTGAATTCCTTCATAGTTTCCTTGTATCATGTTCATTCTTTCAACTTTAGCAATCATCCTTGGACAATCCTCAACCTCATGTCCAACAATTTTACAACAAAGACAAATAGGACCTGTACCAGGGCATTCATTAGCAAGATGTCCCGGTATTCTGTAGTTATAACATAATGTCAATCCTCTCTTTATCTTGTATGTTCCCCAAAATCTCATGTACTGTGTTGGGTCTCAGTTTTGACACTTATAATTCCCTATATTACCCTCTATCTGAGCCTATTTTACCTATGCTATGAGTATATACTTGATTGTTTCTTCCATAAATACACTCGATTACCTTGTTCATGTGCATAAGGGGTAAATTATGATTAAAGAATGATTTGTTTAGTTTTATTGAGTTAATTCGATTAAACTATTGATTATGTATGATTCTAATCACTTTGACTCTTAAGCAACAAGATTTGGTACCAAGGCTCCACCTATTCCGGTACCATCCTGTGCTAATCCGGTACTAGACATAATTCAGAATTTTTGAATGTTTCTAGAAGAAAATAGAGATCATGGGTTTTGTTCAGAGTGACGTTTTCATGTGGAAATGTGAGTCATAATTCACCCATATTGCACGTGTGGACCTCCAGCTCAGGGGGAATGATTATGCCAAAATTAGCAAAAAAACTCAAACTGCCAACTTGCACCTCGATTTTCTTGCATATGGTATCAGATCTATCAATTATAATACATGGGTTTTGTCCAGAATATGACAAATTGAGTAATATGAGGGTTGTTTTTCAAAATTAGAATTGGTTTGAGAGATATGGGTGGGGGACTAACTCGAATCTGCCCAAATTGTTCAAAAAAAAAAAGATTTTTGGGATTCATCCTAAATTGTAAAAATTATTTTCTTAGTTGGGGGATTCGGTTTCATCCATTACTCCATGGATTTTATGTATAAATAAGACCTCATAGGTATGAGTAGGGAGGAATTATTATGATGTAAGTTTGGTTCTTGAAGAAAGAGGAATTGTTATGTTGTAGGGTTGATTCTTGAAGATTGTGGATTGTACCTATGTTTTTCTCAAGTAATGATATAAATTGCAGTTCATGGAATTGATGCGTGTTATCAGACCTTTCGCTCTGTAAGTTTCTTTTAAATCTACCTTGTTGGTACGGTAAGGGCCAACCGACCCAACCAAGGTAAGCTTCTTTGTATTTACTGTATATATAATTCTAGTTTGTGTATGGATAAAATCATTTTTTTTATCATAAACATCTAACTTTATTTTTGTTTTGCTTCAGTGAACATTTGACAAAATACAATAAAGATGTGTGGCAATTGTGAGTGAGTGAGTGAGCATTTTTTGAGTGAAATATAGATTTCTGGAGTGTAATATGGATTTATGAGTGCAACATAGATTCTTGAGTGAATATTTGTTATCCCTGTATATGTTTTGTGTCACTGTGTGAGTGTTTTATAGTAGTGTGTTGTCAATGATTTCAAATCCATTTCAAGAGTTCAACATTAAGTTATTTTCTTTGGAATTGGTATGAACAATCAGGTACTAGACCGAATATATATTTCCTTCTCAAATATTGGAGATTGCCATTTAATTGTTTGAAGTGTGGGAGTGGTTAAGCAAATGGTATTTTCAGTTTATGATTGCAGTAGTTTTGGTACAACAAGGAAACATAAGACTTTATATCTCATCTTCATGTCCCACAACAAAGTCTCCTAGCTGTGATGATTGTTCCTTGTGTTGATTTGTGTGAATTGAGCAAAGTTGGAATTGATTTCGATTTCAAGAGTGATTGGACTGACTATTAATTATTGTTTTGATTTCTACAAGAAACAAGATTCTTAAGTTCATCTCTCTAAGTCATAAGCCCGGAATGAACAGACTTGTTCCCTAAGATAAAATCTTTTTCACTGTTTGCTTGACAAGTTTTGTTATCAGTTTTCTCTTCTAAGTTTGGAGTTGTATTGCTGAAGTGTGCCTATATTTGATTGCTAGTTTTGTTAAGAGTAGCAACTACAGATAACAGATTCAAAGTCCATCTTTCCACTTCATGAACTTGTAAATGGACAAGGCATTATCTGAGCAAAATCTTTTGAGTGCATGATTGCAAGTTTTGTTTTCTAATTTATGAACTGTGTGAAGGGTGTTATCTTTGAAAATAGAGTATTGGTATTGATTGTTTCTTCTTTATCCTATACTCATCAGACATAGGAACCTATCTATTTCCGGCACATATAGTGCATCAACTCTACTGATTACGAATCATGGTTGATAATTTATGTTTGGTAATATATTATGAAATAATTGCACCAACATTTTGGCGTCATTGCCGGGGAGTTGTAAACAGTAATAGGTAGTATTTGAATCAGATTTCTTTAATGGATTTGGATTGGTTTTATGGATGACCTAAGGGCAGAGAGAAGATGGTAAGACGTGCGGGAAGATCCCACGCATCCACTTTGGTGGGGTTTCTTCAAAGTTAGGTTGTCCTCTCTTCTTTTAATGTAGGTGTGTTTTTCCTTCTTTTATGCAAATTTAGTTTTATTTATGATGAGCTAACTTGTGTGAACCGATAACCTGGTGACAGTGGGGTCCCAATAACGCAAGGAGTTCAAGATTGGTTTGTTTTGTTTTTGCAAATAGTTTTAAAATACATATCTTTGATGATAAATCATGTTTGGGGTGTTGTAAGAACCCCCGAGTACTAAGTTGTGTTGCGAGACAGGGATCATCAACCAGCTAGAGTAATTCAAGGATGATCAAGAGCTTGAAGAGTGTTCTCCAAGAACTTTCTTGGATTCTAGAAGCAGTTGGGATATCTGCCTCTCAAGAAGAGCATATCTTCACAGCAGTCAAGAATCTAGTTGTCTCTTCACAGGAAGATTTAGAAGTCATGTCAGATTCCTCTTGTCAATTTGTTGAAGGGAATAAAAAATCATGGATAGAATTAAATGGAGAGCAGCCAGTGGAACCTTTGATTGAGGAGTCCTTAGCATGCCTCTCAACAAATCATGTATGTACTCCAAAGACAAATCATCTTCAAGAGGATAATCTACATAGCATGGTAGAGGAAGACATTCAATGTGACCTAAACAAAGAAGAGAAACAAGAATATAGTGATCCTATTGAAATATGGTTTCAATTAGTTATTAGGTCACACCACTCTTTTATTTATAGCTTGATCTCATCATCAAAGCAGTCGGTCCTTCATACTCCGGTATGCATTAAAATTTATCTTTTAAACCCAAGTATGGATATATTTATAACCCTATTACGCACATGGCTTCACTGGAAGTATTCTTATACTTGAAGGACATTTTATTTTGTTCAATTAGAGTAGGATAGGTAAATAAATAAATAAATGTTGCACATAAGCACAATGCAACCTATCTTTCATACTTTTCATAAATCGGAATGTCAAAAGCTAATAAAGCAATCAATTTAAGATCTTTTGTTCCTATAGTAGATTTCTTTTTAAAAGTTATGATGATTTTGTTTGGAATCTTATGAGAAGGGAATCTCTTCATCCTGTGAATGCACACATAATACTGGAAGGGTTTCAAAAGTGGAGAAGGCATCCTTGTCAACGGAAGATAACACTTAAGGGAGTGTTTCATGACCTATTTCTTCAAAATTCTTCTTTTTCCTTAAAGTTGTTAAAAATGATGCATTCATGCTTTATATTTACCTATCTATTTTAAGACCGTTATTTCATAGGGATGATTGATTAAGTGATATTTTAATAGCAGTTGAAACTGAATGTTAAGTCCAAACTATTTTTTTCATAGCTAATAATTCATCTTTTGACATTTTCCCTAAATTTTCTGTTTTTAAGCATGAATAAAAATCCAGTTTTAATTAGTTCTATTGGTTTGTTTTTAACAGGTGTTCACAACTCTCTGAGAAGCCCCTTTTTTTTAGCATCTCACATTTTTTTCATGAGGCCATGCAAAACCTTAGGCATGGGGGAGTGGTTGTTGAAACCTTCATATTCTTTTGCAACTTCCGTCGGCGAGTCCAAATCAACATGTTCAATGTTGGGATTTGATAGTCATTTCCAAAATTCTGGTACCATTCTATTCTGGTACTGCAGAATTGTGTTCATCTGGTACTGCAAACAATGTTTGCCTCTGCGTTCATATGGTACCAAAGCAGAAAGTCTGTGTTCATCCGGTATTGAACAACGTTCCTATGTTCATCTGGTATTGTGCTCATCTGGTACTGATGGTCGCTTGTGTTCTCATCCGGTACCAAAGGAGGAGGTATGTGCTATTCTGGTACTGAACCACAACTCTTCGCTATTCCAATACTGAAGCACAACCCTGCGTCCATCCAGTACTCAGGTGATCCGGTACTAGTAATAAGGTGTTGGTAGCTCTAATCATATATTCAAGTTTTGCTGCTCTATTTAAGTACTAAGACATATAAATTCAACATTTTTTGTTTTACTAAAGAAATTAGACTAATTCTGCAGTAAACATATGGTTACTCTCAATTATTGCACACTACCTACCATGAACTTCTGCAAGCCCTCATCCATCATGTCACTTTGTTTATGCCCCTTGCTTTGTTCCGGTACTGTCCTATTTCGGTACTGCAGAAACATGTTCTGATACCAATTACTTATCTGGTACTAATGCCAAAGTGATATGATCTTTGTCATGTGCTTAACATTGTTTTCACTTTAGGTAATTGGAGGTATGAGCTAATCTCTTCATGTTCTTTCTATCAAGGATCATTTAAGTCTTGTGTTGAATTGTTTTTACTCTCATGTGCATATTCCTACTACATTTCTACACTCAACCCTAAATGAATCATCCTTGCTATCCTTTAAGAAGATATTTTCACATTTAGCTCTATATGATAATGGGTGCACTTGTCTTATTACCTCATCATTTTGAAGAAGTGATTGCTAATTGAAATATCCATTGAAAAGTGGTGACACCATTATGTCTAATAC
>JASDQU010102454.1:2292-12465 GCA_032191745.1 Picea mariana
AGATATATAAATGTAAAACTTTAGGGTGGGGAAACATTCACTCTAAACGAATCCTTCATTCATTAAAAAAAAACCTTAATTATAACATCCTTGAAAAGACCACTTATGTAGAAATTTTCTAACTCATGGTAAAGAGATTATGCACTATGCTACAATTCATACAAGAAACTAAAAAATAGTAAATGCTAGAATCTATGTTAGTAAATGCTAGAATCTATAAACACATGTATAAACACATGCTATAGAAAACAATGAACAAAATTCAATATATGATTGTCAAAACCTGCCACTGCTTTTGTTAATTTTGAACATGAAAAAACTGCTATAGGAAAATACCACTAAACTACACGATGTTAGACTTAAGACTCAATCTGTACCTCAACCCTCTCTCTTATAGATCTAAGAAGGGCATGTTAGGGTTTACATAAATAGGTTTGCATGTGACTCAAATTCAGAAATAGAAATTACTAAATTATAAAACCAAACTGAATTTTATTTTTATTTTTATTTTGACTCCTAGTCTATCTTTAACTAGTGACACATGCCTTATCTAAGGCGAGCTAGCAGGTGCAAGCATGCATGCACCCTTTCCCTCTATAACTCAAGAGCAATGCACCCAAATTTTCTATTGTAGAAGATTGTATGTAGCTGACAGGTGCACGCATCCACCCTCTCCCTCTGTCTGAGGTACTTTCACTAACACTCCCTCTTACCAAGGAAAATGCTCTCCTCCACACCAAGTTTCTCTCTGAACATCTTGAATTTCCCTTGCAAGTGGCTTAGTTAAGATATCTATGACTTGTTGATATGTTCAAATGTACTATAGAACCAATGACTTTTCTAGTTGGGCTGACCTGACTTTCTAGTAATTATATTTTATGTTTATCTTTTTCCTATGGAGCCGACTTGTCTTTCTAGAAGATAATATTCTAATATTATTTATTCTACTAGGCCAACTTGTCTTCTAGGGTTTTCGCACATATGTTTAGGGTTTCCCTTGCTTTCGAAATATTCCAGTCTAGTCAAAGGTTACACGTGGAGGTTAATACCTCCCACAACTACCGTAACATCAACACTCCCTCCTAGCTAGGGAGGTATTAACGGTAATGGTCTTGAGCACACACAAACCATTATCATAGCCACACAAGATATCTCATGATCACGCAGATCAAGTCACGAGCATCATCATTACTATCAGTATTGTCTGATAACATCCTGGCATCAACATACATCATCGTTTACATCATCTCTTGAGGCCATACTCCATCTGAGTAATCGGGCATGATGTTGAATAACTCATGTGATGAACTCAGTGCACTCAACAAAGTGTCTTGCATGAGTCACCCACTCAACAAAGTGATATAGGGACCATTCTTCTAATCCGGACATACATCCTAGAAGAATAGTTGTCCTAGCAGATGTTGAAAGCCACGCCATGGAATAGAGAGACCATTCCTATAGGAATGTCAGTCTCAGACTATTTTCTAATCGAGTCATATGTACCATAGAGATCAATCTCTACCCATATGCCTTAGAAAATATCGGTCCCGTATCAACCACCATAATCAGGACGTCATGTCCTTAGGGGGAAGACTATTCAACTTGATTGAGCCAATAACTGTGCCTCAAGAGAATATCGGTCCTAAACCATTTTCCTAATCAGACCACAATTTGTGCCTTAGGAAAATACCAGTCCATGATACGTCAGAAATTTGCCAAACTGGACCATTCTCCATAGGGAGAATGTCTGTCCACCAACAATCTTTTTTGCCTAGACCATTCTCCACCTGTAGAATGTCTGTCCACTATCACACTAACTATCCATCTAGCTGGAAATCATCTCCAACGCTAGTGGTAGTCTCCATGGAAATAAGATAGTAGCATACAGTTGTTACAAGGCCATCCAATAGAACACAATTATGTCTATCCATAGTAGTACACAACTACTGACCAGTGGTACACAACTACTCCTAGTAGCACATGGCTACTAACCAGTGACACACAGTCACTACCAGTGGAACACATCCATCACAGTAGCATACAACGACTGTCCAGAAACATGCAGTCTCCACAACAATCAAATTATATCATCTGATATCATCCTGCATCAACAATGTCATCAGTTGCATCTCCCCTAAGTCGTACTAGCATGATGTGAATGCATCATATCTAAGTTGTACTGGCATGATCTAGAGTATCATCTACATCATCTCTAAGTCGTACTAGCATGACATATCTAGCATGATGTCAATACATCATATCTAAGATGTACTCGCATGATGTAGATCAATGCCTCACTATGTCACCTCTAAGCTGTATGATCATCTCTACGCCATATTAGCATGATGCCAATGCATCATATCTAATTTGTATGCCACATCTAAGTTGCACTCGCATGATCATATCTAGCATGACACGAGCCCCCTGCATCATCTTTAATATGTATGGTCATGTCTAAGTCATACTAGCATGACATATCTAGCATGATGTCAATACATCATATCTAAGTTGTATGTCACATCTAAATTGTACTCGCATGGCCATATCTAGCATGATGCGGCTCAACAACATCGTCTCTAAGTTGTACTAGCATGAACATAACTAGCATGATGTCAATACATCATATCCAAGATGTATGTCCACCTCTAAGTTGTACTAGCACAATGCTCCTCATGCCACTGTATTTACAACTCCAACCGTTTGTATCATATCTGAGTTGTACTAGCATGATCATACCTAGCATGATGCAAGCATCATCTATAAGTTTTATGACCATATCTAAGTTGTACTAGCATGATAGAGATCTGCAACTCACTGACAGTCCATGATGCCACATATCAGTGCTCCCTCCCAACTGAGGAAGTCATCTTCTCCCTTTCAACCAAGGGAGCAATATCCATGAGCCCCAACTTGTCCCTCAAGTATACAAACTTTATCTTGGACAAAGGCTTCATCAAAATATTTGTAGTTTTCTCATCAGTGGAGATATACTTGAGAACCACTTCTCTCCTCTAGACTTTATCACGAAGAAAATAGTAGTTGATCTTAATGTGCTTCGACCTGTCATGGAACACCGGGTTCTCTGAGAGATTCACACAGATCTGGTTATCACAATATATCACAGTCGAATCCATCACCTGATCAAACAGTCCAAAAACCACCTTATGGAGCCACACTACTTCTACACAAGCATCACAGGCTGCAATATACTCTGCTTCTGCAGTGATGAGTGCAACAGACTTCTGTTTTATGCTATCCCATGATATCATATCATATCCCAAACTGAAACACATACCAGAAGTACTCTTTATGTCATATGCACTCCCTGCCCAATATGAATAAGCAAATCCATGCATTTTTATATCACTGTTTGAGACATATCTCAAACCATAATTTATCGTCCCACGAAGATATCTCAAGATATGCTTTGCAACTATCCAATGCTCTTGTCTAGCTTCCACCTGGAACTGACTCAACAAGTTCACAACAAAGAAAATGTCCGGCCTAGTATTCACCAAATACATCAAGGAGCCAATCAACTGCCGGTTCAGGGACGAGTCTACTGGATCAGAATCAAAATCTCTCAACTTCCTCAAATATGTTACCATGGGATTTGTCATGGATTTGCAATCCATCATCCCAAACTTCTGAAGGATATTTACAACATACTTCCCTTGTCCTATGAAGACTTCACCATACTTATAATCCCAAGTAGTAGTGCATGAGACCAATATTATTCATATCAAATTTAGTGGCTAGCTCCTTCTTACACTGAATAATGACAGGATTTGCACCTGTTAGGAACAAATCATCAAGATATAATAGTAGAATCAGAGGTGCATTGTTCACAACTTTGTAATAGAGATTTGGATCGGCATGTCTCTTGTAAAATCCAAGTCTTTTCAAGTAGCTATCAATACCTGCATGTCAAGCTCTTGGATCTTGCTTGAGTCCATACAAGGCCTTGTTCAATATGCATACATGGGTTTCTCTTGGGTGTACCTCAAAACCTTGAGGTTTCTCTATGTATACCTCTTCTTCCTCAATTACTCCATTGAGAAAGGTAGTTTTTACATCCATCTGATGTAAACTCCAACCCATGGATGATGCTAGAGATATGATGGCTCTGATAGATGTATATCTAGAAACTAGAGCAAATGTATCATCATAATCTTGTCCCTCCTACTGGAAGAAACCTCTAGTAGTAATAGAACCTTTCAAAGACTGCTTTCACAATTTGTAATGTAGCAACTATCAACCTTGGTATGTGCAAATTTGAAACTTATCAATTTAATCAAACCTGGAACCTGAAGCCTCAACTGTTATGGAGGGTGCGCTTGTTCCTTTGAATGCACTGAATCCAATATTACTGCTTAGACAAGGTCTCTAGTACACTCCCTACAAACACACTCATTCTTTGCTAGAAGATATAACTTGAAAGACATGTACAAGTGCATACCTTTGAAATCTGTGTAGCATCGTCCAACTTGTCTTCTAATCTGAAACTAGATACCATCTTGACAAGGAGAGGTTAGAAATTGAATTAGAAAAAGCTAGAAACTCTGAAATTTCAATTTTGACCATAGAATCAATTTGACCAGAAGTCAACCTTTGACTTTGAATTTGACCAGTCAAAATTTGACTTTGACCAAAAATTCAAACCTAATGTTTTTGCTAGCTGAGGTTACCAAGAGGTGCACTAGGCTAGGGCGCACTAGAATGTCAAAGAAATATGCCAAACACTTTACTATAGGTGCCTGAACAAATGTGTTAGGGTTTGTTGTTGCTATAAGACCTGACTGCAACTGCCACTACAACTGGTGCTATAACGAGCTTGACAATGAACTTCCCAATCTACCTTCGAGTGGTTAGACTATCTGAAGATATTGTGGGCCCATAACCTGTTAAAATAATTGATGTGCTCGTTTTACCATAGACAATATCACAATATTGTCACCCAACCATAGGCATGCAGCCACCCCCGAGAACCTTTAACCTTTGATAGAATTATTTTGGAAAGCCATACTAGAACCAATGGATAAACCCTAGCGGATAACTGCAGCAACAACTCAAGACAAGTAAAGCACTCCTTCTCCAAGGGTAGCGCACAAGAGAGAGTCTCTATATCCACATAACAAGTACCATACACAACTGCAACTGCACTACTCTCTCAAACTTGTGCCATACTTAGCTAGTACATCACCAAGAATATCACCAAGAGAATCACCAAGAATATCAATTGATAGCGCTAGAGAGAGACCAAGACCAAGAGATGACCATACGCTCTTATTCCTCCTTGTAGCTGCAACTGCAGCTCTCCACAAGACTTGCACTCTAACTGGGTGTACAAATGAGCTAAAACATCCTCTATTTAGATTAATCTGTCCAGTGAATTTTCTGGCTAGGCTGACCTGACTTTCCGGTAATTATATTTTCTATTTATCTTTTTCCTGTGGAGCTGACTTGTCTTTCTAGAAGATAATATTCTAATATTATTTATTCTACTAGGCCGACTTGTCTTCTAGGGTTTTCACACATCTGTTTAGGGTTTCCCTTGCTTCCAGAATATTCCATTCTAGTCAAAGGTTACACGTGGAGGTTAATACCTCCCGCAACTACTGTAACATCAACAACCCTGTTTAAGGAAAACTTCACTTAGACTTTCGCCACACCCCTAGACCTAGAAGGTAGTTCATCAAGCCAATTTCCTTTATGTTAAATTCTCTTGCCAAATCTACATTGCACCATTCTATGAGTTTCTTTGAACTTCCTGTAAGTAGAATATTATCTACATATAGGACTAAAACAAGCAACTTAGAATGATCAACCAAATAATGAAGATTAGAATCTACATCTATCTTACTGAAACTCAAACTTATCTCTAATTAAAAAATAATAATAAGAAGAAAATCAATTGATCTCGATAAATATCTCTTCATTTACACCCTAGTGATCCCCCGGCTCTTGGTGCTTGTTCTATCCATAAAACTTTCATAGCCCTAATTACCCACCTATTTGTTCTTGAATCATATCATTTGAAATCCCCAGTTATACCTCTTCCTCGTGTTTTAATGATATATCTAATCTCTCATCACTCACAACCCCCAATTAGCTTTGTCTTGGTGTTAGTATGATCCATCTTGTTGTGATGGAAGTCTTTCTACTGAGACTAGTCTTTAAATGCCTCATGGGATGGTATGATAACTCATCACATGAGTTATTACTACAATAATCAAAAGTCACAACATTGCTCTAAGGCTCTACTCAACTTTAAGCATTTGCAAGGCTTTGTCGACCCAAATTATCAACATGGCTCTTTGGCTCCAAGTAATACATATAGGTTTAGGTTAGCTGGTATAAGTTTGTTAGAAGGATTTTTTTTTCTCATCAACTCATATTTATAAATCCTAATGACATTCCCTCATGGATATGGGATCCCATAAGGTACTCATAATCATTGGCTCTCTAGACTAATCTGTATCAAATCACTCATGCTCATAGAACATCACATAACCATATATGTTAATATATTGTGGTCATTAATCATCATGATTCATTAATCAAATAATATTCACATAACAATCATTCATTAACATCCGTCAACACATGTCTTTCTTTGCATATTTATTCAAAAAAAATCCATTCAGTACATCATATTTCATCCTTTTAGTTTTCACTCTTATTCAATATTCAATAACACATATATTTCATTTATTCAAATTTTACATTTCATTTTGAGACACGAACTTACTCATTAATCAACATTTAAGTAGTATTCAACTAATTTGAAATTCACAAATAACCAAGTAACCAATTGTATAAGACATATTTTATGGGGAAATCGTATCATAATAAAAAATGCATTTGTAACCAAAAAATTCATTAAACCTCATCATAAAAAAATGTATATAAATATATGTATCAAAACCATCATAATTCATATGTCATCAAAGTCTAAAAAATCATAAGATCTCAAGAAATCCTAAAAGTAGATACAAATTTGAGTATACATGTATTAGCCTAGGCAAAATAGTGGTCACTACATATACATGCCCTTTGAAACACTTCAACTTGAAGTGTTTTTTAAACAACACGATAAGAAAAATCCTAACACATAATTTGCATCCTCCCAAGTGGTAGACTCTAGATTATATTGGTCATGTTGGACCTTAACCTACTCCAATAGTTGATTCCAAAGCTAACAAACACTTTGGTCCAGAATGACAAATGATTCAACCATGAAAGTTCCCCCCTTAGAAACCTGAAAAATTGTCATAATTCAAAATATGAGATTAATTAAGAATATACTTTCTAGGCACTAAAACACCAAACACATCATCAATCTTTTTCAAACGAGTTGGAAACTTGAGATGATAAGCAATAGCTCCCATCCTTTTTCTTAATTTCAATGGCCTTATGAGATAATTTTGTTTCTTTTACAAATCTAAAGGTACTTTTCGATGGTCTAACCCTTTTAAAATCTTTATAATCTTCCTTAGAGATTCTATCATTTCTCTTTCCATCGGTGTAACTTTTTTGGAAATCTTTGCCTTCCTTAAGTCTAATATTGATATGTGACATCCACTTTTCCATATCCTACAATATCTTGGGTCCCAAAATTAGTCAATCCTCTAAGTGACCCGAACTCAAAGGGGTTATACAAGACTTTGCATATAGAACTTCGTATGGAGACATGTGGATGGAACTATGATAGTTGTTATTGTATGCAATTCAACTAAGTAGATATACTTCTCCCATCAATTCCATTGGTCCATTACATGCATCCTTAGCATATCCTCCAAAACTTGATGAACCCTCTCAGTTTGACCATCTATTTGAGGATGATAAGCATTATTAAAATTTAGCTAAGTTCTTAAGGAGGCCTAAAGGCGAGTCCAAAACCAAGAGTTGAACATACTCTCATTCTAAACTAATTTTTTAGGTATTCCATGAAATCATATAATTTACTTAAGAAAGACTTCAACTATTGTTATAGCATCATAGGTACTCTTAATGGGAATGGAGTGAGGATTCTTGGTTAATAAATCCACAACCACCATAATACAATCATGTCTTTGTAGGGCCATGGGTAAACCCTCTATAAAATATAAAGAAACAACCTCCCACTTCCTTTCAAGAATGTCATGAGGCCAAAATAGACCTATGGGATGATAATCTTCTTTCATGACTTGTTGACATTCAAGGCACTAGGCATTGAATTGAATTATATCCTTCCTCATAGCTAACCAAAAGTAAACTATTTTCATACTCACATGCATCTTTTCTACTTTTGGATGAGCATTGTAGGGTGCTTGATGAGCTTCTGATAACACCTGCTTTCAAAAGGTCCTCTCTCTTAGGTATATACATCATTTCTAAGTATCGCAAGAGTCCATTTGTATCTAGTGAGTAACCTTCATATTTAGCTTCTACAACATTCCCCTTTTCCAAAACAAATTTTATTTGCCTATACCAATTATCCTCATGAACATGACTTAATATGTGATCTCTCAAATCAAGTTTTAAGGAGATCATTGATTGAATCATTGGTCTCTGACTTAATGCATCTGCCATGTCATTTTCCTTCCATTTTATACAGGAAATCATAAAATCATATTCATTGAACAACTCGCTGTAACGTCGCTAATGAGCATTAAGGTCTCTTTGAGTAAAGATATGTTGAACACTATTATGATCAATCCTTAATTCAAGCTTCTCCCAATTAAGTAATGCCTCCATAATTTTAGTGCCATCATAACAACTACTAATTCCAAGACATGAGTAGGGTAATCTCTTTCATGATTCTTAAGATTCCAAGATGCATAGGCTATAACACCCTCTCCCTAGATTAATCGTGTACTCAAGCCTACTTTAGAAGCATCAATACAAACTAAGAAATATTTATCCATATTATGCTCTTTAAGGATTGGGGCACATGTCAAATGTTACTTCAAATCAGTAAATGTCAATTCGCATTCATCTGTCAACTCAAATATTTTTCCTTTTTGCTAGAGAGAGGTGACAAAATTGTGATTTTTGAACAACCTTGTATAAATATCCTATAACATCCTACCAACCCCATGAAACTACACGCCTCTTGACCATTTTTTAGTACTATACATTCCATTATCACTTCAATTTTACTAGGGTTGTTAAGGTCCTAACCCGCACATAGTTAGATCAATGTATTCGGATGTAATAAAGGTCAATATTAATAAGACCTTTCAATAAAATAGAATAAGGCGGATGTAAGAAGACCTAATAGAAGCTTCCGCTTCTAGAAGGATCTTCCTCTAGATGCTTCTCTTAATAGACATATTTAGTATAAATAAGGGGCGAGGATATGAGAACCCTAGCTTGGAGATTATTGTAATAGAGCGCTGCTCGACTGGAGGTTGCCCCCTCGAAGAGGCCTGTGAACATTGCTTTCTGAATCAAAGTGATTTTTCTATTGCATTTCGTATATCATTTCTGTGTATTGTGAAGATTATGCTAGATAATTTACTGTTATTCTGTCATTTCTAGCATTTTATTTATGTTCTGCATATTTTATATATCTGGTATCTTGCAAGTGGTATCAGAGCACTTTCCTTAGCAGAAATTGTGGGTATTTTTTTTCAGGGTAGAGACGTATTCCGGCGTCTTTAAGCCACAGAGATCTGTCATTACGTGCATAAAACCGCGGTTGAGGGATTCATACACACAGGAAATACAAGTGGTTCTTAAGCCCACATCTGTTGGCCACCCTTGTAACCCCTGTTGGTACCCCTTCGAGTGGTAGCGCATCAGACAACACCTGTGTATGGATTGACCTAGATTTCCTGAAGCCCTCTTTAGATAAACCTATCAGTCACCGGACTGCTATAGTGTCACCGAGAACAACACTCGGGAAGATACTCTCTAGTACCTGGGTAGTCAGGTAGTACGGCTAAGGGTACGGTCTATCCTCCTTAGTTAGTGCCCTGAGATATTGGGCTGAGTACTACTGTTGGACCTCGCATGTATATCAGAGAGCTATAGCACAGGGCAAAACCTTGTCTGTAGAACCCTTGAATACCTAACCCTTGGGGAACATAAACAACAACATAAACAAATTAAACCAACGAGATCTATTGACGTGCATCTGTGTTCGGGTTGCTAAGTAAATACTCTCTGGTTCAGAATTTGGGGATT